>VZTN01020358.1:12730-91898 GCA_013400515.1 Erpornis zantholeuca
TATTGCAGCCCTATGGGCCTATGGACTACATGCTGTCATTCTCCCTTGCCTGGCCCAGCCCCCACCTCCCTTCCTTCATCCCTCCCCCTCTCCCTCCCTCCAGTCCTCTGGACAGAGCTGCATACTGGCATCACTCAGGGAGCACAGAATGTTATTGTCTGATCATTTCTGCTTCTCATCCCCTTTGGCTGCAGAAACTTCACGTTTTTCTTTGTGTGTGTGTTTGTAAAAGGCTTCCATGGCTACACAGTGTGTTAAAGGATTTTAATATCTAGGAATTTAATAGTAGCATGTAATGCTTCAAGGCTGTATTGTTCACTTGCAACAATTCTCAGTATTGTTTTCATACACTAATCTATACTAGATCATTATAATGATATAAAATTCAGCTCTACAATTAAACTGTGGGAATTGACATAAAAGACCTGAATAACTTGGTTTAAGTGGAACAGATGCTGCTGTTATTCCATGTTAGTGTTCTGTTTTTATTATCTATTTATTCTCGACAATCTTATTGTCTTTGTAGGAATAACACAAGAAATATTATTTATGTAAGGATAAATATTAAATTCATTATTTTATATATGTTATGTATTAAAGTACTTGTTAAATTATGTTGTAATCATAAAGGGCTGGTTTATGGGGTTTTTTCCCTATACAACGGGATGTTATAATGCAGTAGTCATTACAGATTTTGTTTCTCTGATTTTCCGTTTTATCTGTCCTCTGAATTAAAAACAAATATGCTGTATTTGAGCCTAGTGGCATACAGATTCAGTCAAAAGAATTTTTTTAATGTACTATTCTGTGTGTAGGTGTTACCACATGACAGTAAAGCACGTCGTCTCTTTGTAACAACTGGTGGACTTAAAAAGGTTCAGGAAATAAAAGCAGAACCTGGGTCACTTCTTCAGGAATATATCAACACTATTAACAATTGCTATCCAGAGGAAATAGTAAGGTAGGGAAAGTGAAATTTAAATAATTCATACTTACAACGTTCTTACATGTTTTTCACAGGAACAACACAAAGGAAGGATTTAAAATAGTAATTTAACTCCTATGTGAATTTTGGTTTTAATAAAACCAAAGCGTAACATTTGTTTAATTGCCACAGTGGTAACACAACCTCATACATTAGAACACTTGGCTTTTACATTAGGAATCAAATTTCTTTGTCTGTAGACAAAGCCCAAATAATTGGGGTCTTGTAGGAAAGTGTGAAGAAAAGTCAGTCCTGCACTGCCCAGATGGACTCTAAGTCTTCAGTACAACCACTCATATTTATGAATATCTGTGGGAAATTTAGTATATTTTGGTAACTTATTTGTGGATTACTTAGGCTTCAAAATACAGGTATTGGTGAATCTTTGGTTGCATCATTGAGTTTCCTAATAATGTGTCTGAACTATTGTATTCAGAGGCTCCTTTGAAACTTCCTCTGATGTATAGAGGGGTCCAGAGGCTCTCCTGCACAGTTGGTCTGCCCACATCTGCCCTTCCTCCCTGAGCCTCATCACGAGGCTTAAGTGTTATATAAAAGGACCATACACCAGCTGTCTGCACCAAGTTGAACTTTGCCCTTAATGAATACAGAAACACTATTAAGTAGCTTACAGTCAAAATGTCACCATCCTAAATTGTAATAATGAGAGAAATGCCCTCCTAGATTCTAGATATCCATTTGCCAGTCCTTCACTCCATCAACACATCAGAAGGATGCTGTACTCATGTACTCCCTCTACAGGCTCAGAAAATCTGCATCATCAATTTTAATTATAGCAGCAGAGTTCTTCAGCTAATAGTAGCTACAGACTAAGTCACACAAAATGAAGCCCTGTTTCTCTCCACAAAGAAAAGCCAGTGGCTGTCAAATGGGTAGAAGCAAAGTCATAAAAAGATTTTATTCTGCAGCTAATACTTCAGAGGGAAAGAGGACATTTGCTTATGTTTTTCTGGATATTAATACTGTTTCTTTGTTATAGCTATTTTTTCACCCCTGTAAATGAAAAAAGGTTACTCATCTAGCCTGGGATGTAATAAAGAAAAAGGCCCCTTCAAGCATCTCCTGTTTGCCTGTCTGTGCTACTGCCTGATGTTGATTGTGCTGCCTGAGGCACAGCAGCTGTGATAGAATCCAGCTCTGGGTTTGTCCTGGAGATGTGTTATTTTAGGCTGTTTGCAGACTGAATACAGTAAAGCACTGGAAAGTTTGCTTTACAATCAGAGAATTAATATGAGGTTTAAAAAAAGTTGAATATGAGGTTTAAAAAGAGGAATTTTCCAGAAAATGAAAATCAACAAGATAAATGGATCTTC
The DNA here is from genome assembly GCA_013400515.1 of Erpornis zantholeuca. Taxonomy (NCBI): domain Eukaryota; kingdom Metazoa; phylum Chordata; class Aves; order Passeriformes; family Timaliidae; genus Erpornis; species Erpornis zantholeuca. The sequence goes on from VZTN01020358.1 coordinate 15,050, forward strand.
CTTTAAGGGAAAGCATTGGGGATTTTTTTTTTTTTTAGTATAATTTAGGCCTGTATTACATGGAGGTGTGTTCTTCACTCTTTATAGTTGAAGCTTTCAGGGCTCAGAGTTAGCAATTTACATGCCTGCAAAACAAGAATGTACTGAGATGTATGTTTTTAGAATAATACAGTATTAAATTTCAGATATCCTTAACCTCTAGAACAAGAACTAAATTCAGCTTTGATGCTTGCATATTGGATGCATGTAGTTGGTCCATTATGGAAAACCAGTTGAATACCAGCAGGACAATAATGGCACCATAGAGTCCTACTCTAATGAAAACTTCTGGATAATGTCCATCCTTGAGTGGCATTAGAGAGAGAACGGCACTGTGACAATTTTTTTTGTTCCAGAATCAGTGTCCTTCATATGGATGTGGATTGTACATGAGTTTGGGGGTGTGTGCTTATGTCTGACAAACAGCATCAGACTACTGTCCTTTGGCAGCCCACAGTTCTGTGTAAACTCATGCTTTTTTATTAAAGGCCATAATTTTAGAAGAAACCAACATCTACATTTCTTAGTAAAGGCAATGCTTATGGCAGCTGAAGCTGAACCTGTCTAAAATGTAGCCGCTTACCTACATGCTCTAAAAGAAACTAAGTATATTTTTAAAAACCTGACTTCCAAGTATAAATGATAATGTAAGTTGAAAAGCAGGTTGTTAAAACATTTTAGGGGAGTAACTGTAGAATTCCTTGACCAGTGTTTAATGCTAGGATATTTTTCTGATCAGTAGAAATATGCATAGTGTTTCATTACTTTGCACAGAACATGCCTTGTAGTCTAACGCACAAACAAAATGTTTCTCTTTCAGGTATTATTCCCCTGGATATTCTGAGATACTTCTGGAAAGGGTGGAAAATTACCAACCAGTTTTATAAACTTCAGTGTTTTATTAGAGCTGCATTTCACATTTATGCCTTTATGTCTGTAACACAAATACAGCTGTTGAAAGTATTGCGTGATTCTCAAATCTCCTTCTACTGTTTTAACTATTGAAAAAGTTCAGCAATTCCAGCAAGCTTTATTTTGTTCTTTATAAACTTGTTTGTTGCTAAGTTTTTGTTCCTTTTTGTTTTTCTTTAACATTACTACCAGATATTCCCACATTTATGAATGGAATTTCATGCAGGGGTGATGATTTATCACAGAAGCTTTTTTAGAATCTGTCATTTCCTTTTCATCCACAAGAAAGGTTTCTCTCATTCAAATTTTAGCCTTCTCAATACTATTACCATTTCTCCCTTTTGCCTTTGCATATTGTTTAAAGCTTCCCAAGCTTGATGAGGGGAGAAAAGCTGGCCCCTGTGCTTTTTCTAATTATGGTGTTCTTTCTGTACTGAGGTCTCCTACCGCTACCTTTGAGGAAGTGTTGTGATTTTACATCTCCAAACACGTTAGTAGCAGCTAAATAAAGAAATAATCAGATCTGAAGATGATACAAGGGCTGAATTCTGCATGAAATGATAGTGTGGCAAGCCTGTCCTGGGAGATAATAAATCTTCTGCAAAAAGTCCTCCTAATTAAGGCAGGATTTGCTGTGGAGGAACGGAGCAATACAGTGTTTGGCCTGTGCATTGTTGTTCCTCTCGAGAACAACAGAGTGAACTCAGAACTTTTGTGGACACAAAGGGGAGGACCCTGGGAGCTTTGGTTCCATGGGGTTCCATTTGTTTGAGTCTGAAGAGAGCAGATTTACCTGGCTACAGGAGCACTGTTAGCTAAATTCTGAGTTCATTCAGAGGAAATCTGAGCATGCTTAAGTCGCATTGGTTGGAGTGATGGGACTAAGGTGACTTTAGGATTTGTCCTTCAAAAGCTGAGATAGCTGAAGAGTTGAGTTGAAACACATTTGGAACTTAAGCCTTGAAGCTGCAGATCACATTGACATAGAGGTATGAGCTCTTTCCCATCTGTAGAACATCCTGAAACTATTTTTACCTTCTTGTGGAGAGTGAAAAGACTTTTACATTCTGCTTATTCTTCTGGTGTATCACACAGCAAACAGCCCTCTAGTCTTCCCTATTACATAAGTGTCATTTACCATTTTTTTGTTCTGACCATTTTTCATTTTCTCCTATGCAGCAGTTTGGGCTGTGTGGTTTTTTTTTAATTTCTTAAACATAACTGAATGGGTTTATAAAAGAAGGATAGTCTCATCTATTACTTGTAAAGCAGGAGCAAAGACTGATTGCAGTTGGAAATTATTTAGAGTGTCTTTTCTTTGCCAAATTCCGAATGACTATTTTTTTTTTAAAATTCTTGTCAGCATATTTTTCAACAGTTCACAGAAACATTGGTGGGCTGTCCTGTGTTAAAATTTATTTCTACAGAGGCTGTGCTCCTGCTGTGAGGTACTTGGTGCTCTCAGACTGCTTTGCAGGAGGAGCAGTACCTTACTGTATGGAGACTGAGACAAACTGTTGGTGTCATGAATGTTGGTATAGAATCCACACCAGCTGGGTTCTTTCCTCAGCCCACAGCTGAGTGAAAAGTCTTGGAACTGACTAGCTTCTACCAAATGCCTTTTTGGTTTTAGTGTTTATATTCTGACATTATTAATGCTAGGACACTAGTGGAAAAATTTTGGGACACTAGTGGAAAAATTTTGGGACTCTCAACGAGATTATTGTTAGGAGTAATACTCAGTAATTTTTTCACGTGCATTATGGATATTTAAAAATCAAATCTTGTACAATCTCTGAAACAAAAACGAATGGAAGGGCTTCAAGACAGTCTCAAAGGATATGAAGCCTCTGTTTTCCCTAACAGAGCAGAAGTCGTGCAGAGGGCTGCATGGAGATGGGAAGCAGCAGAGGCATGGAGCTGTGCGTCCTCATAGCTGCCTCGTATGCTCGGGAGCACACCCACCCCACACAATGCTAATGTATATGTTTTGTGCAGAGAGAGCAAAGAGGCTTCAGTCCCCTGACAAATGTGCTCCTGCTGTGTCACACTGTGCTACACTGTAAGGATTCCACAGGGTTAAATTTCAATGCCTAAACAATTTGTTCACAGTCTTTTCACAGTCTTTTTCTGATTCCTGACAAAGGAAATGATTGCACAAGGCAAACCTTCAAAGCGATCTGATTGTGTCGAGCACAATCTAAATCAGACCTAGCATAAATACATCTTTACATCCAGTGGGCAGCTCTGGCCTAGGCCAGTGGCTGTTTGGCCTCTTGTTGCAGGACTCCTGGACAATGCCACATCTTATTCAACTGTGTCAGTGCAAAGTCCTCTCCCACATAGTTTGAGACCCCTGGTTGTTCCTTTCTGGCAGGCTTCTTCTCCACCTTGTACAAACACCGTGTGGCTGGAGGCTTCCCTGGAGGTACGTCTGCACAAGACAGATCTAGCCCTTTACAGCAGAATTATTGCTAATTTGTATTTTCCTTTTTCTTTTTTCCTGTAGTGTTTCACAAGGTGTTTCTGCAGTGTTTCTATTCCATCACCTCATTTGGTTTAAGTCATCTTCTAAAACTGTATTAATGTTTGTAATAGCTACTCTGGCAGGCTTCAAGTGTGTATCATTTGTCTCAATTTCATATAATAAAATGTAGATTTGCATTTTAATTCATTCAAATGCTGTTTTCATGCGAATGTGTGACTGTGGTGCTAGAGAAGATGAACAACAGGCTCATTTTGCAGCTTGGGCCTTACACTGCCTTTGGATGTTTGTCTCGGTTTCCCCCTCAATGGTGCCTACTTCGGAGCTTAGGACGTACAGGCATTTCAAATAAGAGTTCCTCTCACAGAGGTGGCTTATTAAGACACACAAAGAAAATTAAGCCAGTGCTTTGGCAGAAATAAATGTAAGCCCTTAAATCATTTTGCCTGTTCCTTTGACTGCAGCATTGGGACTTTTCAACTCAAGTCTCTAAAGATCTTCTCTGGGTGCCTGAGCCATGATTTTTGTCTGGGTTACTACAGTTATTATTACATCTACAGATGTAAACCTTGAAAGAACCTGTGGATTTGTAGAACTTTTACCATATTTCATTCAGCAGATGGATTAACTGGCCTACAAAAGCTCCATTCTGTATCTGAATGACTGGAAACCTAGAGGATCTGAAAAGAGGAAATTCAAGGAGTTCAACTCTTGTGCATATAATATGTTCTGCATGTCCAGAGGGATTTACCAAGGCATTGCTTTGTCACATCTGAAGTGATCAATCTGCTGGAGATCTGCATCTTAACAAACAAATGAACAAAATGTTGAAGGAGTTGAATGGAACCGGTGGAGGAAATTAATCTCATTTTGTGAAGTAAAGTCTAAAGTTACTGTAATTAGGAAGTGGATGGAGTGTGAGTAGATCATCAAGTGTTCTTGATTTGGTCTAGGGGGTTGTGAATTAGCTTGGCTGAAGGGAAGTTTTAGGCATGGAAAATGCCATGGGATGCTTTCAACTTTGTTATAGATTGGAGTCCTCTGATTTCTGGATATGTAGAGGTGGCAGACAATTGTCTCACTGTGGGAGGAATCTGTGAAAGCGTATTTGCCTTAGTCTCTCCCTTAATGGCTCCTTGGTTTCCAGTATCTTGGTTGTTGGAATGTTAGATCTCCCTTCATGACCAGAGGGGAAAGGAAATATGGAGTAGGACTGGATTGCAAAGCTAGTGGTTCCACTTCTTGCACTGACATAGGATTGCTTTTATGGTCATGGATAATTATTACAAATCCCTATGATTCATCATCTTCATCTGTGAAGTATCTGTTCTACTCCTTTGTTAACTTACAGAAGTGCTGGGAAAATTAAATTCATATGAGAGATTGATGCAGCAGAACTTAAGTTCTTTATAACTAAAACCATATTCAGAAAGAAATATTGTTCAAGAACCTATAAAAATTTACCTAGAAGATCTTGGAGATGCTGATTTTAGAATTGGAGTTGAGCTAAAAGTCTGGATTTTGCAAGTTTCCTCATCACACAGTTTAAAGGGATCATGGCGAAAGAGAAAATTATTATATCTTGTGACTATACTAAAACTATTGAGGTTATTTTTGTATAATAATTAACTGATAATATTGATGCTACAATGTTTTATTCTGCAGCCAGCTCTGTAATTTAGCTAGTGAAAATACTAATTACGTCATTACAGCTGTACTGTATTTCTAGACACAGCACAAAAGACTGAGTTAGAAAATACATATAAGCAATACTAAGGCACATTTTGAGGATGAGAATGCCTTTTAAACCAGGAAATGGTTTTGTGCTGCCTTTCATGAGAAGTTACTCCTGCTTGGGTTAAACATATTTCATGGCTGTGTCCCTCCCGCCTGGAGAGCAGATCACGAGGCTCTGAGTGCTTGGTGAGGTGCTGAGGGACTGGGAGCTGCTGTCTGCAGCAGAAACCGGTTGTGTTCACTCTCATGCATCAGCAAGCCATGGAGAGGAACAATGCAAGGGTACTAATGTCATCAGTTTAGCATATTTCCACAGAGATTTTGATGGCTTGCTTTTTCTTCATAATTATATGCTTGTTCCTACTTTCAAACTGAGTTAAAGTATAGGTACCCAGATTAACATTAGGTGTTCTGTATTTTATTCCTTTTGTAACAGAAATTAAATTTCAAGAGGTGAGAAAAGGATGTTAGTGTATTTCTTTAAAACAAAGCTTTTGATTGCTTTTTTGTGTCAAAATTAGCAACAAAACTCTTCATAATCTTGTGACAAGGTCTGTGCCCTTAGCTCTCAAGGAAAGTTTTGTCTTCACTGATGCAGACTAGTGATGTGTCTTATCCCTGTTGTCCTATTTATAATTAGGTCTGATGCCCTCTGTACATGTTCACCTTTCAATATTAGGTCAGTGTTAAAGCCATTATCAACATAAAAGGTTGGATTACTACCAGGATCCAGCCTTTGTTGCCCCACAGTGCTATAAATTATATTACAATCTATTGTTAAAAATTAATAATATGCAACATAGAGGTCTGATGGAATCATGTTAATGAGAATACTGAAGCTTCATTGACTTGCAATATCATTAGAGCCCTGAGACAGGTTTATAGCCTTGTGCAAAGTATATTTGTGTTGGTTTAGACACAGTATTTATTTGGTCACACCCAGCCAAATGTTTCCTTACTAAATTAAAATAAATGCTGGTTAGTTCAATGAACTACAAAGATATATAGTATAATTTCAGGTTTTCAAGTCACAGAAAATAAGCCCCAACAATGGAAATCAGCAGAGAATCAAAAATGATGGATATACTAGAGTGAATATGAACAAAGAGGGAAGGGAGTTCACTGGGTTGGGTGCAGTTAATATTTTGTGACTCAAGTAATGTATAAAATTTGGAAAGAACTGCTCCCATTTGTAGACTGCACTGGTCTTTATGTAACCCCTCCCTGTATACACATGTGAACACACTCGCAAGCATAGTCAACCAAAACGTAATCAAAATTATTTCTGTCTGCTTTCACAAGACTTGCCTCTGTAAAGCATCTGTAGGGGTTGGTGGAGAGTAGGTCACAGGCAGCTCCTCTGCTCACTAATGCCAGCTTTATGGTGCTAATTCCCATCAAGGCTAGCAGCACACATCTGATTTCCATTTCAGTGAGAATCAAGTACTAGATCTGCATCACCTGTGCTCTGAACAGCTCTGCTTTTTGCTGGAAACAAATCAGAAGCAAGAAAATTACTTCCCTGCTTTCTTCTCCAACACTGCTTCAAATGAGGGAATGGTAGGAAAATCTTTCTAGGCTTGGGGAGTGGCTCATGCTCTGTGTTGAAAACATAATCTGCAGCCATGCAGAGTATGAAATAGAAAGGGAGGTTTGAAGAACCAGTAGCGTGCTGGTGTTTCAGCTCTTCCTTGCTTTGGAAAATGGCTATTAAGAAGCTTCAGGTTTTCCATGTCCTTTCATGGGTAACACCTCCTTGCTGTAGCTGTCCCTGAGTTCAGTCATGGGGCTCTTCCTCCTGCTCTGGGGACAGGCAATTGCATCTGTGACACTGTGGCAGTGCTGCTCGTGCCAGCCAAGCATTGGATAGTGATTCCTACAGACATTTTTATTTTATGGAAAGGGAAAGGAGGATAATTTAAGCGATTTATAAGCAATTTAATAATATAAAACTTTCTTGCTTTCAGTCACTCCAGAGCATATCCTAGACCAGCTTATCTATGAAGGCTACAAGATCTTCGAGCACTCAAGAGACAGGGAAATTAGGCAGTGGAAGGCTAAAGAAGGTTCAAGGAAAGTGGGCCTTGTGCCTGTGCTGCTTGTATGCTGTCACAGCCAGAGCAGTGGAACAGAAATCCTTAATTTGCATGGATCAAGACCCCACCCTGCCTTGGAAAAGACAGAGTATATCCATACCCAGAGCATTTACCCGCAGGGCTGAGAGACTACAGATTCCTCTCCCTGCCTCCATTCTTTGTCTACTTCACATCAGTCCACCTACCTTACCTGGCTGGCACTGGCACAGTCAGGACTTCACCTTCTCAGGATGTCCCAGGGGTGATGTTCATAATGCTGTGAAGGTGAACACTGCTATGAGTCCTAAGTGTTGTTACTGTTCACCAGTGCCATCAATGTGTAGCCGACCATAACTCTTTTTCCTGTGATAATTCCCTTGGTTCAGCTGAAGAAAATGAGCTCTTTTGATGAGCTTGTTCTAAGAGATGATCTCTCTTTTTGATGAGAATGTTTTAAGAAGCTGCCATTTCAGAAGCTATAGCTATGGCTGTGATATATCACTCTGACCAGCAGCAAGAGCAGAAACTTGGCTTTCCCTCTAAGGTGTGGGGCTCCAGTTTGGACTATCTTGCTTTAGTTTTGTATTTTTTTTAACATCAGACATTAGCTACTAGTAACAAGATCTGTTAAAATTTTTGCCAAGGACTCAAATTATCATGAGGTCATGAATCACTACTTTAGGCTTAGCCCTTTCCCTCCTAAATGTTTTTTAAAATCCAGATTTGTGTTTATTCTAATGTAGTCATGCAATGGAAATGTTTGGCAAAATTGCCATTTAATTTACAATAGAAGACTGCTTTAGCAGCTGTTTTATAGCAGTTTAACTACTCTGACCTAAATGACTGTTCTTAAGAGATTGAAAAGTAATTGAAAATATAAAGTCCAGGATCTTCCTTTTTTTTTTTTTAAACATCTTTCAAATGGCTTATAAACAATATGAATTCCTCTGCAGAATTCAGATCGGAGAGGAAAGAATGTCAGTTTACTGGGAATTGTTCTCTGACCACCTGAGAAAAATGAGTTTTTCATCCTCCTGAACATCATCTGGAGTTATAATAAAACATGCTCTCAGCTGGATTCCTTCTGTGTGAAAATAAACAGAGCTACATCATAGCACACCTAAAGGAACGGCACAGAACTACAAAAGCAATCTGAAATCTGGATTTTTCTTTCTTCTCTGAGGCCACAAGTAATTTTCTGTAATCTCAATGAATATTATTTGAATCTTGAAAGAAGGATATACTTCTCCCTCCTCCTCAATGTGAGCAGTCCAAATGAACAAAGCTAGACATCTTTTATACAGAGTTAAGTCACCTCTCAGGATCATAGTGTGAAAACCCCTAAGCAATAGCTGTTGAAGGAACTGCAAAAATCCACAAAACTAAAAGGTAATTAATGAAAATCCACAAGTAAGTTAATAAAACTTCAGCTGAATGTTCATTCCAATCTGTAGCAGATGAATGAAATGTGGTGCTAGTGGTGTTGGAATCCCGTGGTGATAGACACATGAAGAATAGATAAAAGATGGTTATTAGTTAGCTAATGGTGCAGACAGGCCATCCTACTTGTCTGGGGAGCTGGTCCTGAAAACCCTCAGACAGGCAAAAGCTTTTGTTGATCTGAGGATGATTGTGCACTGGCAGAAGGTTCCAGGCTGGGGCATATGGCAGTCAGATGACAATGGTGCAGCTCCCATGATGTGCTCTGAACTGGTGGGATGGTTAGATGACAAAACTCTGCAACTTCACACAAGTGTGGTGTAATTTGAAGCTGTTCCATAGGGAAACCATAGGCAGCAAGTACAATTGCTAAGCCTGATATAAATTCCATCCTGTTTAACTGCCACCAGTTCTACTGCTGCAGATGAGCAAACCAAGTGAAAGAACAAAGCAATGGAGAGAATTGATCCAGCTTCATACCACAATTGAAAAACTCTGTTAGAAGAGCATTTGCCATAGCCCCAAAAGCACAGAACTCAGGTCTTTGCTGTCATCTGTTGCCATATTGCTGTGCCCTAAGTGGGCAGCTGGTCCATTTGCTTCCTTCCCTTTCTCCTACTGAGCAACATAGTAGTTCAGTCACTGTTCTCTGGATTTCCCTTATCTCTTGTCTGTCTCTCTTTCCACCCCCCCCTTTCATTTATTTGACTGAAATACACTAATGCACATATCTCCTACATGATTTTTTTTTGTGGGACAAATGCAGGAATCTCTGCTTTAGCTCCTTCCAATGTTTTTCCAGTCCTCATGTACTCCCTCTGTTCCTTGATTCCAAGTCATGATGCACTTAAATAATTTGTCCCCTTTTTTTATTTATTTGGCTAATTACTCTTCACATCTCCGTCAGCCCTTCTGAATTACCACTCCACACATTGCTTGTAATAGTTCACACTCCTTTTGTTTGACTTTACTTCAGTTAGTGAGTGTTGGCAGAATTGTTACAGCATCTCACAAACAGCTGTTTTTTGCTATGACAATAGACTGATGCTCCAGAGCAAACACGTAGCCTGCATATTAAATACTTACAGTGTCGTGACAAGCACAACCAAGTTTTTAAATAGTTAAAAAAAAAGAGATTCAAAATAGGAAATAATTGAAAAGAAACATTCCCAAACTGAGGAGCAGGCATGCTTAAGATGACACACAGTATCAGCTGTCAGGCAAATCTCAAATAAGATCTCTTGCAGTAAAAGACTGAGAGAAAAACACCGTGGGCCCCATGGTGTCCTGTGCAGAGGCAATGCAGCGTGTGGATGCCTGCAGTTTCTGCTGGGTTGTATCTGAATAAAGGGATCACAGAGCAAATGCAGCTCTACTTACCCAGCAAGAGAGGATGTTCCTATTTTACAGAATTGATTTATTTCTTCAAATAAACTTTTATCATACGACTACGTCACGATCACACTGAGAGGATATTTTAATGACTGGTTTAAAGCTGTGTGGAGTACACTGCTGCTTTCATTCCTCTCTCTTCTCTCTGTATCTTCTACCTTTCCATTACTTTTCCCCATTAATGTTCGATGCACGCTCTAAGGTATGTCTGTCGGTGGGTATTACTTTCACCAGTTTTTCCTTGCAGTAGTGTGTCTATAAATGGCAGACAGCATCATTCCTAATTACATGTTGCCCCCAGATGCTCCAAGGGTGATGCTGATGGATTGCTGTGTGGGTGGTGTTGAAGGGGCTGGGGGAGGGGAGCTGGGATGCAGCTCCTCTAAGTGGTAGCAGAGGTCTCTTCGGGCTGGGCTCATCAGTTCTCCATCGGTAAAGCGAGCTCGAGAATCTCCGAGATCATGGAACTGGGCATTGGAAAAGGGGACGCAATGCAGGGAAGGCTTCAGAGTACTGCCCAAACAACGGGGGAAGTGGGAGGAGCTAGGAGGGACAGATAGTTCGTCTGTTACCTATCCGTGCAGGAGGCACACAGCACGGAGGGTTGACAGAGTTCACGTGCTGCTGCATCTCGCTGCCCTGATCTCGCATCCCCAGCTCTGCTTCCACGCCGGGCGCGGGTCTCAGCGCGCAGCGGAGCGCGGCTACCCCGGCGCAGCGGGGGCTCGGTTCCTTTCCGTAGAGGTGTTTCGGACAGGGACCTGCTGCGTAGGGTCAGAGATCCCTGGCGTGGTAGAAGGCAGACTGGGCTTTGAAATTGAATCAGGCCGAGTTTGGCTGCCAAAAATGTGGCTACGGAAGTGGTTCAGTCACTGACTCCTACCAGCTCTGCGGCCGGGCTGTGGAGGAACAGGCAGAGCCCCGGCAGCCTCTGCCCGCGAAAAGCACCGCACTTCCCCAGCCCAGGGCCGGGCATTCCTGCACCGGCAGGCTGAAGAGGAAATATGGGATGGTGAGTGATCCTGGACCTTAAAAGGATGCTCACCATACCCCAGAGAAAACCAGAGAACGGTGAAGAGCTGAAAGCTGGGTTCTCTAGCCAAATGTTTGTCAGCTTTGAAAAGACTTTTACTCTGCAATCTCTATTAATGGGGAAGGAGGAAGTGAGAGAATGCACGTGTGCAAAAGCACATCTGCAGGATCTGATTCCTTCTCTCTTTAACAGTTCTGTGGTCCTTGAAGGGGTTTATATTTAGTGTGCCTCGCAGGTCAGCCTGCCAGCTGGGCAGCTAATAGAATGACGTGGATGGAATAGGCATTACTTTGGGGACTGAAGCAATTGGCCTCCATGGGTTTCTACATCTCAGGCTTGGTGCCAGGCTGGGAATTTGCTCCATCACAATGTGCACCGAAACTGGGAAGTGTCTTGGGTGTGCAGGAGCTCATTTAAGAATGTAAGGCAACAGCTGCTGCATCAGACCAGTGGTCCATCCAGCCCTGAGTCTGACAGTGCTGCCTACAGAGAGCAGGTGAGCCTGTCCTCTGCACTCCCCCAGCATCCCCAGTAGCTGGGTTTGGATGTTAGACCTCATCACTGCCTAACCCTTCTAGTGTCTGCTTATAGAGCCATTTGCCAGTTCACTCAATTTTATGAAGTCCTTCTAGAGCTACTTGTCTGAAAGAACTTTGTGAGATACAAACTTAAGGACTTCATTGTACATTCCCCTGTTCACTGAAAAATGTTGAGTAAAGCCACCAAATGTTGAGTAAAGCCACCAAATGTGGCCAAAGCCACCAAAAAGCCATCAATCCCACAATGTGGAGTTCTTGCTGATGCCTGTTTCTCACCCTGAAGTGGCTGTTAGGCCTTACCTTTTATTTTATGTTCTTCCTCCAATTTTCTGTCTGTATAGTCTTCCCATGATATGGTGAGTTAGTTTCTCTGATAAGCTTTGATGTAGAACCTAATCAAAATTTTTTTTCAAAATTGAACAGTTCTGTGTCCACTGCACCCACTCTCTGTCTTTTCTGGTGCACTCTGAGGGCAGTGGTGGGTTGGTGAGACAGGATTTCTCTCTCTGCAGAAGCCACAAGGCGTTGCTCCCAACAGACCATGTTTATCCTTGTCTACTTTAATTTTTTTGACCCTACTGCCATTAGTAAGGATGGAAAGCAAAGTTCCTGGTCTGCAATTCCCAGGGCCCCTTCTGAAGTCCTTTTTGTGGCTGTGAGTTGCAATGGCAGGTTGCCAGCCCACTGACAGCCTGGGCTACCCTCCCCATCCTGTGCAGCCTGAGACTGAGGGGTGTGGATGAGTGGTAGTCAGGGACGAAGTGGACCTTTACTCAGGAGTGGAAACCATCATCCAGAGAAGTGTCAGTAACTCATTTATTTTAACTTCAAAAAACATTTTCTCAACTTCTGAAGGGAGTACTTTGGTGCCAGTTATTTTTCCCTCTCTTTCCTCCAGAGGGACAAGGCATTTTACATGGCTCCTCATACAATGGTCAGCAAAATACAGAGATGTGTAGAGATTAGGTGCTAATACAAATTCTGTCATGGGTCTTATACCTGCTATTTATATATAATTGGTACTTGGTGGGATATTCCCTACAGTATGACAGAAATACCTGCGTTGGCAATGTATTGGAGTGAAGGGGGAAGGGATAGTCTCAAATCATATAGATCAGAATTTAACAGAAAGCATGAGCACAAAACTTAATAACATAGTTAATACAGACCCTTTGGGCTACAGAAACACCACAATGAAAAGTTTTTGGCTCAGCTATTAAAGCAGGTGTCTTACATGACACCTGATGAGGGACAAATGCTGCCATGAAGCCTCTGAGAGGATTCAGCTTGTGAAAGAGACTGTAAGAGAGCAAAGAATTTTCTTGTGCTTGCTCACAGCCAATGCAGTTGTGCAGGTAATGCTCTTTACTGATCATCACCAAAACAGGAAAAAATAAAAATACAAAAGCAAAAAAGAAATAGTGAAAAGTAAATAAAAACACAGGAGGCAGCAGTAAAACATCAATTTTTTGTTCTCCTCGATGCAACTGCCAAGGAGCTTTGTTCTGGGAAGAGAAAGTGCCACAGCAGGATGGGAATGCTTGCATTGGATGGGTTGTCATATCTGTCATCATTATAAACATGGACAGATGATGATGATCTCTCCATTCTGTTTCTAGCTTTTCTTAGTCTCCAGAGATCCTCATCCAGCTGTTTACACCAGAAAATTTATTCAGCTAATTTGTCCACTTTCCTTTCTTATTTTCTTACAGTGCTTCTTTCACTGCTGCTTTAAGTCCTTCCTGTTCCCGGAGATGCTGACTACTCTTTCCAGTGCCTGGAGGTGTGTTAGTCTTCCTCCTTCACTGCTTTTTCTGCACAACGTGGCATCCCATGCTGCTTGAGGAGGGGGCAAGGTGGGGGAAGAGAAACAGGCAGTGACTGGGGCTCTTTAAGCGCATCACTTCTCACAGGCACAGGCTCCTTCCTCTCCTCTTACACACTCATGCCCCAGGTAGTGACCCCCAGGTTTATTTTCTAGCCTGCAGCAGCAAACCCAGGCAGCTGACAGCACAGCTTAAGAGTTCAACTACTGCTGTAAGATTTTGAAGACAAGCAGTTTTCACAAGGCTGCAGCTTGAGGGAAAGTATTTCTGGAAGCCAGTTCCCCTCCAGAGTTTTCAGAGAAAATGTGTATGATCACTGATATTTTCCAGTCTTGGTTGTTGGTAACTGAGTTGAAGAAAGATACTCTAGGTAACTTTCTTTTTTTTTTTTCCATGATAAGTACTATATAACAATCCTTCCTAGTTACATAGTTCTCCTCACCCTGAGCTTGTCACAGCCTGTGTTTGAGGAGGACCACTTCAAATGAGATTTATGTGCATTTGGTATAATTTGAAACAGACTGAAACTTAATGTCAGAGCATTTCATGACCTGCAGAGCCTTAAAATTATGATGGAAGTCATCTGGGGACCTGCATTGGCAGCATTCAGCCCTTCTTACTGAAGCTGTTCCTACCTGCTTACCACGGCCTGCAAAACAAACAGCCACCCATGCCATAGCAGTGCAGGGAAAATGCTGCGGTGATGGATGATGTCCAGGTGTGACCTTTCACCTGTCACAGTAGCCAAAAATCTGTGTGGGAAGAGTGCATGATGGAAAATTATGGGATAATAAAATAAAAAAAGATCAGTCAGGTGTAGAATTCTGTTGTTAAAAAAAGTATTAACTATTTTTGAAACACTCAACCATCTGACAGGCCAGGCCACACCTGAAAGGGCCACTGGTAAAGCCCTGGTTGGCTGAAGCAATTCAGTCCAAAGGGCAGCTGGCTGCTGGCAGGGGCAGAGCCTATCTTCAGTGAGCTGCCACAATGGATTCAAGAAACTGAGCACACAGTCTATTATCAAATGCATGGTGGAAACTTGACATTTCAGCAAAGTAATGGGCTTGTTTTTCCGGCAGAGTGAGACTAATATGCTCCTTTTCTGTGCTTGATGCAGCGTCATTCACATCTGAGCAAAACAAATGGGGAAGAAGACAATTTTGGTATCTATTCTAGGCATTGCTAATTTTAGTGCCACTAAAGAGAGGGATTTTTTCCCCTTCTTTTTTCCTTTTTTGTTTTAAAGCAAATATAACAAAGCACATGAATCTTAGAATAAAAAAAGTTTCAAAGGGCAACATCTCTCCTGGTTCTTTGATACTGGCACCTTGATAGCTGCAGTACATCCCTTATGTTGTCCAGAATGAAAACCAGCCATCAAACTCTGACACAGTGGAGTTATGAAATCTTTACAGTTTCTCTGAACCCCCAAAGCAAACCAGTGTATGTGTAACTGAAATAAATTGAGAATTACCATGAATGAAACCTTCTTAATTCAGTGCCATCAATACAAAAGATTACATCTCTAGCCTGTGTGCAAGAGGTTTTGAATCCCAATTTTTGAATCAGTCACCTGTCTCCCTTTTACAGCTCCTCCTTCTACCATTGTGGTAGTTCATAAAAAACCAGATCTGTGTATAGAAGGAAAACAGTGGAGAAAGGCTTGTGCTTGGCCTAGCTTCTTTGAAATGCATGCAGACATATTTATTTCCCCTATGATATAGCTCCTGTTATGTGCTTTGCATCTTTAAATGTGTGAAGCATCATGCCTGCCTGGCAGGACCCTGAGATTCAAGACGGAAGAGAGACAGGCTTTGTTTTCTCTCTCATGGAGATTTTGCTTTTGGTCTTTCTTTACCATTATGTTGGCTTGTTGAGAGAGTTAGTAAAAAACCCTACCCGGTTTTCCCAGTTTCTTTACATTTTCTGTGCACAAAGAGCAAAATGCACATTTTCCCCCTGCATAGGGAAATACTGGGAAAAGAAAATGTACAAAAACCTCAGGGCAAAAAGCAATGTCTCCTCTGCTGCAGAGCCTTCTCGGACGAGACAGGCAGGCTGCACATTCACATTGGAAACAGCAAAACAAAGAAAAGAAACTCACAGGCACACATTCTGGAGTGCCTGAGAACTATTTCTGTTCCTGCCAACCTGGTCCCAGCTGGGGCAATAAAGAAGACATGCTGCTGTTGGATGCTGTGGCCCTACACGTGCCACTGCGTTTTGCAGATGAGGTATTTGCCATTGCAGTGTCAGATCCTTTCATTTTTCTACCTTGTTAATCGATATTCTAGAGTACAAGAAAGGAAGTATGGAATACTATGGAAGTAAATCTTCACCTGTGGTAGATTACTAGTTAAACTGGTTAAGCACTGATCTGATTTTGTAAGTTGTTCCACATGAACAAGTGAAGGGGCTACAGCCAGCAGGGAGGGAGGCTTGGCTGCATCCGATGGGGGTGGCTTTACTGCAGGGTGACAAGTTTGAGCCCTGAGTTTTTAATGAATAAGTTTCCTTCTCCCCACTCTGATCTGGGCTTCAGAAGCTGCACAGTGGCTGTTTTCCAAGAGGAGGTGAGTGTAAAGCAAGCCAAAGTGAGTGAAGCCACATTAGCATTAGGGTTTGTTTGTATGGTCAGAGGCTTAACCATGCTGTCAGTCCTGATGAGTTCATGAAGAAGTTATGGCAGTTTGTGGGGAGGCCTCCAGGCTTTTGCATGAGGTATGGACTGACTGTGGTTGGAGCTGCATTCTTTTTTCCCCCTGTATAAGTGACCTCCTTGGAAAATAAACCCCAGGAGTTATGTCAGAGGAGTATTCTGCATGCATTGAATAGTGACAGAGCTGTGGTGTGTGTAGCTATGTGTGCACATGGAGTAGCAGTGCTCATATTAACATCCTCCCTCAAGAATCCTGTTGCGGGAGGACAGTTATAAATAACTCTTTGGCCACTATAATTGTCCTGCCAGTACAGTCTGCCAGAGAAATACACTGACTCAGCACACGGCTGAACAAGGTCCTCTCCCAGGCAGCACCTCCCACCCTACAAACGTCCCTGCAAAGTCCTGTAGGTGCCTGGTGGGTCAGTGAGCCCCATCTGGCTGCTGCTGCAACCTGCCCTAATCAAATGAATGTTTGTAAAACATACTGAAGACAAAAAAAATACTGCTTAAGCACTAGTTAATATTATTTCAGTGCCCCCAGTTACAATTCTGTTGTTGCAAGAACTGCAGGTGCCTTTCCCTGCGGTGGTACTCTGGATGTTCCTGTGGGGAAATGGACCTTCTTCTGCCACTCTCACAGAGCCACACTGGTCTTTAATGAGCCAAGTAAGATGGCCTGGCCTCTTCACTGACAAGAGGAACAAAACTGTCCCTTGTGCTAGCATTCTTAACACATACTGCTGCAGTGGTTTTTATGCCTCCTCTGGTTTCATCAAAGACAAGTCCCTGGCCCTCTACCAGGTAGGAGGCTACAGTAGAATTTTTTTGCTATTGTTCCTGAAATGATGTGAATTTTTTTTGATAATTACATAGGAGACTCCTTTTCTTATTTTAAAAACTGCTTTCAAAATAGTAATTAGGAAGTTATTATTGTTCTTTTTTTTCAAAGCAGGTTCTACATGGAGTAAAGGACCTAGAGATGTTATTTTCTTTTTATCACTTGGAGTACCAAAATGGCTATAAATTAATCCAAATGTAATTTTCTTGGGAAAATAATTCCTCTGTCATACAGGCCCTTTTGCTATATATTTCAGGGCCTGTTTTACTGGTGTAATTTGAAATTATTCAGAAAAAATCCCTGCCTTTTTTGTTCATGCAAATATCAATTCTGCATTTTTTTCCTGCTAATCTTCTCTCTGAGACTGCTTTTTTCTTAAAGTCTACAAGTAACTGCAAAAGACTTATTATCTTCAGAACATCACTCTAACTTTCCAAGAACCTATTTGAATGTACACAGCATGTTCCCTTAACTGCATGGCTCCATTTAAACCAGTACAATAACTTGGAGGTACATAGGTCTGATAGTGTGTTATTCTTACATTACTCTTTCCCGAAGTGGTGATGCATCATACCTTTACGTGAGTAAAAATACAGTGAATGTTTTACCAGTATAACTACTTTAGTAAAATAAAATTATATCCTGTCTAATTATAATGAAAAAAATGCAGTGTTGACCAAGACCCACCTCTTAATTCTTTATTACAGTACATTTCCAGCTGCAACAGAATTTAAATATCATATTTTCCTCTCGTGGGTTATTTTAATTTTTTTCCATAATATCGGGGATTTGTTATTTCTAAATGCAATTCCAACATCAGTTACAATGGGAACATTTTTATCTTTGCCCTGTGTCCCATAGAGACAAACCTTGAGAAGTCAAACAGTAAGCTTTCAAAAATGAGCTTATCTGTGAGGTTAAACAAGGTGTGGCAACCCTGACATGGGGCTCCTGGATCAAGAAAAAGTAATTTTTCCAGCCCCTTGTAGTGATCCTCATTCTGTAATGTGAAAATAGTTTCATAGATGTGTATTTACATATTTTTAGCACTGTCATATACTGTGTTTTCAATGGAGATGTTATATTTAGAAGTTTCTCAAAATGTGGAGCATGTGTTAAGTTTCTTTTGTGTAATCCATCAAGACTAATTTGATTTGAGACCAGTGCCTTTTTTTCCCCCCCATCTGTTTGGAAAAGTGCAGTTGTAGAGACATCAGTCATGTAACACTTTCTGTAAAACAGCTTTACTGACAGTTGGGAGTTGTCAGTAACCATGTGGATTTCAAGCTCTCAGTCTGGCTACGATGAGAAAAACCCTCTGACACAAAATTTCCACAGAGCTACAGAATTTCAGGCTGGAAAGAGCTAGAGCGCTCATCTCGCTGACCTCCTGCTTAGCCAACACAGAGGTAAGTCATGTTTCAAACCTAATAGCTGCAGAAAACACCAGCTTTTGGGACAAACATACACTCAATTTAATAGCATTTGCTCACCAATCACCATTGATTTATTTCAATAGTTAACTACCACTATTTATTTAATATATATGTTGTGTGCATAACTGTGGCTTGTTTCCTGTTTCAGCTGATCTAGCTTCGACTTCCAGCCTTTGGGAAAGCTTTAAGAGATGCTGAGTCTGTGTTCCTTGTCTAAATATGTCGAGACCAAACTCTGTGTTGGGTGGGGGTAGAACAGACAGATGCCATGGGAAAGCAAATTCCTGGAAGCAGGAAAAGAGTTCTGCAGAGGTAAAACCATGCCCCTGCTGCCTGTGCCCACAGTCCACTGGGTTTGCTACCCAGTGCTGGGGCAGAGGGAGGACCAGGGGATTGCAGGGCTTGGCAGAGGCCTGGTGGGCTGGACATAGGCTTACAGAGCTCTGCCTTTGTGTAGGACATGGAGGAAAATACATCTAAGTACCCATAAAAGCTCTTTTTATTTCAACTAAGAAGCAGCAAACTCAGTTTTGCCCCTGCATTGGTGAGAAATGTGGGATTGTCTCTTCAGACCAGTGGAGCAATCTCCACTGTGTTCACCTTGCTGAAGATGCCATCTTGAAATGTTTCCATCTCTCACTGTAAGATGTTTTTTACCCTCTAGGACTTGCTCCTGTTCCTTTGTGGCCCACTCAGGAGGTGGCCAGCAGAACAGCCCATGAAGGTCAGAGTCAGAGGTGACATAATTTACTGCAGCATACTTGGCCTATATTCAATTCTTTTTCCTCACCTCTTCTCCTCAGCGTGGGCTCTCTTCTGCTGTGAGTCTTTCATCCTTCTGTGTGTCTGAGCTTGCTTTTGGCTGCATTGGAAAGCTTATGGTTCCAGTGCACCCATGCAAATGATCAACTTGACTCTTTGGGTTACAGACTTTCCTCCTTGTTGCATACTGTTGCCCTGATTTTGGAGTTTTTTGAAACATTACTCAGGAATCACTGTATTACATATTTTGTGCAGTGAAAAAATATGAAATGGTGCATATTCAGCTACCTACTTGCAAATTGGAAATTAATCCACTTAATCTTATTAATAATCATATTTTCTATCATTTCATACCTTTATAATTTTATTTAGTTACTTCTAGAATCAAGGAGCTCATCTAGGTCAACATCCTGCTTGAAATGAGGCTGTGACCAACAGTGGATGAGTTCAGCCACACTACAACTAAATCTTGAAACAGACTGAAACTTCAGGAGAAGTTCCACAGCCTCTCTGGGCAACCTGTTTCAGGGTTACCCTGCCCTCCAAGTGAACATGTCCTTTCCAGACCTCAGCATGTGTCCACTCTTACAGCCTTTAGCACTAAGACAAGTTTGACTCTTTTCTACGTAGCCATCCTATTCCAGCAGCACTTAGTATTCTCTTGATCAGATTAAACAGGCTCAGCTCCCTCAGCCCCTCTCATGTTGCTCCAGGCTTCTGATGATCTCAGCAGCACTTTACTGGACCCTTTCCAAACTGACACATTTGGCCTAATGCCCTCTGTAATCCCCAACTCCTTTTAACCTGGATGGCTCCTCAGCGAGGTGCTTCCCAGCCTGGAACAGATCACATTTCCTTGTTGAACATCATGAGGTGTCTGTTGGCCCAGATCTCAGTATACAAAGGAGCCTCTGCATTTAAGCTTTGCTGTTTGCTGGTGCAGACAGCTTAAGTGATCAACAAATCTGACAGTGTCACCATCAAGGTATCTGATACCTTGAAGATACAGAGCAGTGTGGATTTTGGTACTGACCCCTTGGGTGCACCTCTGCTTGCTGGTGACCCATCAGGCATGACCAGAGAGTGTTCAGTCTCTCTTCCAACCTGTTTTTCTAGCCCACACCCACTAAGCTTCCAAATGACATTATGTGGGATGGTGTCAAAACTTTACAGGGTACATTACACCCAGCACTTTCATCTTCCCACATTCTGAAATTTCATCTCAGAAAGCAGCCTGGTCAGTCAAATTTGATTTGCCATCAGTAAGTCCATACTATTTGTTCACAAATATTTTTTGTCCTTTACGGCCTTAAAAGTGGACCCCAAGAGGGGCACAATCCCAGATCTTCTAGTGACCGAGATGATGGTTATCAGCAGATCCTTCCCCAGTTTCCTTTCTTGCCTTTCTAAAGATAGATGAGGCGTTAGACTTTTTCCAGACACTGGGGACTTCCCCAGTCTAGACAGCTGTCACAGACAGCAGTACTACAGTCCGACTGGCTAGTTCTTTCAGGAAATGGTACTGTCCCTTGTGTCCATCTTTTGTATGTTCCCGTTTTGCATCTGGTTTCATTAAGAAGATGCTTAATGGCTGTAACCAATTAAGTATTCTGCTGAAATTCCATCTTCCTGCACAACAGGATAATTTTTTGCTGAGCTACTCAGTAAATTGTCTTTAAAAATCATTCAAAACTTCTGGGCACATTTCCACTCCATGGTTGCATCTCAAGGGATTTTATTTATCAACTCAGTCAGTAAACTGAAGTTTCTTCTTCTGAAATCCAGAGTGATTATTCTGTACCTTACCTTCCCAGCCTTCTTCTGGATCCTGAATTTATTAATAGTGACAGGAGATTAATCCAGGCTGATACTGTGACCATATTCACCACTGGAAGTCAAGTTGAGTGTAATCCCCAGCTGTCCCCTCCAGCATTCACTTGATGGAATTATCACTTGTGCAGTGTAAGGAACTCCGGATTGTCTGGTCACCACTGTGTTACCCTTCCAGCGGATACCTGGATGTTTGAAATGCTCCTTAAGAATCAGGACTGAATAGAAGGACACTTCTGCCAGTTTTCTGTAGGAAGCCCTGTTCACAGGCTCCTCCTGGTTGGACATGCTGAGAGGCTGCCCTGTTTCAGAAGACAGACAGAGCAGGTCTGTCCCCTCTGCTCCTCACCCAGAAGTTCTCTCCAATCTCAGCTTTCCTGCTGGAGCTTGGTACAGTCAAGGGACTCCTTAACACAGAGCACAGATCATACTGTTCATGTTTGATTCACTGTGATTCACATCTTCTTGATTAGATTTGAATCTCTTGGTTCATATAATTCTTGTTTCCTAATCAAGATGTCACTGATCTCTAACCATACAGTCAAATGCAGTCAAAGATAAGACATCTAATTCCTTTTCTTATTATCTGGGCTTGGTATAGAACTGTAATAATAATAATTACATATATTTCTTTATCCTCAAGCTCTTTGAACCTGACCTGCACAGATTCTCCGGGTCAAGCCATCTGCACATGATGACATCAGATGAAGTTCTGCTTGCCACAGAGAACTGCATTTGCACCTTAGAATGTTACAGCTGTGAAAGTGGAAGGTATTAGAGGGGCATGCAAGCAATTCTTTGTGCTAATGGAAGTACTGCAGCAACATTAATATCAGGCTGAATAAGCAGATTTTTTTTCTTTTTTGGTTAATCCCACAAAGCCCCAAACAATCATGCAAAGAATAGACTCTTTTGAATGAAAGTCGCATATTAACGTTATGTTTTATATTTTGTTCCCACACCAGTTGAGGGTTTTTTTTCTTCTCTTCTCATTCATCCATTTGACCAGACTTTTTTGTAAAAGAACTGGAGTTGGTGAGGGTTTTTTAATTTTTGGGGTTTTGTGGGGTATTTGTAGGTGTGGAGGGTTTTTTTGTTTTGTTTTTGTTTTTTTGTAAGCAGAAAGCTTGGTGCAGAACTTGGGCTTTTCCTGTAGCCAGAAGGTGCAGCAGCCTGGCTGCACGGTGACTCATGGCCCTGTGCCACATCGCAAATAATGCTCTTATTAATCTCTCCAGGCTTTGTTCTGGCCCCCCTCCTAGCAGTGTCTGATTTCATGGTGTGGTGTAGCCAAAGGTCAGATAAACTACATGATGGCCAGAGTTGCTACTGCAGAAGGAAATCGGAAATGCCTCTCCCAGCAATTTCAGCAAGGAGAATGGAGAGAAAAATAATTTCTTTTACTACTAACCTGTCTGATGCATCATCTTGTGTTGCTGTTTCAGAAGAGGAAATCTGTGGTATAGCAGTAACCCAGGGAAGCAGCCAAGCCCAGCTGTGTTGCAAATGCTTCTGGATCTGCCTGGCTCAGTACATTTTTCAGCAAATATGTTCTTTCTTTAGGTGTTTGATCATTTGCAACAAATGACAGTCCCAAGCTAGAGGAGATACTGAGCTTTGTCCTTAACCAAGCTGGTGTCATTGACTGATTCATTAATTACCCACTTTTTCCCAGATTAGATTCAACACACTGTTCACAAAGAGATAACCAGTCACAAATTAGTCAAGCTGAAGTTTGATGTGCTTGACTACAGGGCCATTTTTTGTTACCAGTTTCAGATGAGTGATTACTCAAGTGAAACTAGCAAGTGCTTCTTGCAAGTTGTTTCTTTTCCTCCATGGCTACCCAAAGTGTTTTTATTCAAATGAAATGGAGCCCACACGCACTGGGCTGGGCTCTTTGTGAGCAGCTAGCACAGCCAGATCAAATATGTGTGCTTACTGTAAACTGCTGCATGGTTTTCCTTGCTTGCCTTTGAACCAAGCTGTCTGTGGTTTCTGGTGACTGCTGTCTCAGTGCTACAGGCTCTGGCTAGTGCTGACACACAGAGGAGTTATCTGGAAAAAGAGAGGGGAGGACAAGACAGCATCACTTCCTGCACACACAGTCCTGGCCATTTCTGTCAAAGGTTGAGACCTTGCCAAAGCTCTTTCCAAGAGAAAGTTTCTGTGATGTTTAAATGATTTTGGGGGCAACAGAACCTGCTGTTGGCTAGACAGATGCAGGAGAGCAATAAGATTGTTCTAAAACTCTGTAATTTCATTACAGGACAGGCGCTGCAATACCAGCCTCATGTTATGACTTTCAAAATCACATTTGGGTGAGCCTGCCATGTGTGGGGCTCTGTTTTTCTGTCACACAGAGACAGTGGCCCTGCTCTTCACTTCTGTGCTGGGGCTTTGCTGTGCAGCAGGGCTCCTACTGCCCCCGTGCAGGCCCAGGGCTCTGTTGGCCAGAGTCAGAAGTCGTATGCTCCCATCTGGAGCAAGTGCCAGTGATTGCATAAAGCACAGAAAAGGCGAGAGACAAATCCAAGTGGTCTGTGTTACACCTGGTCTCCATGACAGCCAGGGCCAGGTGGGGCCCTGCACTGAGCAGATTTGGAGTTCATCAGACTGTCAACTTCTTCAGAAGGAACAGCCCCCAGCTCATCACCCTGTTTTCCAGCTGCCAGTGGGATCCTTACCCCAGAGCTTGACCTGTTTCTGCACCTCAGCTCACTTGCTGCACCATGGACCATGGCAGAGACTGAGGAGGTGACAGCCAGGGCCAGCCTTCTTGCCTCAGCCTCCAATGTCCCCTTCGTCGTTGGCAGCCCCTGCCTGGTCTCGGATTAGCCTGATGGCTGGCTGGTGGCAAATTGTGTAGGAGCCCTGCCCTCTTTGGCTTGCTTAGCCAGGGGTGTTTGCTTTGCGGAGTGTGGTTATTACTGCTCTGCTTTTGTTCTTTGTCATCAGTCCTGCCTTATTTTTATGTGCATTAACTGTTAATAACAATGTGAAGCGTTAAGCTTTGGCAGCCACCTGAGCTCTGCACAAATCCGAGGACAACACGGCCGCTGGCACAAGGCTGCTCGCTGCCACGGCGGGTGGCCGGGCACACGGAGCGCTCGGTTTGGCGACCGACAGGACCGGACGCTTGCTGACATCCTTACAAGGCAGCAGGGGAGACGGGGAGGGCAACCCAGCACATGGCGGCACAGAGCTCAGCACTGGCCTGGCTCCTCTTCAGCCCGGGCTTCTCCCAGCACTGCCCCTTGGGCTCCTTCCCACTCTGCCGGGCTCCTCGTCATCCCTCAGGAAGGCGGCGGGAGGAGGGAGGAGCGGAGGTTGAGAGCTGGCTTTACTCACAGATGCTGCTGCTGCAGAGGGAGGCACCACCACGGGAATGTAGACGAACAGGCAGAGGTGATTAATAGTGATACATATAATTTTAATTGAGTCATGTTTGGCCTCTTGCTTTGCCGGTACTCAATTTTTTTACTATGGTTGTGGTGTGAATTTGGAATTAATTTAAAGTATAATAAGAATCCCTCAGCTGGCAAATGCAGGCAAGACTGAAAATTAACATGCTATGTAAATCTCACAAGATTAGGGCATAAACTGCAGCAGGCAGTGGAACGGCTGAAGCTTCAAGAAGCTGGAAAGCCTCTCTCCACATTATTCTTGATAATACAAAATCAATTTACATTGAATGATTTTTTTCCAAATAACCATCCACCACGTTCTATTTGATATTACTAATGAAAGCAGAAATTGGATCTTAATACATTTCAGGGAAATATTCTGCAGAGGTTTTATTAGTTCTAAAAATACTTGGTGGCATCGCAGTCCTTTGTCATTAAAATTGCCAGGTTTTAGATAGATGATATAGATATTGTGGAATTGTAATGCGAATGCTGCAGCGCTGGCAGTGGCAGCATTTTGTTTTGAAATCCCAGATCCTTTCCGAGGGTTTTTGAAGCAGCGTGTATGAGATGCTGCCACCCCCTGCTTTCAGCTCTGCCATAGCTGAGAGCACGGCAGCAGTAAGGCAGGGTGGGGATGGTGCACGGGGACCAGGGAGGTGTCAGCCAGACCCACGGACAGCACTGAGCTCATACACGCGGCTCTGCCTCGGAGCTGCCTTGTCCTTCGCTGACGCCCCTGAAGTAAAAGCAACAACAATCAAATGAGTTTCTCCCAGCCGGGATGCAACAGAGGCTCAGGGCTGCAAGGTCCCATCGCTCACCTCGTGCTTTGGGGGCGCTGGTTGAGGCTGCTTCTCCCAGGAATCCCAGCAAACCCCATCCAAAGGAAGGCAGCTAGCACGTGGAGGGCGGGAAATCCCAAAGAGCCTGGCAAGGAGGTAAGACCTCCAGCCCCGCAGCACACCCTGAGTTTACCATTCCTCTCATCCAGCCTCTGGATGGCTGCTGAGATTCCCGGGAGCTGGCAGTGCGGCTGGATGGCACAGAGCCTGGAGAAATCGCTGCCGAGCCCTCTGCGTGTAGGGCATCCGCTTCGATCTGCCTCCGGTTAGGAGGAGGTGGAAGTCCCCTGCCTTGGCTGTTGCTTGGAGCTCCATCTGCAGCACTGATGAGGAAAGTATCATTCCTCCTGCGCGGAAGCCATTAATTCCCAGCTGCGGGAGAGTGAACCGGCACGGGGCAGAATCCAACCCGCTGCCTGGAGGAAGGTGCTGCGGACAGCGGGTCTGGGGCTCCCGGCAGGTCTGTGTCACCCACGCTATTTCTGACCTGCCCAAAAGTGCTGCTTATGTCGGCAGATTAAGGGCAGCCCGACCGCAGGGCTCCCCTGCAGACTCTCCGCGGGGCTGGGGCGACCAGGCAGCTCCTCCCCTCCCCCGGCTCAGCTTCCTCACCTCGGGAATCACTATCTGCCCCCTGGGAGCTTCATCACTTACAGCCAGTGGCTAAAACTGTCAAACCAAGTGAGAGAAAAGGGCCGTGCATTGTTAGGTTTCCTTTTTTTACATGAACTGAAGATGAGACACCTGGAAATAAAAAGAACCCCATGGGATCTAAATAAGACTCTCTTTGTGTGAGGCTTCCTACTATCTTTATTCTGTTGTACACACAGACAACACAGCTCTGGCCAAGAGGAAGGAGAAGATCCCCAGAACGAGGGCTGTTGGAGGCAAAGTGGAGACATGACCTACAACAGCAGCATTAATACTTTTTTTGACATCCTTTTCAGACATGGTTACAGCTCCCATTTTTTCTGCTACTGATTAATTAGATCAAACATTTTGAACAAATAATTTGTATTAAAAATTGTGTGAGTTCCACCCTTCCTGTAGTTGGCTTCAGGCAGGTATTTATTGGATAACATAGTCTCAGTCTAGTGAATGTTGACATTTAATTAATATAGAAGCTTAGCGTTGTGAATATGAAGAATAGAAAAAAGGCCCAAGAAAATCCTGTGATAATGAAAGAAGATGACAACCAGGTTCTAGTAGTCAGACATTTCTGTTGACATTGAAGGGTCAAATGTAGATATTTGGTGCAGGGCTGCAAATAACACTGCAGGTCAGGGTTTGCATGTACAAATAGTTCAACATGACGCCTGACTTACACTCGAGCTGCTTGCACTTACACTGGCAGTGCTAGAGTGGATATTTTTGTCATGACTATACTAGGAAGATGCTACCAAAATAGGGGGAGTGGTGTGATGTATCAATACAGTTCTACAGCTGTGAATGCCCACTATACAACCACAGGATTGCTTTCCACGGAATTTAGAGGTTTAAAAATCCCCAAATTAGGCTAGTAAAATTGAATCTTTGTTAGAGGATTAGGTACTGTGACCAAAAAAAGCAAAATTAAGCTAGTAAAACTGCATTTCTGTTAGGGGATTAGCCACCATGACCTACATGCCTATGCCAGCAGAACTCTGGAGTATCTCAAAAGTACTTGTGTTCTGTCTAACTTGTGATGGGTAACATCCGTGCCCACAAAAAGCAAGCAAACTGCAAAGAACTTAATTATAATAAAAAGAGAATGTTTTATCATAGAAATGTATGGGAAGTGTTTCTCTTGTCATGCATAAATCAGGAGCATGGGGTTGCCTGAATGTTCCATTCCATTAACTCTGCACTTTTTGAGTTGAGATGAAAATAGCTGGAGAAAGGAAATATTCTCTGCTCTATGCTGAGGATCTCACAAGGCATGTTAAATTGCCCTTTTACTTCATTGGCATTAGCCTGCCACTAACTTCTGTTTATTATGTGGTTTACCTTGCAAAGTAATTGTGTTCAGAATCCTGTTTATTGCATGTGCAGGAAGGACATAAGTTTTTCCTGACATTATTGGGCTTTATCACCTATATTTTCATCTACTTCATGCTGAAATTTCACCAAAAAAATTAAAAAGGTGAGAGTGAGTCTTTTTCTCTGTTTCGTGTTTAGATTCAACAGAGAGGTTTCTCCTTAGTAGAAACAGATATTCCATTAGAAGTCCACTGCTGCTCTATAATTTAAATGCTTTTTCAACACCACAAACTACCTCAAGCCAAACAGCTGGTGTTGACTAAGAATGGTATTTCAGCCTGTTACATGCTGTGATTATTACTTCCCAAACAAGAGTTTATACTTCATTTTCAGTGAAGATTAAATTAATTAGGATGGCAATGTGATACGGGAATAAGGAGGTGAGCGAAATTAACAGTTTTCACCTACTCTGAGATTTGTTTAATTAACTATTTTCATTTGGAAATGGTGGTCTGGGACTATATTTTAGCAGTAATACTTCTTTTTGGGCAAATAGTACACTTCACAGGTCATGCAGGAAAACAGAAGCTCATCAGAAAGCTCATCAGTACTTCCATTTTGACTATGCATGATATATTAAAGGAAAAAAAATCCTATTGAACAGACTTAAAAATCTGTTAAATTACCGTTTCATAGCACATATTGAAAATGAGTACTGTCCTCCCAGTAAGTAGGAACAATTGCACTGTATAAAGAAATTGTATTCTGCTTGTTTATTATATTTGAAGACATTCCTTTCTCATGTTGCTGGAAAACTGTTACACTAGACAAAACTACTAATTCCTCTTCTCTCCATTGAAATGTAGTGAGCATTCTCCTAAGCCATAAATATTATTGCAATGCTTCTCTCTCCACAGATCAGGGACTATTTGTTTCTCGTCAATAATAAAATTTAGTGTTTAAAATCTTATCTCGGCATTCTTAATGATTTTTTGTTTCAAAAACACCCTTCTCTATCCTTATAGTTGTCTTAAGACTTCATAAGTCATTTAAAAAAGAAATAAAAATGAAGAACATCTGCTTTAGAGACCAATCCCTAAGAATGTGATTCT
Source organism: Erpornis zantholeuca (assembly GCA_013400515.1). NCBI lineage: Eukaryota > Metazoa > Chordata > Aves > Passeriformes > Timaliidae > Erpornis > Erpornis zantholeuca. Next base: position 43,382 of record VZTN01020358.1, read on the forward strand.
ACAACAACGCTGGTTGCCCTCACATGCCCTTAATGACCACTTATTGGCAGTAACATAACTTAAGGTTTTAATTGATGTTTTAGCCAGGCTTTTGACTTCAGAGTAGTATTTGTAAAGATTCTAATTATCATGATATAGTAGAAATTAGAAGGCAATTTGTAAATGTTTAGATCAACGTGATTAATACCGTAAAACTAGAGCAGCCTGAAATGTATGTAGCTTTACTTAGAGGAGAAGTCTGTGCTTAAAAAAATACCTAAAAATAACTGCAGATTCAGGTCTTAAAACACTATCTGTCTGATCAGATTTTCATTTCCACAGAAATCTGGTGTGTAGTATGACTTGTATTCCACCAATCTCACAAATATAATTTTTATTCCATCAATTATATAAACAAAATCAATCTCTTCTGTTTGAATTTCAATCACAAATGCATATTGAGAGATCTGAATATATTTGTTATTTTAAAACATATAAGCAAGTAATGTGCAGCTTATTTATGAGTTTGCTTAGTGTGCAGCTTCTTTATGAGTTTTTGAGAAGCACATAGACATTTGAGGTATTTTGACTTAACCTTGAGGAATGTTTCTTTCCATGAAACACAGCCCTGGAAATCTGTATTTCTATCATGTGCCATAGTAAATTCCAGATTCCCTTTCTGTGAAGATTTTCTCACTTTTGGTTAGAAATTACTGTATCAGTAACAGTGTCACCAAAACTGGATTATATTTTATCCCTCTGAAGTGCATTTGAAAACACCGGATACAAAAGGAATGCAAACGGAAAACAAATTAATTAAACAGCAGAAATGTTTTTTAATAATATTCTAAGGCATTGTCAGCCTTCTGTCTTAACATTTACCATTTAAGAAAAGACCAGTTTAGAGATTGCATTTGCTGTTCCAAACTAGTGAGAAAAGCTTTAACTGTGCATTGCTTACAGTTGTACAATTCCTTAAAAAATTTAATAATTTAACATTTCCTGATCATAGCATTTTTGCTCATCTCCCAAACTGTACTCCTTGCATGCAAAAGCCAGTCATCAGGGTTTAAATAGGCTCCCCCCTACAATTCTTCTAAAAATTACTTTCTTTTCATAATTTTGGTACAACCTGAGGAACCTTTATTTCATAGGGGCAGAGAGGACAGAAGCAGTTTGTTTCTGGGCAGCACGCAGTACCTGTTTTGAGTTAGCTCTTGCTTGTCTGCCTCCCCTGAATGATTCTATTGATTTCAAAGGGTCCACTGGCATGAGAAAAGTGAGCAGCAGAGACTGGATGCTCGTTTTATTGTTTCATCCAACACAGATTCATTTTATAGGATCAGTTATTCTGTATGATGAATGGGAAGTGCAAATAAAAAAATTGAGCCTAGAAATCTAATGTTAGCAGTGAGCGTATGAAAGCCTGATTGTGAAATATGATCCAGAACACATTGACTAACAGACAAAACTCAAGACTCATTTCTCACACAAGCAGGACTGTTAAAGTCAGTAACACTTTGCTTTTCCATTACAGCCAACAGGATTTCTGCTGCACAAAGGCTAAGCAAAGCAAAGACAGAAGGATCTGATGCTTGGAGCAGTAGTGCTTTTAATTCACAAAAACCTTGTGCTTGCAGAAGGTAGAATTAATTTAATTGCAAATAAATGTCAAGAAATAAATTAATGAAATAATACTAGTTTTTGCCACAAGAATATGTTATGGGTAAGATATTCTTTTGTGTCAGTCTTCCTAAAGAGAGGGAAACAAAGGAAAATGGGTAGGGGAAAAAAAGGCTGTACTGAAAGCACATACAGAAATCAAACACAGGAAAACTGTTGGGGACTTAATAGTGCTAGAGGTAAATTGGCCACTATTCTTTCTATCAGAAAGAGACCAGAGTATTTGATTAAATTAAACAGAAGCCATTTCTTTGTTCCTGAGAACAGAGAAAGCGGCATTTCAACCAGACAACTGAGACAGAGAACGCAGGAAAAAAAATCTATTAAGGAGATAACAAAGGAGAAAGGCACTTACACTAATTCTGTCAAAACTCATGAAGCATCCTGAGATGTTTGTAAAGGTGATATTCTTCTAAGGCACATAGAGACAGTTATAGCAGAATAGTTGTGGTAGGTCCAAAGGATTGGTGATTTCTTTACAAGTTAAAGGCCTGGTAATGCCTATGAAATAAGCTAAAATGCTATATCTGTGAGGGTCAACAAAACAGCACAGCTGTGTGGCTTAGAAATTAAGTGTCATAAAGACAAAAGCACTCAACCTCTGTAACACTGAAATTATTTCAAGAGGTTCTGTAGAAAGGCAGGCCAGCAGACTGGATGAATATTTTTGTTTTACCTAGAACAGGCACCTCTCATGTCCTAAAGAAGCGGCCGACACTAGTACTGATATAAATAAGATTAAAAGCTGTGCTTTCTTGAAGTTGGTCATATCAATTCAGTATCCTTTTATCTCCATGATAATTTATAATATTTACCAGAGTGTAAAGTAAAACAAAACCCTTGCTGGAACCTCTATTCACTTAAATCAATGTTCACCCTCAAGCAGAAAATAATTCTAGCTGTCTACTGTTATGTATTTGTCAGATTTTCAGATGTGAAAAAATAGTCAGCCTGTTAAAAAAAGGCTAATTCTCCTATTTCTGATAAATTCACACAGAATGTATTTTACAACAGTTTGTAAACTAAACACATTTTGTGCAAATACAAAGGTATTTTGGTAGGGCTAATTTAGGATAGATACTGATTTGAAAGCAAAATATGGCCCATCAGCTTCCATATTTAAGTTAATGCAAAGATTTATTAGTCCTCTAGGTAAACATTGACCTTGGCTTCACCTTGGTCAATATTTACTTCTCAAGTTAATAAATCTTTATATTAACTGCAATTGAAGTCACTCTCTGCTTAAAAGATAAAGACCAAACAGGTCTTCATATGAAGACAGCATTCATCAGATAAACTCTGCAGCTTGATTTATCTTTTTGCCCACTTGTCTTAAAGAAATGGTAATTCACAGATGGTGAAAGATGTTCCTCTCTAAAGGGAAAGAGGTTGGGGTTTTTTGGTATTTCAACCTGTAGATTTGTGCATTTTACTTATATCTTAAGGTAATGGGACCAGCTCTTTGTCTCTAGCACCTAGGAGTCTTCAGAGTTTCCAGGATATTACATCCCTACACAATCTATTTACCTATGGGCAAGCCTGGAGATTATTTTACTCAGTGGACAGCCCTCTTGCTCACTGATGTAGTTGCTATTTGGTTTCAACAAGACGACATGTTTAACTTTTTAAAATTCATAGCTATTTTGGACAAAGGTGCTGACTGGCATGAGATGAGAATGGCACTGCAATGAAAACAATAATAAACAAATCAACTAACATGTGAGGACCGAAAAAACAGAAAACTTTGAACTTATCAGAAGAGAAAAGACATCAAAGACTTCACTTAATCCAGCTACCAGAAAGGGAATCTGAATTACTGTAAAAGAAATTGTGTCAAGGAGCATTTGGATAAGTGGAGGATGAAGCTACAATTAGAGATTTCCTTGAAATTAAAAGTGAAAAGGAAAAGCAGACGAGAACAGATTCACACATCTTCTCTTTCCATGATTTAAAATATTATTCCACTGATTAAAACCTCACAATGCTGTTTTCTCCACATTTAACTTGTGCTTTTAAAAGCCAAAACAAACAATTTAAGTTTTGTCCATGGGTCTCTCTGTCTGAGTCCAGATTAGATTATAGCATATTTCCCTTTTTACTGGATTCTGAACAATATCAAGTCTTTCTGCTTACACAAAAATGGAGGACTTCATGAGGAATACTCAATTACAGAGCAAGTAAAAACTGAACTTTCTGAGAAAGAGTATCAAAGCATCAGTAACTTCAGAAATTAAATGGCAAAGCTGTTTCTTTTTTAAAAACATATTTAAGACCTCACTTAAATAAACATCAACCACTTAACTTATGCAGGCATTCCCTTTGAAGTCAATGGGATTAGCTATGGATAAAAATCATCCTAAATTCTATGTAGGAAGACAGGTACAAAGTCTCAGGCTTAAAAACTGCAAAGATTTCTGTTTAGTCCTTTGGACTGGAGTGCTTTAAAATGTGGAAAACTGGGAGGCAGGATTTGTCCTAACTGGAAGATGCGTTAAGTCTCTCCAGTTACATTCCTCTCTCCCATGGAGCTGCAGTTTCAGCATCCCCTTGTTTGCTCCACGCGGGGCTGATGAGTTTACAATGATGCTGTGATGCCTTTCTGCAGGCAGTGCAGGGAAATGTCGTGCAAACTCCATTAATAAATCATCCTATTGGCATAAACTGTTTGAATGGCACAGCCAGCTCTACTAGCAAGACAATGTGTTTGCATGGCTGGGTGTGTATAAAAAGTATATATACTCATCTCTCAACCACCAAAAAACCTGATCCACGGTTTTATTTCTTTTTTATCCCTTCGTTGAAAACTGCAGCTCAGCCAGAAAATGATGAGGCATACAAAGGGATACAAGCTCTATAAAGCCAATTGTAACCTGTATAGTACACCTCTGACTTACATTGTAAATGATGCAACTATTCAGAGCTGTACTTCTCTCTACACTAGTATTTCTAGTTCATGAAAATAAAACAGAGATAAAATTTCAATATAGTTATAAAATTTGCTAGGATTTTAAAAGAATTTTAAAAAGAATAAACCTGAATAAAGATGGTTTAATTTACTGGCGAGATCTGAGGACTGGGAATGTAGCTGTTTGAAGTCTATACTGCGAGCAAGTGGCAGTCCTCAGAGAAGGAAAACCAAACAAATTATGGCTGCTGACTCCCAATATTCCACTTTAATTGGTGGGGTTTGTCCTGGAGAAAGATACATGAGCCTTTCCCGGCGGCAACAGGAATGTGACATATATAAATACAGGCGCCCATTTGCGTTTGAGTCATTCACGGAACCGCATGAGAGGTTAGCTCTGGGAGGCGGCCCGTGTGCTCCCGGTGCCGGTCACGCCGCGCTGCCCGCGGAAGCGGACACGGCCCGCGGAGCTCAGAGCCCCGGCTCGGGACGNCCGCCCTCCCGGAGCCGCCAGCTTGCGGCAAGGGGGAGGGGGGCTCCAGGGCGCTCCCGCTAATTTTAACAGCCTTCTCCTTTTTTTCTCCCCGAAATCAGGAGGCCGAAATTGCCGGAGAAGCGCCCCCGCCCCCGCGCCGGGGCTCTCGCCTTTGTTGTGCTGAGCCCGGCACCGGCGAAGGCGCCGCTAAATAAATGGTAAATTGTCTTTAAAAGGCGCTGGCGGGCGATGCCCGGTCCCTGGCGAGCCGGGGGCGGGGGCGGGGGGGGGGGCAATGCCTGGCGCTGGGGCACAAGAGGCACGTTGGGGAGGTTTCAGACACCTTTCTTTCCCCATTTAATCCCTTCTCACCCTGTCGTGACCGGTTCCCCGACACACAGAGTGCTGGGTGAGCCGGACACACAGGGTAGGCAAGGGCGCATGTGTGTAATTAATAAAGTAAATTAAAGGGTTTTAAAAATTAATTCTACTCATTTAGTCACGAATCTGTTAATGAGGCATGGAAAGCCCCCGGGATCGATAGTCGGGAGTAAATCCGAAGTAGGTGAAGGAGGTGCCTGCTGAATGGTACAAGGTTTATAGAGGAAGTATCCGTGTCTCCGGCGATATAAATATATATAAAAGGATGTGTATAAATCTTTGCCTGCTCTGGCGGGGTCTGGATTCCATCGGCACGATGGAGGCAGCCGCCGTCTCCCTAGTTTACGGGGCTCCGAACTTTCCCTTCGCCTGTACCGCGGGGCTTCAACCTTTGCTCTGCCGCATCCTCCCAGCCACAGGAGCCTCTGGCTTCTACCATAAATATTAATACTCTGCGCTAGTGCGAGGCATAATTATCTGCCCTTAATTGCAAATTCAACCAAAAATTGAGCCTGCTGTCATTCAGGCACCTCTAAATTATTGTAATTAGGGCTTTTTTTATGTCAAGTGAATCCCTGGGCTGAATGTTAGTCCTTGTATGCAGAAGTGCAACATGTAAACCATATGCTGTGCCTCTGCTCGGGAAACCCCACCGCCGGGAGATGCCGCCCCCCGTGCCCGCTCCCGGGGACCTGCTCGGCTCGAGGCAGGGGGTGCGGGCGGAGCGGAGCAGCCCTCGGGGAGCCCCGCGGGGTCTGCCGGCAGCGGCAGCGCCGTCCGGCACCGGGGGCGATGCGGGGGCGATGCTCGGCTCCGGCACCCGCAGCTGCCGCCCCATTTCGGAACCGGCGTCGCGGCCCCCGCTGCCGCCGAGAAATCTCCCCTCGGAGAACCGACCGGCTCCCACTGCTCGCCCCGGTCCTTTGTTCAGGGGCCGGAGGGGCCTGGGTGGGGTTTCCGAGCCAGGCAGGGCGGGCTGGGGCAGCGCCGGTTCCTCAGCTGGGTGTTGAACCACCTCCCAGCGCCGGTGTGGGGGCTGCCGTCTGCAGGTGCTGCCCAGACTCGTGTCTGCTCCCATCGTCTTTTGGGAGTGAGAGAACGAGTCGGTCTCCAGCACAGATCTCTTGACCGGCCTGGCCCCGTGTCGCTGAGCAGGAGATGAGGCTACCGGAGGGCACAGTGCAGCGCCAGGGCAGAAGATACAGGGTTCCAGCCATGCTTCTTTCCTCACTCAACCTGTGAGCAGCAGGCAGAGTGCTGCTCCTGCGGCCTGCAGCCCTTCCCAAGGCACCTGGGGTCTAGGGCCTTCTTCAGGCTCAGGAGATAAGCTTTGTCTTTCTCCCCAGTGCCGTGGTAGCTGAGGGCTCTATTCCTGACCAAGGACATGCATTATTCTGGGTGAAGCTGAGTGCTGTGCCAAAAGGAATACCAGGTTTGTGGGGCCAGCAAGAGAGACAGTAAGAAGGGAGCCCAAAGTCCATCCTGAGGACCTTCTGCTAGGATGAAGGGAGCCTAGGCCTCTGTCCCCTGTGAAATTCATGCACTTCATACAATAATTCTCAATACAAAATACATAAGCAGCCTTTATGTCAGACGCTTGCGGTCCACTCGCACATGTTCTGATAGCGCTAGTGTTTGCAAGTCTTAAATCCTGCCTTCCAAGCTGAGAACTAATAATTTGTAGGGAAACATTGCATTGAGCTTTCAGAAAACTCCTTAAGACCACATGTTTTTTAATTAGTGCTCAGGAAATGATGTACCACAGCACTAGGTGAAAGAGCTGCATGAGCACGTGTTGTTACCCAGACAGGAGATGCCGCTGGCTCTGGTTGTGATCTCATGTTTGGTGGCAAGGCTGTGTAAGGAGCTCTTTCCCCCCTTATCTCCAGTTTATTCATTCCTGTCCTTGTGCTGCCTGCTGGACTTACAGAGCTATTTGTGTAGCCATGAGCAATGAAGACTGAAGAATTGTTATGGCTATATTTTATACCCCCACCCCCAGTTCTAATAACTCAGAACTCTACTGGGAAATTGTGCACCTCTCTTTCCTAGGCACATTCCTAAAATGTGCCTTCATGAGCACAAGTCACACAGGACTCATCTGCAGCTTCTGATTTCCCAAGCCATGTGATAGAGTGCAGGATAGATGGAATTACAATCAGTGAAAAGTTTACTTTTTGTGATGTGTAGTGTTCTCTGTGGAAGGGCTTTTTCTGAGTAAGAAATTCACACAACAGAATACCATCAAAAGAAACAGTGCATAGAATGGAGCACTCAAAAGTATGAAATGACAGGACGAAACTTTCCCCTGCAAGTTAATATGACATTATTATAAAGGGCTTTTGGTCTATTTAGATTTTGAGATTTTACCTTATCTTTGCTGCAATACTCTCTCATTTAATGCAGAAGATGCCTCCTGCCCTGCAAGTGAGTCCAGATGGAGTTTCAGTCCCTGTCCTTCCTTGGCATGGGCTGCAGTTTTGGGCAGGTAGCAGGATCAGGCAGTGCTTTTCCTGAGGGTAAACCCCACAGGCAGCAGCTTTGCCTCTGATGAGACAACTCAGCTGTCACCCGGGCTGGCCCCTGCCACAAAATTTTCTGAGATGGATTTTCTGTGCTGTGCTTAGCTCTGGCCCTCAAAGAGCAATTGAGACCTGAGCTGAAGGGGGTCTGATTTGGGAAAAGCTTCTGTTTAAGTTGTTGAGAGCTATGCTGTGAATCCGTGAAGTACTACAAAATATGAAGATATCACAAGACTCAGCTCTGAGGCTTTCCAGTTTGGAGATCCAAAATCCAAGGCACTGACATGTCTCACTGTGCCTGTTCAGCCTCACCCGGGGCCTCCTTGACCCTACCCATGGCCCAGGACCCCACGCCAGCCCAGCCTGTGTCTGCCCTTGCCCTGCTGGCCTCCAGGGAGCAGCCAGCCCTTACTGCTTCCTAAAGAAAACCATTTGAGAGATCAGCTTTAATTTTATTCTTTCATTTTATGTCTTGCATATACAACTAAGAGAATAATGCCACCTTGCCTCGCAGTGATGTAGTGCAAATACACTAGTATTTCTAACAAAATGAGCTGGCAAGGTGGGAAGGCCAGAGAAAGTCCCACAGAGAAACTAGTGACAAAGTGAGAGGCTGGAGAGCCCCCACAGCAACACAGCAACAGCAGCTCCCATCTTAAGGCAACCACGGGAATGAAGAAGTGGATGCTTCTCATTTCATTCCTTCTTGTTGTCGTGAGCAGCTAACTTGCTTAAAAACTAAGAGGTCCTTTGAAAGGCCATGTTAGCTCTGTAAATCTAAAAATAATATCACACTATGGTATTTTTTAGTCCGTGGCCTGTTACTTGCCTCCTACCAAAATTTTACTTGCTGGAGTAGTTTACAGTGGCAGAGGTAACCCTGTTCTGTTCAAGTCAATGGGAATTTCCCCCTGACTCATGAGTGTTAGTATTTCCCATGAGGCAAAAAAATTTGCATTCCTTTCCCTCCTTAAATTCAGCCCAGGTCAGTGCAGATTTGGTGAGTTCTAAGTGTTCAACCTCTTTCCTTGAACCTACAGATACTACCCCTGTTTGAGGTGAACTGAGTTGTGTTTTAAGTTCCAATTTTAGAAACAAACACAGATGTGATAATTACCACCTATGAGCAGGAAATCAAGATGGTGTAAATGGGTCAACATGCTGCCTGGGCTTGAGCCAGAGAAATGTTTTATTTATGTAACAGAAACCATAATTTGTTTAGAAGGTAAGTTTTAGATTAAATCATAGTCCTTTAGAAACTGGGATAGTCAGTGAAGCTTGTGTTATTGTTAGTTCACAGTCATTCTGCAGAGTTAACATCTGCTGTGTATTTTATTTGCTTTGTATATTATTTGCAACAGTGTTAAAAACATTGTTTTTAACAGTAATAATACCGGATTTCTGTGAACTTGTGCTGAGCTTCGTGCACGAAAATTATTTCGGATGGGACTCATGGGGCCAGTAACATATCACCTGTGAGTTTGCAGTTATTAATTAGCAGGTTTGATTGGAAAGGCCACCACGTAGGAATAATTGCCCTCGCCCTCAGTCTGAGCTTTGTTCCCGGGACAGCATCCCACCCCGATGGGCAGGCACCGCAGCAGGAGGGATCCCGGAGGAGTGGTAGTGGCTCCGAAGTGCCTGAAATCTGTCTGACAGCATGGAAATGGCACTCAGATATCTCTGGCCTGCTTGGTAATGGAGGAGGATGTGAGGGTGAGCTTCCAGAGGAAACAGGAACAGAAAAATATGTTCTCCGGACGCTTTTCCGGAGAATATATTTTTGCACTGATGAAGAATTTCTGCTGAGTACCTTCGCAGCAAAGAAACGCGGTTAATGAGATGCAGAGCTCCTCTTTTCCCAAGCTCTCACAGTGCGCTCCTTGCCAGGATCCAGCCCTTGCTAGCTGTGCTAACATAGTCTCAACCCCGATTTAGTTTGTGCCGAAAAAAAAGCAATTTTGGGAAGCAAGCCTTGTGCCCCGCAGCTCAGGAGAGGAAGGCAGGAACGGGACCGTATCCCATGGAAACTGCAGGGGGCACAGTGTCATTACTAGAGGGCCGGGATAATTAGATGCTGTTAACTTGCCTTCCCTAACGACGAGCTGAGCTGGGGCTGTGAGTGGCAGAAAACCAAGCCCCGGCTCTGATTACCCACCCCTGTACAGTGCCGTGGTGTGATGCCAAGGCAGCGCAGAGCCGAAGCCGCTGCGGAGCCGAGGCAGCTCCTGGCACGGCTGCACAGAGGCAGCGAGGCCTGTCAGGATGCCCCATGTCACATCGGGGACACAGCCCGTGTCATCCCCTAACACAGCCTTCGCTCCTGCCTGCAGCAAAAGGGACGAGGTTCAGCAGCATGTGCTGAACACCCAGAACTGAAAATCTAAGGGAAGAGGTTTGCCTCGCCTTTTCAAAAATGTTAAAAAGCACTGAATGGAAAAGAATTCTTGTTAACAGTATCCTTTCTACTAATACATAAATTGTTTTATCTTTGAAATGTGTTTGGAAGCCGAATACATCCACTGTTGCTTTCTTACACGCAGCTGTGAAGCACAGATCCCTCTCACCTGTTCTGGGTCAGCAGGATGAGGCATTTGCTTTCAATGTGGGGACATAGATAGGGCCATTCGAATGGTATCTTGTGGCCTTTTTTTTCCCCCTGCAGAAATGCCTCGTATAGCTGACATCACCGGTTTAGCAATCTACAGTGCTGAATAATCGTAAACATGTTTGTCCTACTTATTCCCCTGGAGGATTTTTCTACCGAAGATATTTAAAGGAATATATTCTTGCTGTGACACAGGTCTATTTTAGAAATCCTGTCAGATAATAGTACTGTTAAAGTTCATAAATTTCGTAATTGTGTTCCCACAATTAAAACCCAAAAGGTTTTGCCTGTAGATACAGAATTATTTACCATCTGAAAATGAACTGGCAAATTAGCTCTAGAAACATTTGTTTCTCTGGTGTGTCATCTCTGTGAAATATAGCTGGGTACATAAGGAGTTTGAAACTGCTTGAGCACTTGCTCTTTCTATACACTTAGTATAGTGTCAGATTTTGTAAACTTTCCCCCTCTAATATTTGTCTCAAGGGATCAGAACAAAAAATACAAGTTGTTTTTTTCAAATTATGTCAATGAAAAAGACAGTTAACCAAGAGAAGCCTACTAACAAATTAGAAAAATATAAGGATTACTCTTACGTAAACTTAATCTTTAAGAGGAAAAGAGAAAATAATTGGGGAACTAGTGTTTCCAGAGCTTCCAGGAAGCACTGTTAAGAGTTTATTAGAATTCATTTTAGTAATTCTTGAAATTTCAAGAAAAGCATTAATATTATTTAATAATAATGATAGAATTATTAGTGATTATTAATTTTAGTTATTTCCTTGTTTTGTTTTTATCTGATACCAGCGTTATTTGCAGATTACCAGCCAAATAGAGGATTAGAATTTATTCAGATACTTTACTACAGAGCTAGTTAATTAAGGAAGTTTATTAAATATTATCCATAATACACTGTTCTTAACAGTACAGTGAGTTGTACCATATATCCTCCACGTAAAAAGCATGTGTCTAGTACTTCTGCACATATTTAACACCAGAAGGATTAATTTAAGTTGGTAGATGTTTCACATATATTTAGGTGACTGCATTTTTAGTTAATAAAGAAGTCAAGCAGAGAAGAACCTGCCAACTACTTTTGTAGATAGAATTAGGAAAGGAGTCCAATGGAGAAGAATCTGCTGAGTACTTTTCATACATGGAGTTACTTATAATCCATTTTTCAGCTCAGCAGGTTCCTGTGATGAAGGGAGCTGATCAGAGAAGATAATGGGCGGGGGATTCCTGCAGGTGAAGCGTGGCTCAGTGGCAGGGAAGGTGAACCTTCCCCATGGTTTCTTCCCTCTGAGATGGCAACACCACCTTGCCCTGACCTGTCCTGCTCTGCCCTGATTGTCCTGGAATAGTCATGCTAGGCACATCTTGGAGGGGCAACTTTCTTCCTCTCCCTTGACTTCTGGCCTATCAGCACCTTTTTGCACCTGGGGCTAAGCTCTGCCCCTGCTCATTCTGAGGGGAATCAGAACAAATAATTCTGCCCATCTGCCTTCACCCCTTCCAGCACTTCCTACAGATTTGTGTTTTGCGATTGATCCTGAGTTCCTAATGGAATTTTGCTGTGAGTAAATATTCACATGGTGTCTCAGTTGGTACCTGTTATCTTGAGGGATTGTACTTCCATTTTCCCTTGTGGAGGGTGCTTAATCCCCCTTTTCTACCTGAACTCCTGTTCCTCTGAAAATGTGTAGGAACTTCATAGCTCAAAGCAGTCTGTACCTCCCTGTTAAGTTTGGTTAAAGCTGGCCAGAGGATCTGGATGAGACCTGGATCATACAGATACAGAGACACATGGTGCCTTTGCATCTCAGTTTCCTTAGGAAACGAAGTTAAAAAGGACATCCGTATTTTTCCTAAGATCAGAAGCCAAATTAATACATCTGTGTCCATGGGGAAATCCTTCCTTTGTGACTCCTGTTCTTCATAGGAGAAAGCTTAAATGCGATACTTGAGGAAAATAATAGCTGACTTCATGAGAGGCTACAAAACTTACAGGTCTGGCCAGTGTCCATAAAAGAGTTGGGTGGAAAACTAGTTCCAGGGTCAGGAAAGACAACAGCTATCCAGCCCAACCTAGGCATGCAGTTGTTCCCTGGCCCACACTTTTATTACTTGTTTTCTAAATTTTTATCACTTTTGTACAGCTTTCTACAATGAGGCTGAGATACTTAGAAAAGTGGGCACCAGGATTGCACATAGTAGTGGTCCTGGGAATGAATTGTACTGTAGCAAAATCAATTCCTTTCACTCAATATTTCCATTTGCACCTTACACCACAGGCTGGTGTTCTGGATGGCCTTTTCAACTTCCCTCTAAGAAACTGATTTTCAAAGTAGTCTTCTGTCCTTCCTGAATCCCCTGTATTCCTGATTTCCATTAGACTTTTCTGAAATGTCCTGTAGGGCTGCATGCATTTATCAGAGCTGATAAGAATTACACGTTCCCTTCATTACTTTCTGCAGACCTTGGTTTTAGTGCCATGCACAAACTCTACTGACCAAGCTCTTATGATGTTGAGTAGACCATCGATGAACAGATAAAAAGGTGGAGAACTACTCCCAGAAGGTTCTTCCAGGAGATGCTGTTTCAGATATTTTCTCATTAAATGACATCTTGCATTTTGGTATTCTTCATTAAGATAGTTTTAATCTACATGTGCCTTATTATCTTTATATGAAGAATTGTGTGTTGTGTGGTTCCAAGTCAGGCACCTGGAAGAGAATCATCTGTACTGGGACAGCTTCCTTCTGCTTTCTACTCAGCTGTCCACTGATGTCAGGCAGAATCATCCATATCTTCTGAGTCATTATTCTGTGTTTTAGAATAAGGAGGCACAATTTGGCATTTTCTGTACTTTTAAGGGAACAAGGACTGTCCAGACAGAGAGGTAAGAATTTTGGTGTAGGTACCAGGGATGTAGGTGGGCTTGAAATGCAGAGTGGAGGATGGGGCAGAAAGGGGTCAATCCCAAGGAGAAAGCCAGAAAGTCTTTGTTGATTTTTAAAGCAGGGATGGGATCTATGGTTTCTAAATCTTGCCCTTCTTTTGCAGTCATGAAATAGCTGAGGAGTTTTCTGGTTTTTGGTGTTCCCTCCCAGTGCTGGTCCATGCAGATGTACTAACATACTCCTGCTGCCAGCTGCTTTCTCACCTCAAGTGGCAGATATGTTTGTGGTGAACCTAAGGATGCCAGCCCCAGTGGTGCTGAGCCCTGTGGTTCAGCACCCATCCATCTGATACAACTGCTTTTGGGGGATTTGCCTTCAGAAAAATGTCTTCCTTTGCCGTAGAGGTGGAATAACCATTGTTTAATGATTAAGGCAACCAAATGATGGTATGGAACACCAGGGCCTATCCTTGCCACTGCTGCAGGCCTCTACATTTTCCTGGTCACATTATTATTTAAGACAAATCTTCTCTACGCATTCACTGTTTTCATGTTTGTGAATAAGACCTGTGGGAATGCAAGACACTCAGAGGTGGAGCTGGTATGATGAGAGCTGTGCTTTGAATCTAAGAAGTCCTATATAATGTCCAATGCTTTGAAAATAGGTCACAGGCATCACAAAATTAATATTTATCTTTTTTTCCCCTAATCTGTCTCCAGTTCATGGTCTGTAAAATGGGAGTAATAACCATGTCTCACATCTAATGAAGGAGAAAAATAACACAAAATTAGAGAAATGATACATTTGATGCAGTGATAAATGTCCGTAAGGAAATGAGTCGTTCTTTTAAGATAGTAGAGTTTCAATAGCATATACAAATAAAGTCTTGGATTATACCTTGAATAACAGGAAGAAAACAGAATTCTGGTCTTGTGTTTGTTAACACTGTCTTCTCTGCATGGAATAACATAAAGACTTTGTGGCTGAACAGTGTGCAATCATGTAATCAGAAATCATATATAAAATCTGATAAACAGATATGCATCTGGAGGCAAATCAAAGTTCCACAGATTTTTAGTTCTATTATTTTCCCAAATCCAGTGTCAGAAATCCACTAAAGTGTTAAATATTTTATTTCAATAGACTGCCTGAAAGATTATTTATCAGAAAAACAATATAAAAATCATCACGAGCCGTTTTGTGTGTCCATCTCCCCATACTCCCTCCCTGCCTGTTGCCTTATACATGTCGTAAATCCTCTACATTGTTGCTCTCTAAGGAACTGTGCAACTGGTTCATTGTTCGTTTGTCAGTTTGCATATGCAAATGGCACAGCGCCATACATTTCAGCAGCAGAAAAAGCTGTTTCTATAATCAGGAAAACTAGCAATTAATGAGGTGGGAGTAGGAGCAGATACTGCTATAGGCAGGAACAGCAGGCTTTTGTGCTGCTCCTCCATGACTTTCTGTGTCTCTGCCTGGGCTTTAAAACTGTTACGTAGTCCAGACAGCCCCTGGTCGTTGTCTTTCTAGTCAGTTCTGCCTTCCAAGGGCTCAGCACTACGTAAACATGAAACTGAAAACCCAGAGAATGCTCTGAGTTTGCTCTGAGAATGAATTTGAAGGTGAGGAGGCTCGATTTGAAAAAAAGCTGACGTAACTGAATGGCTTTTAGAAATGTTGTTCCCTCAGCAGTGAGTTGTTCCCTGGACTGCCTTACCACCGAAGGTGGGAAAATAAGAAACTGCAACAATTGAGGCAAACAATGACCAGAGGTGAGGATGTATATGAGAGCTGGGAGACCCTTCCTGGAGGGACTACAGACAAGAGATGCTTCATTCTGGACATTTGCTCTGCCATATTCTCTGTGTATCCTTCCACATAACCCCTGTATTTATCTAGTAGCACTCTACTCTGGTATAAACTGACATATTTTACAAATGGTTTGGATTGTAGCATGGTATTTAAAAGGAAACACAGATGTTAGAGAGCAATTCAGAGAGGAAATGAAAAGAGGAAGAGCATCTGGAGACTTGAGTCTGGGCTGGAGCTCTGGTTGTTGGTTGATTTAGTACTCTGGGGTCTTTGCAATCAGATCTGGCCTTTTTGCTTTTAAGTAGGTGCTCCAAAGTATTCCCCAGCATACCTGACTTTGTTCTGAGTATGGGACTGTGCACCGTGTGAGTTTGAGGCTCTAGAGAAAGCACAGACAGAGGAATTACTTTGATGCCAACTTCAGCTGCAATAGTAACAGCCACAAAGTTTAGATCCCTTTCAGATCTTGTCAACCTTCTAGCACCACTGGTGTCCACAAACAGTTGTCTGTTTCATGAAAACTTCGGCAAAGGACAATCACCCAAAGAGAAGAGATTCTGGGAACTCTACTTAAGGGTTTTGTGTTTCAGTCATTGCTCTGAGTCCAGGTAAAACTGGCAAACTTGCTTCTCTCATAGGTTTAATAGACAGGCTTGTGAGCATCTGCACAACAAACTGTTACACCACCTGTGGCGATGATAAATATTTTATACTGTGCAGAATTTGTGTCTTGGTTACAATTACTTGCATGTTTCTGTTGTGCTTGTGTCTGTTTGCTGAGTTTGTGCAGATGGTATTTGTGCATCTGAACAGGCTTGACAGAAAATTCTTGTGTTATTCATCTTCTCTCAGTCTGAGGAATAGAGAGTTCAGGAACAGTTTTATATTGGAAATGTAGTGGCCCAATGATATTGTAATTCCTTGGTATTTGTCGAGAGAAGTGTTTCCTTAACATCCCCACAGCCCCTGTACTTGCTCTTCCTCAACCTCTCTTTGTCCTCAATGACATGTAGGATTTAATGAATTCTAAGGCTTATACGTAGCCAGTCTCTTTTCTCAGTTAATTTTATTATTTAAATAAACAGCTTTATATTTTGTACCCTTCTGTTGACTTTGTCAATGCATAGACCTGGAAATACTGAGTGACTTACCTCTTACTGTCAGGGATGTAGTTTATGTCTCCTAGTAAGTAATATAGCTGTTATCTGTGTTTAACATAGAAATTTCTTCCTTTCCTTGAGCTTTGGTGCTGTATCTTATATGCTATCTAAATCTAGTCAAACTTAAAAGCATCATAGAAGATATTGGATGGAGATCAACCTTAGGGTCAGTTCTTTGTTGTCTTTGGAGTTTGCCTGGAAGAGTGTGAAGGAAAAAGTAGAATCAGTGAGATGAGGAAATGCAGGGGTTTTTTTTCTGCAGACTTCTTTCCAGTTTATATTTAAACTTATCAAATAGTAAATTCTAAAGACAGAAATTCCTTTTTTTTTTTTGTTTTTTTTTTGTTGGAGGAATATTTTATTCTGCTCTGGGGTATTGACCAATTTCATCCTCTAAACACAATATTCAAGCCTCCTGGACATTTCTGCCAGTGCAGCTAATTCAGGCTCCTAGGACTGCAGTGAGAAAAAAGTATGAGCACACATACAACACTTGTGGAGGCCAAAGGTATTAAAGGGTTCAGGGAGGGGTGGGTCCACTGAGGGCTATTAAACATAATGGCCCAGATGCGACTGTGGTGTTAGTGGAGATGTGGACTCTAAATGCAAACTCTTTGGTTAGATCAGAAGATTTTGTAGTACAACATATGTGGGGTTTGGAGATATTTTTATTTAGTATGTGTCTGTTTTCTAGATAACTAAATCATGTATGAGTGTTGCAAGTATATAGGGGTTTTTATTTCTCAGAGATAGAGAAGAAAATGTACCCTTTACATAGCTTCCTTTAAATAATATAACATGTAGGAGAGCTCTAGGCAGGCTAACAATACTTGTTTTTGAGGGACTTGTGTTCTTTTTGGAAATCCAGTGGAATATTACCAACATGAATAGGACTGAACTGTAAATGCTTAAAATTATCAAAGCTAAATTGATGCAATTTAGCTAGCCACAAATTACATACAGTAATGAAAATACCACTAACAGAACTTGTAAAGGAGTGTACATATGGGTTATGGTGAGCTTCAGCATTTAGAGGAAAAATGATGAAAAGAAAGAAGAAAAGCAAGCTGCTTATGGAAATAATTTTCTGGCTATCCTGGGTCATAAATAATCTGTGCCAAAATGCACAAAAAGCACTAAAAATATTTCTTCAATGCAGGTTTGACCGTTCTAGCACTGGACAAAGCAGTTAAGTTTGCACAACTGCACAACTGCTGTGTGCATAAGTGGTGTAATTTTTTTAATCATTGTTGTCTCTTCTGGTATAATGAAGTCTCTACAGCTAGGACACAAAAAAAGTTTGCAGCATTTAATGTTTTACAGCATTAAAAATAAACTTCATACATTAAAAAAAAATCTTAATTTCTTTATAAAATCAAATGATACCACTGTTGACTCTAAGTGAACAGGAACATTGTTTTTACCCCACATTCATTGTCTTTTAAAGATAATGCAAGTTTTGACAGTGCCTTTATGTGCCATCATTCTCTTCATTTTTGTGAAAAATGCTTTCATGTTTCTGATAGGGAAATGATAATTTGCAATCTAGAAGAGATTGTCACATAAAGGAGACTGCATGTACTGAGCTGCATATGCTGCACAGATGAGGTAATGTCTGTGGTGCACGCTTGAGATTAACCTGTTTGAAGCACAGAATACCATTTTAATGATGAATTAAAAACCAAAGGGGGGTGTGTGTGTGAACATATTACTTTGGGCAAAAAGGTGAAATCCTTCTCTAAGAAGGTTAAACGTGAAAGAAAAACACTATGCTGCAGAAATGAGCTGGAGAATTAATGAATTGTCAGAGGGAGTTTGGAGAAAAAAAGAGTATTTTCCCAAGATGACATATGACTTAATGAGAGGCTGAAGAGCTCTAGTGGAGGTGTAGAGGGGAAATAGATAAAAATAATTCCTGTTTCCTCTTACCATCAGACTTCCAGGTGTTACATGTTTTCTTTGCCTCTTGAGTCTAATAAAAGACTCGTCGGAGTCAATGAAAATATTTTTGCCTCTGTATTCTATTTTCCCCAATTATAGGTATTCTGAGAAAAAAAATGAAACACCATGGTAGTCTGAAAGGCATTTCTTTAGATGATGTAGATTGCAAATTATTTCCTTCAGGACAAGCAGTGCAATCTTGGGTCATAGTTCAGCTTTTAAACCAGTTTTGATCAATTTTCACAAAACCAAGGCTTTAAGGAAAGCAAGTGCCAGAAGCTTCAAAACCTACTTACTGTTGCAAGTGATATGTTGAAATATATATTTTTGAAAATAATTGAGATATCATCAATCCATATACTACCTGAAATAAACTGTTTTATATACAAAGGGGGGAAGAGCATTATTTCATAAACTACTACACTGAAGCTTTAGAAATGCAGCACAGTACTGAATATCTAGATAGATTTTAGTAATTGCTGAGACTTTGTAGCCTAATGATTGAGTTTTTTCATTTTCCAGATGTTAGGAATTTCAGCCTCTCTTGTGCAAAGAAACTTCTTGCTTTAATTATTATATTTCTTTTAAACTGAAATTGTGAGCTGCTTCACTAACATGCTCCATTTATCATGACAGTCATAAGAGTACACCTTCAAAAATGGATTTTGTGTAACTGCAAAAGGGGAAAGCTGAGAGGCAGTTTTAGTAACTGAAGAAGGTTAATCTTGTATTGTGAACTTCTTGTGTGGATAATAACAAATGTCAGCAAAAATTCAATTGTTTGCTGATGTCCCATTGCCATTAGTTACAATAATATGCATTATATTAACAGGACAATTATATTAATATAGAAGTCCTTAGATAATTTTTTTATAATGGTAGAATCTAATTCTTGATAAACAAGTGGAAGAAACACCTATAATTAAACAACTGCACATAATGTTGATTAAACCACTTTACATAATGTTGATGGTTTTATCCCCAGAACATTTCCCCTGGAAAGGCAGCCAGAATACCAATAGAAGCATGATGCAGGTCAGTAGACTGGAATTCAAGGATTAATGGCATGAACGTGTGTCAGGGGAGGTTTAGGCTCGATATAAGGGAAAGGTTCTTCCACTGGAGGGTGGTTGGGCACTGGAACAGCTCCCCAGGGCAGTGGTCACAGCACCAGACCTGACAGAAGCATTTGGAGAATCCTGTCAGGCACATGGTGTGATTCTTGGGCTTGTTCTGTGCAGGGCTGGGAGATGGACTCGATGATCCTGATGGGTCCCTTCCAACTCAGCATGTTCTATGATTCTTTGCTGCTTCAAGTCAAACTGCATCTGCAAGTGGTAAATTACTTCAGTCGATGCACCTTCCTGTACAGCATCTAGAGGAGTGAAGGGAGGAGTTCTTCCTGGATTTGCTTCATATTAAACCGTGGAACAGGGACTGGTGTTCTTGTGTTTTGCAGGCCCAGCCCCACCAGCGACACAGGTGCTGTGGTGCGTTCACTTGAACTGCGGAGCAAAGGCTGCTGTGCCACGCCATGCCCTGCATGCTGGGGGCTCCCACACAGAATCTGCTACACTTTTACTGTGCTTAGCCTGTGCTGTGAGCCTGAAGCTTCTGGGAAGTGTTGGATTCACTGTAAATGTGCAATAAATTTAGCACTCGGGAAGTATTTTGGGCTTACTGTGAATGTGTGAATCAGTTGTGCATTGTTAATGTTAACAGATGTGCAGACTGCCAGTGGCACATCTGAAGGTTCCAGGCAGTGTCTGAACCATGGTGTGTGAATGTGTAGTCAGAATCAGAGGTGGGGTTGGCTTGGGAGCGACCTTAGAAGACCAGCCAGTCCAACCCTGCTGTCGTGGGCAGGGTCACCTTTCACCAGACCAGGCTGCTCAGAGTCCCCTCCGGCCTGGCTTTGACCATTTCCAGGGATGGGGCACCCTCAACTTCTCTGGACAACAAGTTCACCTCCCTCATTGTCAAAAATTTATTTTTTATTCCTAATCTAACTGTCCCTTCTTTAGAATAAAGCCATTGCCCTCGGCCCTATCACAGCTGATCTGGACAAAAACTTCAGGAAATATATTTCATTTCTGCATGACAAGTAGCTGGAAAAGAGGCCTTGTTTGGGAAAACCTGGGCTAAGGCAGCCCAGTGCAGATTGCTGAAGAGCCAGTCAGTGCCTTCTGACAATCAGGGAGACTTCAACCTTGTCTTGGGTTTGTTGTTCCTTTAAGAGTGCTGTGTAAGGCCAGAAAAAAAATCTAAAAAGTGGGGGTTTTTTTAATTATGGCTTTGCATTGTCTTCCCACATGCTGTGTATGAGGCAGTGATGGAGTGGAGAATGTGGAGCTTCTGGAGACAAAGTATTTTGGCGAAACAGGTACAGGTGTGCATCCAAGAAAGCAAAGTGTGCTTTGCCTGTTTCAATGAATCAGCTGAAGAATGGATTTGTTTTTCAACATCTCATTGGAAATAATTTTGCTGTGTAGTCTTGAACCTGGAGACTATTTTTAATTTTAAGAGGATTTCTCTCTTGATGAGGTGATAACATAAAATGGCACAGGATAGTCTAATGCAGCATGTTTTCATTCAGGGGCTCTATTTTACAGTCAAGCCTAGTAATACAAAAAGGAATCTTGGAAAGAAATTGTTAACTTTATAGATCCAAAGTTGTTCACTTTTCTGCACATGTGTATTTATGGTTTTGAACATTACCACTTACATGCCAGAGAAATACCTGCATCCCATGCTGTCCTCCAACTGCTTATATATATCCAGAATGTTGCTCTATATGTAGAAATACACATATAGCATAAAAATCATCTTGGAGAAGAAGCAAGGGAAAGCTGCCCAGCACAGGAGAGGAGGGGATCTGAGGATGGACAAAACAATGAGGAAAATCATTGAATCATAGAATTGTTGAGGTTGGAAAAGACTTTTTAGATCATTTACTCCAACCATTAACCCAGTTCTGCTAAGCCCACCNGAAAGGTTCTTCCACTGGAGGGTGGTTGGGCACTGGAACAGCTCCCCAGGGCAGTGGTCACAGCACCAGACCTGACAGAAGCATTTGGAGAATCCTGTCAGGCACATGGTGTGATTCTTGGGCTTGTTCTGTGCAGGGCTGGGAGATGGACTCGATGATCCTGATGGGTCCCTTCCAACTCAGCATGTTCTATGATTCTTTGCTGCTTCAAGTCAAACTGCATCTGCAAGTGGTAAATTACTTCAGTCGATGCACCTTCCTGTACAGCATCTAGAGGAGTGAAGGGAGGAGTTCTTCCTGGATTTGCTTCATATTAAACCGTGGAACAGGGACTGGTGTTCTTGTGTTTTGCAGGCCCAGCCCCACCAGCGACACAGGTGCTGTGGTGCGTTCACTTGAACTGCGGAGCAAAGGCTGCTGTGCCACGCCATGCCCTGCATGCTGGGGGCTCCCACACAGAATCTGCTACACTTTTACTGTGCTTAGCCTGTGCTGTGAGCCTGAAGCTTCTGGGAAGTGTTGGATTCACTGTAAATGTGCAATAAATTTAGCACTCGGGAAGTATTTTGGGCTTACTGTGAATGTGTGAATCAGTTGTGCATTGTTAATGTTAACAGATGTGCAGACTGCCAGTGGCACATCTGAAGGTTCCAGGCAGTGTCTGAACCATGGTGTGTGAATGTGTAGTCAGAATCAGAGGTGGGGTTGGCTTGGGAGCGACCTTAGAAGACCAGCCAGTCCAACCCTGCTGTCGTGGGCAGGGTCACCTTTCACCAGACCAGGCTGCTCAGAGTCCCCTCCGGCCTGGCTTTGACCATTTCCAGGGATGGGGCACCCTCAACTTCTCTGGACAACAAGTTCACCTCCCTCATTGTCAAAAATTTATTTTTTATTCCTAATCTAACTGTCCCTTCTTTAGAATAAAGCCATTGCCCTCGGCCCTATCACAGCTGATCTGGACAAAAACTTCAGGAAATATATTTCATTTCTGCATGACAAGTAGCTGGAAAAGAGGCCTTGTTTGGGAAAACCTGGGCTAAGGCAGCCCAGTGCAGATTGCTGAAGAGCCAGTCAGTGCCTTCTGACAATCAGGGAGACTTCAACCTTGTCTTGGGTTTGTTGTTCCTTTAAGAGTGCTGTGTAAGGCCAGAAAAAAAATCTAAAAAGTGGGGGTTTTTTTAATTATGGCTTTGCATTGTCTTCCCACATGCTGTGTATGAGGCAGTGATGGAGTGGAGAATGTGGAGCTTCTGGAGACAAAGTATTTTGGCGAAACAGGTACAGGTGTGCATCCAAGAAAGCAAAGTGTGCTTTGCCTGTTTCAATGAATCAGCTGAAGAATGGATTTGTTTTTCAACATCTCATTGGAAATAATTTTGCTGTGTAGTCTTGAACCTGGAGACTATTTTTAATTTTAAGAGGATTTCTCTCTTGATGAGGTGATAACATAAAATGGCACAGGATAGTCTAATGCAGCATGTTTTCATTCAGGGGCTCTATTTTACAGTCAAGCCTAGTAATACAAAAAGGAATCTTGGAAAGAAATTGTTAACTTTATAGATCCAAAGTTGTTCACTTTTCTGCACATGTGTATTTATGGTTTTGAACATTACCACTTACATGCCAGAGAAATACCTGCATCCCATGCTGTCCTCCAACTGCTTATATATATCCAGAATGTTGCTCTATATGTAGAAATACACATATAGCATAAAAATCATCTTGGAGAAGAAGCAAGGGAAAGCTGCCCAGCACAGGAGAGGAGGGGATCTGAGGATGGACAAAACAATGAGGAAAATCATTGAATCATAGAATTGTTGAGGTTGGAAAAGACTTTTTAGATCATTTACTCCAACCATTAACCCAGTTCTGCTAAGCCCACCATTAAACCACATCCCTAAGTTCACACCTACAGGTCTTTTAAATTCCTCCAGGGATGGGGAGTTGTAAAAGACTGAACTGTAAAGCAATAATGGCTCAAAACATTGCCCCATTTGTGGAGTGTGTAACAGAGCTTTGTTGAGATGGAGGTCAGCTTTTGGGTGTGTAACAGCTACACCTCTGATCTGATAAGTCAGAGGGTGAAAGAATGAGGGGCTATGAGTGAGATAGGAGACAGATCCCGTGGAGAGAGATTGTGCCTCTCGTCATGCTAAATAGTCCTCCCTTGCACAAACCACTGGGTTGTGGGGCTGCCCTTCCTGCTGCCGAGGGAGTACTGAGACACTGGCTGTGGCCTGAGGATGTTCACTTGTGCTGATGGGCCATAATCGACTCAACTGTGCTGATGTGATGGGCAGCTGCACTGTCTTAGCAGGTGTCAAGGGCTCCCAAGCATTCTGTGATCAACACCATTGCATCAAGCTTCCCATCCTGGAGGAGGTACCTGGGTGTTCCCACCTGAACCTGAGTGGATATAATCCCAATAGATGGCATGTTCCAGAGATTTTTCCCCACCACTTTTTCAGGACTTCCTCCCCCTCCCAAGGGATCTGGTCTGAGACCAAGACTACAAGCAGCCAAATCTCGTCACGGGGCCTGTGGGTGATGACATCTTCACTCTGGTCCTGTCTCTCTCTTTTTATTTTGTGCTTCATGCTCTTGTCCTTTCCCTCTTTTTCCTTTGTGCATGTCCTTGGATGATGTTGTTGCACTTTCATGTTGCAATGCTTTTATGTTGTTATATAACTATAGACAATAATAACCAAAATGGCTACACACCACTTTCAATTTGCAACCAAACTGTTCTACAACAAACCCTACATATGTACGTTCACAATCACAGATCACTCAGGGTCGTTTCACTCTAACCTGCCCCAAGGGATCTATTAACAAGAGCCTGGGTTACCCTCACCTTCTGCAGTGGGTACTAACAGGACTCCACCACTGCCCTGGGCAGCCAGCGGAGTTACAGTGCTTGATAACACTCTGGGTGAAGATTTTCTTCCTACTAGCCAATATATAAACCTCCCCTGCTGCAACTTCAGGCCATTTCCTCTTGTCCTATCACTTATTACTTGGGAATAATAATAGTTGAAACCAACTCCCACATTTTAAGTTGAAGTATGCCAGGAGAACCATGACTAGCAATTGCAGGACTTGTCCCAGTTTATACAATTTTTCATCTGCCTCTTCAGCCTGGCCGGGAGGTCTGTAACAGACCCCATAATGATATCTGCCAGGTTCTTAAACATAAAATACACAATGCCAGGTGTACCATCATTACTTTCCAGAAAATCAAAACTGCCCCTAATACACAGGGCTTCCCCACTCTCTCTCCTTCCTTGCATATACATTCTGAAGAATTTATACCCATCCATCGCAGCTCTGCAGTTGTGTGAGCCATCCCACCACGCTTCTGTCATGGCAAATATGTCACGGTTTGCCTGCTGCACAACAGCTTCCAGCTGCTCCTGTGTGTTGCATTGGTGCAGATAGATTTGCCCTGGTCACAAGGTTGAAGCCCAAACAAAAACCAGAGGGCAGAAGGAATGTCACCACGTTGGGAAATATGCACTCACAGCTAGTACTCTTGCCACAGATGGATTTTTCGGGCACAATAGCTGGTAGCTCTCCCAGAACCAGCACAATAGGTGCTTCTGCCCTACAAGCAGCTGATTGTGGGTGGTGAAATTGCTGCCTTAAAATCAAGTCAGGCCATGAACATCCTTTCTCTTTGCCCTTATTGTTTCTCTCTAGAGTGACTTCCAGGGCATCTTTAATAACCCTTCCTTGGCACATACACCATATTTTTTTCACTTTGTTACCACAACACCTGCATATTTCTCCCTGTTTGCAGACCCCACCCTCACCCTGAGGATATGATAGTAGGCTGTGAACTTCTGGAGTCAAGGATCAGTCCCTTAACTACCATAAAAAGTAAAAACATCAATCTCAATGAACCTTAGCATATTTTTCTAATTGATGAGAATGAGATGAAAGGGATAGCTGACTTCTGTGACCTCTGGAGGATAATTGTGTATCATGTTTTGCATGAATAAAGGGGTGTGCCATAGCTGCAAAAATGGGAATTGACACCATTCCGCTCTTTAACAACATCCATTGGTGTGTGACATCCAAGTACATTAACAGCTGTCACCCTTCAATTCTCTTCTGATCACCTCCTACATACTTTGTTCATTTGCATGATGAAACTTGGTGAGTGAAATAGTTTGATGCTTATAATTGTTGAGACTCTTGTTCCAACTTATTTTCATTAATGCAACTGTATTTATTAGTCCGCTGGTACTCTTTCCATCTTCACCAGAGCAAGACAGCAGGAAAGTCAGCAGAACAAGTGGGCAGGTTCTTCCATATCTCGCTCTATTGGAATTTGTAGGAGTGCCTTAACATAGGGCTACATTACAGATAAGATACTTATCAAAGGAATAGGTTCTTCAGTGGTGCAAACAGACATGTACATTGTTAGGACTAAAATTGCTCTCCAGTGGGTTTTTTTTCCCCAATAAAATTATCTTGAGTTGATTTTGTGGTATTTCTTTCTCAATCAAAAAGGAGTAGTACTGAAAAGGTTTTGAAAATAATTGGTTCATATTATACATTTGTGAAAGGAACATTGCTTCCAAGTTTTTACTTCATTAAAGCTTTTGTGTCTGGCTGTAAACCAAGTTTTTGTCATGCCTTACTTCTCATGGAAGGTTTCTTAGCAGCTAAAGCTGAAGAGCATAATCTTCTACACAATTTCAGTCAACTTAGAGTTGAATGGTCATGTTTGTATTTTAGGTTATGTTTTTAAGCATCTTTTGGCATTGAAAAAGTATAACACAGTGTGATCTTGCTTTCCCTTCCCTTTGTTAGGATAGAGAGTTCTCCTGTTGCATAGAGAAGCTGCATGGTACTAATTACACTGTAGAAAAACTAGCATACTCTGTGTGTGTGCTGGAGCTGGATTTGTTCTGCTCTCATCTGGTCTGTGGGAATTTATTTGACAGTTGAAAGGATGTTTGAGCTGGCTGTTAAGTACTACAGGAGCATTAGGCAAATGGGACTGAAGATTCTGTTCAGGAGAAGGTCTGCTCAAACATCTGTCTTGCTAACTAATTATACTCAATATTGTTATATTCAGTGAACCTTTTGGTGAGAAGTTTGACTCTCATTTTAAAGCTGTAGTTATGCTGTAAAGCTTTTAGTACAAGAACAGTCATACTTCTTATGCTGGTACAAAGCAGAATAACTTCACTAAGCATCCTAAGGAAATACTGGGATGTGGGCTAACAACATAAGTACTTTTACCAAGACATATGTAGATCCATGGTAAGAAAGATTGGAAGTAAGAGTTTATGCTGGCACTGTTAAAACAACAATACGTTCTAGTTTCACAGGGACTAATTTTCATGAGTCATGGATGATGAAAAGGTTATGCTTGAAGAACCTAGTTCAATAACTATTGAATTTAGGTGGAGACTTTCCTGGGCTTTGGATCAAGTTATCAAGTGCAACAGAGCAGTGCACGCCAGGCTGTGAATTAGTTTGGAAGGTAACATTTTGATTTGTGGAATAAACAAGAAGGGGCTAAAGCAGTTCTTGAGAGCAGCATGCTTGAAAACCACATTAAGCTACATGGGAGGTCTGTTTAAAGTTACTTTGTTTAGCAAAAAAGCAACAATTACAATTAGAAACAGTTTAGCTGTTAACATCTAAAACTACTTTCCTAGCTGCAACTTCATGGAAATATCTGTGTCATATGAAAGACCTAAACCCAAACATTGGTCAAAAAACCCTGAAAATGTCCAGAAATATGTTTGTATGTGATCCTTGCCTGGTTTCTTTGAACTATCTGAACTTTTCCAACTTTTATTTTCAGGAGAAACTGAAATGTAGCCCTCTGGTTATGCTTGGCTGTGAAATTAAGTTTCTAGGAGCTAGCAAGTCTCATAACTCCCTTATGCAAACCCTCTTTAGTTGCCCCATGTGAGGAGAGAAGGTATGTTTGGAAACATCACAACAGTTTGAGTACATGGGCTTCCTTTCCAACCACTCCTTTCTCCCAGACACAGCCTCTGTATTTATGTGGGTTGTGGCTGCAAAAGCTACGCCTGCCCTGGTGCCCACGAGGTCCAGCAAGCACAATTCTCTCTGAGCAGGGTTTCAGTTCTACTCACAGCTTGTGCAACTCATTTACACCCTGACTTCAGTTACCCTGATCCTATTATGGCCCGCCTGCCTTCTTTACACTGCCTATAAAGCACAGATTAATTTAGTCTGATTAAATAGATTAATAAATGCTTACTAAAGCATTTAACAGCATAAAGCTTGGCTGTTTGCAGATCATCTTCAGCCTTCACCTTTTGGGTATCTGTGGTCAGTCACAGTTCACTGTGTAATGCTGCCCACTCTCTTGCACTAAATTGGGATGTATACTCCTCCTTACCAGGGTGCAACTTGCTTTGTTTCTCACCTGTTTGAAAAAGCATATTTTTTAGTTTTAGTATGTAATGGAATTTGACTAGTAACAGCTCTGTAACTTCTTTCTGTTCTTCTGTGAAGCCATGTTTGTCAAGAATCCAACAAAAGCTGTTTCAGTAATAATCTTGGCAGTAAATGTACAGTTGCTCAGTGGTAATATAGAGCACTGTGCCTTTGGAGAGGGTCTGCATAATGAGCCCTGCTCACCAGCACAATAAAATATATGACAGCAGCTTGTCTCTGGATGTTTTTAAGTACAGAACCCCATTTTGTAATTAAACAATTTGTATTCTAATTCTTCAGAATAACCATACATTTAAAGCACAAGCCTTCCACTGCAATTGATATTATCAGACTGGGTGACTTCTAGGATATGGGTTGTGATCTGTTCTTCCACTGCAGCATCATCTAATGAATGCACTTTCCCCAAGAGGACAAGTTAGAGCCCTGTTTGATAACTTTAAGGCTGAACTGAAGGTTCAAAGCTAACTCCCAATATTTGAGAAGGAAGAGCTGCTCCATAGCAGACTTTAAGAGAATGACAGTTTTCACAGCCATCTTCTCATTTGAAGAGCCTGATCCTTTATCAGGTCTCCCATGCCCAAATGTGCCCATGAAAACAATTGTGTAAGGCCAGACAACTCAGTACTCTGAAAGGAGCCACAAGGCGTGTTTGTGGTGACTGTGTCTGATGAAGAGGCTGAGTTAAAATGGTGGGAGATACAGGCTACACAGCACTTGAGGAAATGCTTCTGTCAGAATAATATCCCATCCAAAGAAAGTGTTTCCACAGACTGGTTTGGGTCACAGAAAAAGCTTATTTTGATGATGGAAATACTCCACGTGGCCATCTTCCTGCTCAGTCTTTTCTGTATCAGCATACTATCATATGATACAAGTCCAGCAGTTTAATTATGTTTTACAGGGTTATTTCCTAGAACTTTTTACTGCATTGCTTTCAAATATGCTGTGGGGTTTGGGGTTTTTTTCTAGGGTTGCTATTGTCTGCTTTCTAGGCTGATCAGTTCTCTTTGATTTGCTCCACTCCAATATTTCCAATCTTACACCATAGCACTCTTCCCATTATTTCAGGTGAGAAGGGAACTATTGTAAATGCTTTTATGGTGTTGTCAACAGAATATTTTATGCCTTTCCTTTTGCATCATAATCCTTATGGTCTGAGCTTTTTCTCTGCTTCCAAATGGGACTGTCCTCCCTGACCACAGAGCAGATGCAGATAATGCCAAACCCAGGGAGTATGTTCTCTGTAGCTTCTATTTTGTTTCTCATTCTCAGCTTTATTTCTTTACTGGCCTCAGTACTGTCTCTTCCTTGCTGCTTTAGAAGAGGGTTTTTTGGTTTGTGCTCTCCTCTTACCCTAAACCCTTGCTTCTGCAATCTGTGGAACCACACTCGTGACAGGTCCCCAGTCTGATGTCACCCCATTCACTGTAGCCCTTTGTGCCCGACCCGTGATCCAGCTGCTCACCCATCACATGATGTGTTTATCCAGCTGTGAGCTGGACATCTTGTGCAGAAGGACACTGTGAGGACAGCATTGAAAGCTTTACTGAAATCCGAAAAAAGATCACATCAACTGGCTCCCCAAGCAGGACTTTTCATTCATGGAGCCGTGCTGGCTGTGACCAGCGACTGTGTCGTACAGCAAGCATGTTTTTCTTCCTCCAGACCAGGACCTCCAAAAGCACCATTGTACTGGGTCCAGTTTCAAATGCACTCAGCTTTCTCCCTTTCAACTGACTCAGTGCCATTCCACTCTCCTGCATCCTGGGGTGAAAGAGCAGCCCAGCGCAGAGATGCTGCAACTTGCAGCATGTGAAACACAACTTGCAAACTTCTGCTCCAGAGCACTTCAGAGTGTAATGAGATCAAACACTGTAATTCCTTCCACACACATCTTTGCTGACTGAAGCAGCAGAGCAAGCCAGCATGCATATCACTGCTTAACTAAAGGCAGATTCTTTCTATTCTACCTTATGAAGGTACATTATCATTGCACAGTACAACTCGGTATTTTAACACCTTAAATACAAAGTCTTTGGTGCAGCTGATGTACAAATAAATTTCTATCTAAGACTTACTTCTGAACTAAGAGAAAAGAGTAAAGCCCTTCAAAGCATAAAATATTTAGTTTTGTTATGCAATTCCACAGTGTGAAGGAAGATAGGGCCCTGACCAAGAGTATAAAGTTCAATTTAGCATTACATGTCTGGTTGAAGTAGGAACTAATTAATCAGACCTACTTGGCAGAAAGGATTCTTATGCCTCACTTGAATCCAGGGTGCTGGGATCAACAGGCACATCTCAGGAACACAGGACTTTCTCTTAACCAGAATCAAACATGACCTTGTTATCCTGAGGTGGTGGAAGACGAACTAGAATTGTTGTCAGCCCAGTAACTGGAGCTAGCCCTTCTCTCTGCCCTGGTATGACACATGCACTCTAGACATTAGAGTGACTGAGATATTCTTGTAACAAAATAGCTTTATGCATCCACTTAAAAATACATAAAATGGAAAAGAAAGTAGAGTGCTTTGGCCTTGGGCAAGGTGAAATACCAGAAATGCAATGAGTTAAATTACCTTCCAGGCTTGTGTGGAAGTGCTAAACATCTTCAAAAGACAAGGTTCTTACACATACGCCATTTATTCCAATAGGACACACACCGCTAAATAAAATGAGTCACTATGAATGAATCAGATCGAGTTGGAACAAAGTAGAAGCTCAAAGCTTTTTATAAGCTCAAAGCATATTGGGCAATAACTAAAATGCCTACAAACATTCAGAGCACTGGGTAAGAATGAATTTATGCCACCTTGCAAGAAGTATTTTTGTATCTTAACACCTATAGCTAAATAATTACCTTATTTGATTATCACTAACAGAGATGAGACAGGAAGCTGTGAAAAGGGAATATGATGAGAAAAGCTAAGATCATGATATTGTTTACTTGGGGAAAAAAGAAAAGCAGTATTTTATTGCAGTTATAACAACCACCACAGCTAAGCATTAGCTGTGCTCATTTTGAAACTGCATTTTGTGCAAACAGCAATTATGACAATTTTTTTATTAGATGGTAAATGAATGGCTAAGAAATTCTCAAAACAGAAATTCAAGAAGCACCATTTTACTTTTTTTTAAAAACCAGGCATTACAGAAAATGGAATAGGCCATTCTGCCTTGCTCAAACGATTCTGATGATTTTGTTAAATAAGAGAGGGAATATTCAATTTAATATGTGCAAAAGCTAATATTTACATTGTTCAGTACATAGAGGCAGGATCACATTAAGAAAAACTGGAAGAGGAAGATAATAAACTGTTCTTAGGGTCCACTGTAGATAGAACAAATATTAATGAGCTTAAAGCATAGTAATGTAGTCAGGTAACATTTTAGAAAAAAATCTTTGTAATGATAGATCTAGTGAGGCATGGGAAGAGATAGCACAGGGAAGTCATGGAACTACACCCCCTGGAAAATATTAACCCTGTTTTCACCCATGTATATTTACAGCTGAACTGCTCTGATACACACTACAACTACCTCTTCAAGTCCTCTTCAGACCTGTTTTTCAACAGTTTTAATAAAGCAATTGTTAATTATTTCATCTCACACAAATGGCCTTTGTCACTTGGCACTGCAAGGGATATCTTGATTGCCAGAAACAATTCCTGCCATAGAGAAATCAGGACACACAGACATGAAACAGATTTCTCCTTTAAGTTAACTGCTCTCTATTTTTGTATTTTTTTCCCCATTAAATATATGAGTTTGAGAGACACCAAATGGACAGCACACATAGAGAGCAGACACTGGATAAAGGTAGGCTTTGAGACCATCAGAATGCAACGGTCCCACAAGATGCAGGGACTTGCTAACTAGTATTATTTGGAAAAGAAGTTTAACTTTTACTTTTACTTTGGAAAAAAGCACAAGGGAGGGAAGGAGCTGGAAATTCAGATTATATTTAGGTTATATAGTTGACATAGAAAACTATTGTTTCCAAGAATTTTTAATTTAATTATTTCTTTTGTTGCAGTCTTGCATGAACAAGCCAGCTCTATCTTCTACATGGAATATCATCACTGCCTGCAGGAAAGATAACCTTTCCTTACACACTGCCATATACACACTTCTGCTAAAGACAGGGTCCTGCAGCTGCTTGCTGCCCACCGTGGCTAATGGTCCACGTAACCCGAGCAGCATTCCTTGAGCACCATGGTCACACTAAACCCTTAGCAGCTGGAGCAGCTGTGTGAAGTGCAACCTTAGATTACTAGAGACATCATTAAGTGAGTAATTAAGAAGCTGAATCTCTCCATTCTCTATAATTTCACCTAGTTTTACCAGAATAGCTCCTCAGCCACCTTGTCTTTGGGGTACATCTACTTTATCATTAATTCAGTCCTGTATTTTACAGGTAATGCCGCTGAAAATATTTTTTTGCTACATCTGTGCAATAAACTGAAAAAACCAGAAAGTGACAAATGTATTACAAGAACGAAAAGTCAAGTCAGAATAAAGACAAAAAGACTTTTTTCTGCTATTTGCCCACAACGTGCAGCACAGGCTGCCTCATGCACCGAAAGCCCCGACAATCAAGGTCTTGATGTTCTAGAACAAAAATCCCTCTCTCCTTCCCACGAAAGTTTCGACTTACTCTCAAATACTTTTAAAATGATTGGTTTACCCATAAGATCACAGCCAGCACAGTTCTGCCAATCCTTCTATCAATTAACTATTGTGGATGATCTTCCTGTTTTGTTAAGACTAGGATATAGTCCATAGATTTGCCAATTACAAACCTCAGTATTCACTCAGAGCCAGTCTCAGCTCAAAACCCTAGAGACTAAATATTTCAAGCCCCTCAAAGTAAGCATGGAAGAAGCATGTTAAAATCTAGTGAAAAACTTCAAGTTTTGTCTTATTTTTTTTCCTTTGTGATACAGGCATTTAACATCCAAAATTTATCTGTAAACAATCAAAACCATAGGTGAAACACAAGAACAAAGGATTTACCTAGTGAGTCATCAAAGTGCTTTATTTTATAAAGCCTTGCTCATGTTTGGAGTGTAATCTAAGCACTAACATACACAATAATGAGTCTTCCTTGCCCTGTCCAAATAAACAGTTTATCAACAAGAATAGTGAGTGACAAAAATGCTACACAGACAAAAAGAACACTTTGCTGTAAATGTCTAAAATGGTTTAAAAATGTACACTCGTTGGCCGCAATTAAATATGTACTCCAAGTACCTTATTTTTACTCCAGGGTCTCCCTGTGGCCTCATACCTTCAGAAGCTTCAGAAAATGAAACTTGGGTGAGAACATAGACAACCAGGGTGTTTAGGGAGAGGACAAAAAAAAAATCAAGCCACAGTACCAACTTATTTAAATACATACAATACAAAAGTATACACATACATCACAGTGCTGCAGACATCACTAAGTCAAACGTAACAAAAAATCCTGGGGGAAAGCTCGGGGAAAGGAAAAAAAAAGTAGTACACAGCAATAGGGATAGTATTGCCTTTGGCCGCTGAAGAGAGTGTAATTAAGGGGTTGCTGCTGTATGGGCTCCTCTGAAGTGAACCTCAACATAGGTTATGCACAGCTGCAGCTGAGCAGCACTGACATTAGTTATGGAGAAGGCATGCTGGCACTCCTGATCCCAGTTAGAAACGATGAGAGGGAGGTTTGACTTCTCTTACGTTGCCTACAAAATCTAACAATTTCAATCAAGAAATTTTAAAGGCACAGCTTTAGCACAGTGTATAAGTAGATAAACGTTTAAGCATATGTAAATTTGTCTTTTTCAAGCATGGAGTCTTTCAAGGGAAAATACAAGAGGAGAGGGAATAGAATGTTGTTTAAAAAGTTTAAACAAGTTAAACATGATCAGCACAGTTTCAGCCAATGTACTATACAATCAAAGTTGAGTAAATGGTAGGACAGGTCATTTTGATGCTGAAAGACAACCTTGGGAAAAATCCCTCTGAAAAATCCTTTCGCGTTTTATTGTAAAAGAGTCTGTGATGGAGGTGAGCGAGACATTCACTTTAGTACACTACTGCACATTACCTCTTGGAAGATGACAAACATTACTTCATTTGTACTGCAAAATAACTTTACATGTAAACTCAAAAGTCATATATTGTACACGGCTCTGAAATTCAGAAATATCCCTGCTTTCCTAATATTGTAAACAGTAAAATTCAGGGTTCATTTTTCAAGGGATAATCTATAATAAAATACCACTGTTTCAACAGTACAACATAAGCATTTAAACTTCAAATTCCCAGTAAATTACAAGGGAATGGAATTTCTATCAGTGTGCACATAATTCAGGATGGGTAGAAGATGGAGCTACTATTGCCCAAAACTATGCGCTTCTTCAGATACTTTTTTTACACTTGTAACATTATTAGCTCCTATATTGCAAGAATATAAAACAAATGAAAACTTCAGGTAACAAAGTGAAATAAGCAAAGTTTTCCCTTAACGTAAGTTTACTATAGCAAAAATGTACACATAGCATGAATTATGTTAGCTCTTTGTAAGGTAAGAGATGCCAGCTCTCAGATGTCTGAGAGGCTGAACTTCCTGACACAATGTGCTGAAAAAAAAGACAAAAAAGGGAGAGGGAGGAAAGAAAAGGAAAAAACCCAACTGCTAGGAACCAAATGGGAAAAACCTCCGGCACCAAGGGCTGTTGCAGCTGCTTTTTTTAAGGAGTGCCAGTGTGCAGGGTGCAAGTGTAACATTCGCAGTAAGGTCTTCATTATTATCGTCGTCATCATCATGATCACCATGAAGAATACTGTCATGTATCTTTTTTCAAAAAATAAACTGATCCACAGTTTACAATTTGATATCAATATTGTAGATTTAACATGCATTTACTCTTCCCCACCCCCACCCCACACCTCTTTGCTCATTTATTCCACTTCAGCTGGTAGCATCAGAGTATTACTGTCACAGTGCACTCTGAGCAAGCTGTTCTATTTATTTAAATTATTTTAATTTTTTTTTTTTGCACACACAAAAGAGTCAGAAATAGCTAGAACTATGCTGGGAATATCAGGCAGCTGTTAAAGCGAGTACTCCACCCCACTTCAGTCATCTTTGCCAGCAGATGTAAACAAAGGGGTTGCTTTCTGTAAGATGAGCGCTTCTCTGAGTTCCTTTTTCTCCCTACACTTGTAGCCACTGCTGCTGTCCCCAGGTCTCGTGTCTGTCCTATGTAACATGATAGGTTACGTCAAGATGTTGGCAATAAAGTCCAAGAAGCGCTTTGAATACTGTTCAGGATTAACAGTTGAAATTTCTGCACCAGCCTATATAGAGAATTGGGAGGAGAGAAGAAAGAAGGAAGGATGTTTTATTTGATGCTTTAGTCACTGAGGATGTTACTCAATAAATTTCATGTACAGTTTCAGAAGCAGAGACTGGAAACACAGATTGTAATGGCCCTCAATCAGAATCTTACCGGTGCCTTTTAGGCTTCACAGGAGGACACTGATAGTCAGTACTCACCACTGTAA
Source organism: Erpornis zantholeuca (assembly GCA_013400515.1). Lineage (NCBI taxonomy): Eukaryota > Metazoa > Chordata > Aves > Passeriformes > Timaliidae > Erpornis > Erpornis zantholeuca. Next base: position 78,735 of record VZTN01020358.1, read on the forward strand.
CAGCCATCTTCCATTTCTGAAACATTCTTTTTACTTTCCTTACTTCTCTTTACTTTCATTGTACTTCAGTCTTCTACGTGAATTTTTACAGCACAATTATCCATGCTACCCACTGATTCACCAGCAGATTCTGGTCTCCTGAGCAGCAGTGCCTTCATACAGAGAAGACTGAATTGCCATACTTAGATCTGGCATGTCAACACTTGTGTAACATGTACTGTTATCTGAATGCTAAATAGCCTGGTTTGAAATACATGGTAACAGTAACAATTTTTCAACATTTATGCATTTAAATCTGGACTCATTGAATAAACCATACGATTATTATTTCAATGAAGTCATGATTGCATTAATATTTTTCCTTGAGTTTTTCAGAGCCTTACCCACATATTTATTTATATTTTTCCTGTTTTACAAAAGAGGAAAGTTGCATGCATGCAATTAATGAATGAACTTTGGTGTTATTGGGCTCAGGATGGAGACAGCGAAATAAACAAAATGGATGTATGAAAGCAATGTTCTGTAATAAGTTTTAATCACAATTACCTTCAATAATCATAGCTGTTGCTTACAACATATTTTTACAGGTTAGTTAAGCCAGAAGTGTGAGTTTTTAAAGTCTGCCAGTTTCAAAGTTCAATAATAATTGCCAGATAATGGCTGCATATGGTTTGCATCAACTTTCAGCTGCCCAGACAGCAGAGAGAGTAATGAAAGCATTGCTTTAGAGAGACAAAAAAATACTTCCTACAGGCCTTTGGAGGTCAAATCGTTCTCCTACTGTAACTAAAAGGCCCTGAGCTTTTTGCCTAAAACTTCCCAAAATGCCATGACCCTTTAGATACTTAGACACAGGAGGATTTTAGCCTCATGAATGAATATGCTCTTTTAAAAAAGTTTATGAAATTTGAACCTTATATCACCATAGGAGTGATAATGGTAGATATAAATAATAAATCTGGAAGTCTGGGCTGTTTCACCATGATTCTTTAGTGTCTGCTGCTAAGCAGCAATTTCAGTCAAAATTAAATATTGGCAGTCAAACAGAAGCCTTCACTGAACAGTCTCTGCATATTTAATATGTACATTTTATTTTTATGCCTCATTTTGCAAATTGTACTTTTTTTTTTCTGAAGAAGTCTTCTAGAGAGAGCCACATTATACACCAAAGAACTAACTTTCAGCAGGCTGTACCAAATAATGAAACCATCATTAGGGCCCTGCATCTGAAATTAGATTAATGACAGCTTTCATAGAGCAGTGAACAGCTCTGTTTGCAAGAAAAAGGTGCATGTAACAAACTTAGGACAAAGTCTTAAAAAGCATCTCAAAAGCTCTTTGTGGGTGAGAAAGCTGTGCATACAGCTGAAAAAGGAGTTGCACTCTCAGTATGTCATGTGTAGCAGTTATGATGTACATTTTTATTGCACATTAAACTTGAAAAAAATTCTGATCTATTTCCCCTTTTCCCAGATTTACTGAACTGTCCTGTATCAGGGCACTGAACAAAAATGCATGAATATAAATGGAGTAAGAGGAAGAAGCCAACCCAGATACTTACCCCATGCTTTACTGTTTTTGCAGCATGAGCAGCTTTCTTTTTTGCATCATAATGAGTAAGAATGTCAATAATGGCCATAAAGTACACTTCTTTCCTGGGCGCATCTGCAAAGGCAAACACAGGGCAGTAAGAATGACTTCTGAAACATCTTAACAACAAATCCTCTTTCTAACAAAGGAGACTTGGTGAGACTCAATCAGCAGCTAAGACAGGTCAATGTCACTCATAATCAAGATCTGTAAAAATCACAGGCTCAAGCTGTCCTTAACTGAGAGTTTAACTGCACTCACATATAATGCAAAACCCCCTAAATGAGTGTAAAATAAAATAATAGCATACAGAAATAGGAATTATTGCTCAGTTAAAGTAATGTGAAATTGTCTTTCTTTGTGGAAAAATTATGAAGTTTAATAGGAAAAGTAATGCTTCTGTGTCAACAAACAAGATCATATTTTCTTTATGAATACAACCATATTATCCATGTCCATGCTTATGAAAATAAAGGTAACTTTCCTGTCTTGAACTGCCACAGGTAGCTAGTTATACTTAGTTTTACACACTAACATCAAACTCAGTTTCAGGCTTCTTATGCACTCCTTTATGATTACTTTCTTAGCTGGAACACAGGAACTGGGTTTGAGTGCAAAAATTTTCAAAAAGCAACCAAAAACGTGAAATGTAACTTGGAATGCTTGTTTTCTCATTCTTTTTCGACTGTTTGACAGTGTTATCTGCCAGAAAAGACCAATTATAGATACTAGACTTCCCGAAAGGGATGAATACCCCACAAATCAACTGCTGAAGAACTGGTGAACCTCAACGGCTAAGCTTTATAGAAATCTTCTCCTTTCTGCTGCACCAAAGAGCAAATTTCCTTTTCCACAGAGTAAACTTCTATTTTTCAGTTTACATTTGCCTTTACATAGTTGTGAGGACTTTAGGATTGTGATGCAAGAATAAAACCACCTTAATATAAAAATATTTCTTACTGCTTACTTTCATGGGATTTTATTCCATAAACATCAATAGCTGGATCAAATTCCCCTGGAGCCAAAGGCAGAGAGCTGTTCAGTGTATTTCCTGGACTGTCTGGAGGGGTTCCAATGGGGTGGGTCCCATCACTTTCACCTTCCTCTTCTCCATCATTCTCTTCACACTCTATTTCTTCCTGTTCAGCTCTTTCAACATCATGAATTCCAACCAGCAAGCTGTAGTCCATGAGTTTTAACTGAGCAAGGAACTAGAAAGTGATAATAAGCAATCTATTAATATTGCTGAAAAACATAACCTCCACTTACAAATAGAAGTTACACAAAGGTGTCACCAGCTGAGAAGAACTTTCAAGGCACTTCTAAGAGAGAGCAAAAGGGAAGATTAAGTGATAAACCTGGAAAAGAGATACTTGATTTTATTAAAATGTAGTAACAGCACACAAATGACTTGAAACTTATACAATAGCCCACTCCTCCACAATCCTCAGGAAAAAAAAATTGTGTGTAGAGAAGAGAGTGAAAAAAAATTGGTGCTTGCAAACCGATGACTGTTAGTCCTGTCTTGTGTTTCAGTTAAATCACGGAATACCATGAGTTGGAAGTGACCCCCAAGGATCATCAAGTCCAACTCTTGGCCCTGCTGCACAGAAATGTCCCCAAAGAGTCACAACATGTGCCTGAGAATATTGTCCAAATGCTGCTCGAACTCTGTCAGGCTTGGTGCTGTGACCACTTCCCTGGGGAGCTGTCCCGGTGTCCCTCCTCACATGGCTTCCCCTCAAGGCCCTGCACCATCCTCTCAGCCCTCCTTTGCACAGCTTTATATCCTTCTTATGTTGTGGTGCCCAAGACCACACACAGCACTTGAGGTGGGGACGGCTCTGCCACTGCTCAGTGCCCAGACCAGCCTCTGTGCTATCAGGTGCAGAGTGTGCTATGATCTGGTGCTGAACCTTCTCAATCCCTTTTAAGTCTTATTAAAGAACTATGAAAAAGTTTTTAACTGCTCTTGCAGTGGAAAGCTGCAAAGTTTTACACCCTGAAGACATGAAATGATGTTGTATTCTCTTCACAGTGACAGGCTCATGATTTACAGCACGTAAGCGAAACATGTATGCCAACGAAAGGGTGGTTTTGAATAAAGAAAAAGAATGGGAGATTTTAGAAAATTAAAAGATGAACACACTCTATTTGTACAAACAAAGAGTTATTTTAGTTGAGGAGAACAGGGTAAGGCAGAAAGAGGAGGATGGAAATAAGGAAGGTATAAAAGCAGGAAGATGGGATAAACAGCACAAGGGGTGAGGGATAGGCAGGACAGCTGTGCTGCAGCTTAAAAGCAGTACTGTGATTTCAGATTTGTGAAGCTCATGCTCATGGTATGCAGAGAAAGTGGCTGAAAATAAAAATTGTTTCAGTTTTTATAAACTCTAAATGGTTATAAAAAGGAAGTTAGAGCAGACCAGGGAAGAAGGCATTTAAATGTGAGACTTTGGCACAGACATAGTGATGGTGATGAAAAAGATGAGCATTAAATACTAGGCAATGAGAAACTCCAGTTTGTCAAAATCTGGTTTTGAGAAAAGAGATGAGCTGGAGTTAGCTGTAAATTGAAATGCAAGAAGAAATATTGTGAGACTGAGAAGAGGTTTTAAGAAGAAACTTTTGTAATGATTTCTATATAATTTATTTCAATATAATACAACAATAGACTCTTCACAAGACTGGAAAGGATCTAAGTTTAAAGAGATGATGCACAACAACAATATTCAAGACAAACAGACGAGACTGGCCAAAGGTGTGGGGTGGAAGAACTCCAGGCATATCATTCACTACTTGGTAAATATAGGGGGAAAAATATCTACCAATAATAATACAGAACAGCATGAAAGAGAATGGACTTATGGTAAAATGTGTGCTGCTGCTAACAACAAAAGAGATCAGCACAAGGGAAAAAAAACCACCTGATTTTAAATGGAAAAAATACATAGTTTTTCTCAGGACACCAGCAATGGAATAAGGTGGGAAAACAGACAAGGGGACATCAAAACAGCAGTAATAATTTGTGTTTGAACACAGAAAGCAGACATATGACTTGATTAGGAGAGAAATATAGAAACAAAAGTGAATGAAAAACAAAACCAGATATACAGCCATATTGCTTGGAAGAGTACTCTGTAATATGTTTAACTATAAATACTGTCTGATAAGATAATCATATACTAAGTGTTGTGCATTTCTTTTCACTGTAGTGAAATGTGAGCATTTACACATTGGTTACAAAGTTATCTAATAAAGGCAAAAGAACCAACAAAAGAAAAACAAAGTTAAAGAACAGCTTGCCATTGTCAAAATCAGGAGCCAGATCACTTCACACTAGTGGTTTACATGGATATTAAACAACTCTCTGTATAAACTTCAAACCCATAAATACAGCCTCTCAAGACATAATCTGGAATCTGCCATTATATTCCCAGTCTGGTAAATGATATAGATCATACACAATCCACTTTTTGGGGTAAGAAAGTATCTTCCACTTTCCTTCCACACACTTAAGATATTATCTGCAACCTACTTACTGTAAAAGCAGTAGTCAGCAACAGCAGTACATGTTAAAAGAGCACAAAATTTTAACCCAAATAAACTTATCTCTAGAGCTATGATATCAGTAGAACACAGTATTTTAAATATAAAATAAACACGCACTGATATTTCACAAAATATTTATGTTTTCATCATCCTCACCACCATAAATTTCCCATTGTTACTATGATGGGAAATTAGATTTCCTCAGAAGAAAATTACTGGGTAAATTCTAGAGTAACAGTATTTTGTTTTGTGCAACTAATGAGATACAGATCTTAAGAATTCGAAAAGTCAATTCACAGAGCTCTTTTGATATAAATAGCTGAAAGTCTTATTAAGTCACAGACACATTTTGCTACCAAGTCTGTTCCAAGTCTGCCTTTTTTACTTGAAAACAGATTTTAGGCTTTGAGTATATAGGCTTTGCAAAATACTCTGTTTAGGAAAAATATTTTCAATTATGCAAACTAAAGGCAAGTCACATGAACAAATTAGTCTGATATTTATTTTATTAGCTGAACAAAATCAGTCGAAATACTACATGAAACTCATACATTAATACTTTTTTTTCAAGTATTTACTACATTCAGCTAATAACAAATTTATATGAAAGACTACATTAAGATAATGAGAATCCAACTGCTGTATTCAGATTACTGAAGCACTCTTCTGTTGTAATACTAAGAATGATTTAAAACTGGATTACTAACATGAAACAACAAGGACATGCACAGCTGTGGGTGGGGGAGAAGCCCTTCCTCTGTTATGGCCTACAGTCTGTATTTGGCCTTAGTCCTGGTGGACCTCCACCTGTAAAACACAACTAACAATACTCACCTTTCTCTCTCTCTCGGGCATTTGGAAGCACTAGGCTTGTAAAGCATTTAAGTACTAAGCAGTGCCATCATTTTAACATCACATCATCAAGGCAGGAACTATGTACGGCAACCAGCTATAGCAGCAAGCCATTTATCACATCAGCAAAGCAGTGATCAACTCATGAAAGTTTAAATTGTGTTTCATTTAAAACAGTCAGTGCTTACAGTCTTATAAACAAGAATTTCCATTAATGAATCAAAGGTATGATTTCCTGGGATATCTGTAATTTGCCACACATTTTAATCACATGACACTGAACAGGCACATTCTTACCTCAACATCCTTTTTGAGTTTCTCAAGGAACATCTTTTTGTTACTCTCATCAATATGAATCTTTTGGCCATCATTAATAAAATCATTGTCTTTGAATGTCGGCAGCTCTTTGGCCTAAAACAAATCAAAATTCCTGTAAGAGCAGGATTGCAAAGAGAAGTGTGGTGAAGCTGCTGGCCTGGTACAGCCCCAGCTGGCAGCAGGGCCTCCACAGATCCCCTGTGCCTTAGAGGGCACCCCCAAGCTGCCTCTCCTCCATAGCTCCCCATAACTGCACCCATGGAGCTCTTTCCTTAGTTTATCCCTCCTGGAAACAGCCTAGAAGGTAAATATTTACTGGGCAGCAAATGCAGCTAGGACAAAACCTCCAACTCAATATCGGATTTGCATTAAACATGGATTTGCATCGAGCTTCTTCCAAGATGTCATTTGTCAGAGCGACTGGCAATAAGTGAAGTCAAAACACAATCTATACCTCTTAACAAAGGGCCTACATCAGATCTTACAGAGGAAGCCAGATTGGATTGCATTTTGCACAACTACTTTGGACGTTTACAAGTGACTAATACCAAATAATTATTGAAAAGCATCAAAGAAACATGAATTACAAAATAAAAGTAGCAAACGCCAGAGAAGACCACTGCCTCTTCAATATGTAATTACATATTCTTGATGTTGGAGCAACTTGATCATCTTTGATTTTCCCATTAAGTGATTTGCAACAGTGCTAAGGAGAGTCAGAGTAACCACTGGATTCAATACTAAGACACCTCAAATGGGCTCAGTTTTTAAACAGCAGTGACTGGAAGTTTACTCAAAAAACCACAGCAAACCGAAAAACAAAACAGCAGTTCCTTCAGGGCATTTGGTCAAGCAAGAGAAACTCCTGCAGTCAGAGCTTTTAAAAAATTGGCCCATTAAGAGCAATGAACAACCTTTCTCCCTGCCACACCTTTAATCAATAGCATGGAAGAACAGGTTTTCTTTACAAAGAAAATGTTACATAACAACAAGCACTGCACTTCCTCTGAACTGTCAATGGTCATGAACTAGTGAGTACCCCAAATAAGAAATTTCCCCTTAATCTGAAAGTCCTTCTGCTAGGAATAAAAAGCAGCTAACATCAGCCTATGGAGATGTCACCCAGAAGTTTAACTCGTCAGACATTGCCTGTAACCATACTAGAGATAGTATTTTACATAAAGTTTATTTTCTTCCTATGATACATTAAGGAAAAGAATCTGAGAAGTTCTTTCCTCTGCTCCAAAATAGATATATATGTTGGAAAGTACAGCATTAAAATGTGAGCACCACAGCAGACTCTGAAAGGCCCTTATAGATCTTCAAAATGGCCAAAAGTTCTTTTTGCTGTTGGGCTGTGTGCACTGAGGCAGCCAAAATACTCAGTGCCCCAACTGTCTGAATTCATTTTTTGGACTTGGAATTTGTGAATTGCTTGAGATCTCACAATGCTACTCTAGTCTAGAAAAGCGATCCTTTTCTTCCAATAACTGCTCAAAACCACTTAAGAACTTAGTAACACTATAATAGTTATGAATCATTAATCCATAGCATCCTGATACCTATTAAGTTTGGAAAAAAATAAGGTCCTAGTCTGGTTGCTCTGAATTATTATTATCTTGCATCTAGAACATTCTGATACGTTAAAATACCCTCTAATAGAGATCCTCTATATTTTAAACTGAAGGAAAACAAACATCCAAGCTGCTGAGGTGGAGCTATAACTATTCACCCGTCCCAGACTCCTCCTCCCTGGAGGAGTTGTTCAGCAGTGCTCTCCTGCTTTACTCAAAAACAATGCTGGACACTTGTTGAAGCTCACAATGAATTGTTTACCACAAGATGACTGCACAGCATGCATTGATTTTCTTTCTGGCCTACTCAGAAAGAGGTTCAGGACACAAACAAGCAGGGGTAACATCAGATAAGCATTCCAGGCTAACAGCTGTAGAGATTATCATACTCAAACAAGCATACTGTCCCATGGACAGGGCTAATTCTGCAGAGGCGGGACTGTGGATCCCGGGATGTTGCCAACCCCGGAGCATGGAATCCAGTGCGTGGGATGCTTAAGAATGGAGAGGAGATTTGGATGAAATAATTTAAGATGAAGCAATAATGAAAAAAATGCAGGAAACCAAGCTTCCTCCATTTTTAGCCCAAAATCACTAAAAAAACCCCCAGATTATTTTTCCACCTAGTTATTGATTAAATTAGGCAGAGATTAAAGTGAAACAAACCCATTAACACAGAAAAAAAACCCCTACTAGTGCCGTTTAAAGCTGGGGGGTGAGCACAGAGGAAGGATCTGCTTGTGGTTAAGATGCTGAGACGTTTGTTTGCCTCTAGGCTCTGCTGCAGGCTTCCCCCAGAGCACAGCACCAGTCACCGGCAGGGGTGTGAGGGGAAGCTGCCTCGCCACTGAGGACAGTCCTATGGTAGTAAAAATAAACTTAAATTACAAGCAGTGTCTTTTCTGGAAGATGCTAGGGCTGGTAAGCCAGTTGTGCAGGTGCCATACTTCACTTTAACCTTGTCTCTGATCTATTTTTAATAAAAGTGAGCTAGCAAAGCTGACACTGCTGCAGTTCTTGCCTGTCATCACAAGACCCAAGGGGTACTCCCAAGGACATTCAGGGCAGTGAGTCAGCACTCCAAAAAGGCAGACTCTCCACTGCCTTGTATGCAGGTCGCCCCAGTCCACGATAATCCCTCTGATAATATTTATCTGAGGTAATTTTTATTCACCCAAATACACAGTTAGCAAGTGTAGAACCACGTAAGTTGAAAGCCAGTTCTGAAGCATGTGAAGAAAAAGGACAAAGTAAAAGCAGTGGGTCCCATCTAAGAAACTGAAGTTAAAAGCTCTGTGCCAGTGGTTGCCCTCACCACATTATTTGCATGATGCCTCCCAGCCTGTTCTCTTCCCTCCTGCTAGGTGTTATGAGACAAAGCTTTTTTTTGTTTGGTGTGCTAGGCAATATTATTCTCCCTATTTATTTAAAGCTGAATAGTCCTAGCATACTACTCTAGCCCCATATATGACTAATGACAGTCAGCAGTAATAGTAATTCTAGTAGTACTTTTACTGAAATTTGTCTTAAAATTGATTTGTGAATTTAAGAACCAAAACCTGTGAAATATTCAAGTAGGAGAGGGGCTCTTGTAGTTATGTGGAATTAATAATACATTTATTCATACTGAAAAATCCTACTATGTTCATCTTCTTACACACTGAAATAAACACAAATAGAATCACATTGTAAAAGTTTAAAACATTATCTGAATGAAAAAAATTGAGACTTTGCTTTAATGAAATAATTGATATGGTAAATTTTTTATGATGTCTCAAATATTTCCAATGAAGCAAAATCCTTGTTGGAAAAAGATTCTCCTAGAATGTAATTCATTATAATAAACATATTACTGTCATTAAAGAACTAAATATTTTAAGAGCGGCACAGGAGATGAGCATCTAACTACTTCCACTAAATTAATAATAGATTTTCCTTCTGAACCACCTCCACTGTTTTTAATCCCCTACTTAAAGATGCAAGAAAGGCACAACAGATTTTACAAATATAAAATATTTATTTATTAAAAAGCTTGTTATCAGCACACTTCAGGCTTGCATTCCAAAGTTTGCCACAGTCACATAGAATTTTAATGGCATGAAGATTTCAGTGCCTTTGAAAAGCCAAAAATCAATATATATTTCTTAGTAACTAAGATGACAGAATGTGTAAAGCCACCTTATTCAAAATAAAATTATAGTGTAAAAGCTGATACTGCTTTGAGTTAAAAAATCTTGGAACATAAGAACCAGGTTAGGTTTTATTTCTAGATGAACAGGGAAATAGTTTTTGTATATTTCTTAGCACGTCTTAATCCAGCATCCTATCCTAACGAGTTGAAATGAATACTAGCAATTTCATTTCCTCAAAAGGATTTTGTGTGCCTCATGACATCAAAAATAATGGCCACAGCTAACATTAATGCTGACATTTTGGAAGCAGCTTGCTAAAAAAGCTGTAGGTCAGGTAAGTTTCCAAGTAAGTGTTTGATTGAAAAAGGAAAAAGACTAATTGTCCTCACAACCTGGAAGCAATTTCTCATCTAACAAAGGCAAAGTTTAGGTTTTAGGAGCAATGTTGCATAGCAGCCTTATTTTTTCTTTGGAACTAGTCACAAGTCACATTATTCACACAGCTAATCATGGAAAAATTTGGCTTACAATTTATAACTTTTGAAAATTATGTAAAACATCTGCCAAGAGCGAAGGTCCACACCCTGGACTTCTTTAACAGCAAATGGCCCACATACACCTTAATATTTTGAAGCACTGGGCATCATCAGCATATATGGAAGGCAGTATTTGGGGAAAAAAAAGGATATAATGCTAAATATAGTTTGCAATAATTTGGAACAGGTGATTTTGAATTGAATCAAAAGTCTGGAGTCACTAGATCTACAAGATGGAAGAATGACTTCCTTTGGAAGGCTGAATTATGCAGCTCCTGGTCCCCAATACTTCTGTGAGCTGGGTCCAAACTTTTGTTGTACAAATTGCCTTGCCCTAGCCAGGTCTATACAAACAAGGGTCAGCAGCTCCACTTGACATCACAGGTCTGTAAAGGGCAACAGAAACAGAGCTGTAACCCCAAAATAGGGCTTGAGGGGAAACACTGGAATGACTTCAGCCAATACAATAGGCATTTTTGTAGGAGAAAAAAAATTGTGCAGGATGCTGTAGAAGGGTTAGTTATTCAAGCCTGTACCAAAATAGAAACTGTCTTTTCAATGCTCAAGGAAATGCATCCAGAATTATCCTTAGCATTAATGTTTTCCTGCTGCAAAATGGACTTGCAACATATAAAATGCAACACAAAATTCCCATTATTAAAAAAATTCTTTTAACATACGGAAAGCAGACTTCTAAACAAAAATGAAACAAAATAACCCCCACCCCCCAAAACCAAACAAAGGCAAACTAGGGATTTGTTCTGAAAAACTGTAATGGGGTTGGTGTGATGAGAAGGCTAAATGCTGAAACCAAACCCTGAATGTCTGTTCCTGTCTTTGCAGTGTGATTGTTTAAAAGCTATAATCTCTGTATATTGCAACCTGGAGATTTATTTCACAGATAAATCTTAGACACTTCACAAGTCTGTTGTGTGACATCAGCACATGAAGCTGACTGAAATCACTAGTAAGATAAATAAAAAAATGCTGGTCTGAAACTGGCAATTCTAAAACAGCGGAAAATATAGCTCAGATTTTGGAATGATCTACCTTGAATAAAGTTTTACAGAGTGACACCAAAAGTGAAAAAACAGAGTCAAGACTGAGTGATCTTGTTGCTATGCTCCTCTACTAAAGCCCTTCTTCCTTGGGTTATACTTCCCTCTCAGATCAATTAATTGCTATATGTTGTAATATATAAAGAAAAGCACAAAGCTAATGTCTAGTGACAACTTCCAATCTAATTATCACAGCTAAGTACGTTGCATACAATTTAATTAAGATGCAACATAGCTGTCAACTATGACAATCTTTTTCCAAAAAGAAACTTGACTAGAAAATCATTTGTTCAATTATATTTACTACAATTTTTCTGCATTTATGGTGATTTATGAAATAACATGTACTAAAGAGGTGGCAATGTAACCAGTTTTAGATAGTTTAAGAACATGTAATAATCTCTGAAATTGCTCAAGAAAGACAAAATGTGGTGGGCATCAGTTCAGTCAGGTTTTTTTTCTTCAAATTTCTTTCTGAGCTGCTCACTCACAAGCAGTAGCTTAGATTCTTTTATCAGTACAAATAGACTCAGCTGTTACAGCTAATTTGATGTCCTACTGCAAGTATGACATAATTGTGAGCAGCCAGACCACCAGGGGAGCTCTGCATTATCCTCCTTTCACTTAAGAGGACAAAATTGTCCAAAGAATGAATAGAAAATGCCCACTATTAAAATAATAAAAATTTTAAAAAGTAGGAAAGCCCCCCCAAAAAAAAGGAGCCACTGTTAGAATTTGACAACTGTTGAAACATAGTGTTCTTTTAAAATCCAAGGCACGTGTAAGTGCATGTTATGATACATGTTGACAAGAAAGTCATGCCTTTATTATTGACAGTATCATTTGTAACACAAATGAAAGGAATTATGTGTTAAGGTGAAATTTAAGGGAATGGTGCTTGTTTCTGCACTGATTATCACAAAATATTGAAATGACAGTTTTTTGGAGTTGCTCGTCAATATGTTAGAATATTAAACAGCTGGAGACAGTCAAACAGGAGGTAAACTGCAAACAACATGGAAAAGTACCATTCTCAATGAGACTTTTCTTCCTAAAAACTGATTTTAAATATGTTTGAACATTAACACCTATTTTACACTACCAAACTAAAGAAGAATCATGCTTTTTTCTCCAATTTTTTTTCCATTAAATCTGTTTGCATATTTGTCTCTTTATTAAAGAGTAAATAAAATTTCTAGTTTGATAGGAAGAAGATTTGAGAATATAAATTTCACCGAATTTGCCTTTACCAAGTAATTTATCTAAACTTTACTGTCTGCATTAGAATGTGACTGAAAGACTTGCTCTTCTGTTTTCTGANGGACACAAATAATGTCCTTAATTGAAGTTCTATTAATATTAATGTAATTTCAAGATAATGTTAACAAATTGATTATTTAGCTTGCATCTGGCTTAAAATAAGATAATAATTTACTACATTAGCTAAGGTTTTCAGATTGTCTGGTTTTGTTTAATCCCTCAGGGCAATTTCTTCTATGACAGGAGATGCCAAAATCTCTTCAAAGAATTTGCTAAAATGCCTTCCCCCCCC
>VZTN01020359.1:7410-89739 GCA_013400515.1 Erpornis zantholeuca
TGTGTGTGTGTCACACTGTGCTCCTCACCCTGCACTGTGTGTGTGTGTGTGTGTCACACTGTGCTCCTCACCCTGCAGTGTGTGTGTGTCACACTGTGCTCCTCACCCTGCAGTGTATGTTTGTGTCACTCTGTGCCTCTTGTGTCCATCCCGGGTGCCCAGTGCAGCTCCCTTTTATGGCCTGACTACACTGCAAAATATAATTGCCTTTGATGCAGCAATTCCAGCACTGGCACTCCCGACTCTGTGGAATAACAAATAATAATAAAGAAAATAGTCTGGCAATAAATGCTAATCACACCCTATAGGCTTGCACTGAGTTTGTCATTAGCTAGTAGATGTTACATGCAGAAATACTAAATTTCCCAGAACCTTAGATAGTTTAGAGTTCTTTGTAGATATGTATATTCCCCTTCAGAATAAATTTCATTTCCCACTACAAGTTCTTCATTATTCTGTGGTTAGGGTTGAAAGGCCTCATCATTTTTCTGAGTCAGAAACTCCTTTGAGAGAAAACAGTCATTTAGTGAGATGAGCAAATTCTGGAAAACGAGGCAAAAGTTCTGTTCTGCAGGTGAACCGAAAAGCCATCAGCAGGGATGTGGGTGTGGGGCTTGTGTAACTTTTTAGACAACTGCAGCTTGGGGAGCTTCACTATTCCTCCTTTTTAAATGACATTTTTATTGTTGTGCTCTCTTGTTCTGCTGAAGCCAGAACTATTTCTGTTCACTTTTGTCTTTCTACCTCTCTCCCCTTCTGCACACTTACTGTCTTCGTAGGGCCCTCACTGCCAGCTAATGCTGTTCTGAGCTTGTGAACATATCATTTATTTTGAATGTGTGTTTTTCTTCAATGCAAAACCAAGCTGGATGCTGTGATTCTTGTTTCATTCTTCTTCCTGACCTAGCAGTACTTCTCCTGATGGTACAAACCAAATAAAGAACAGAACGTCTGTGCCAATCTATTTGTCAGCCATAAATGGGCAATGTATTAGTCAAACTTTCAGAAGTGAACAGGAACATATTTCTGAACCTTGGTATCTCCAAAATGTATGTAGATGTTTTCTTTGGGGATGTCTGACATTTTTGTTGTCAGCTGAGGTCTGTCATGTGATGTTTATGTTGGCTTGATCAACATTTTGCAAAAGAAGGTAAGAACAAAACTGGGTATATAATGGGAAGCTTTTCCACAGAGAAAGTGTCTTTTCATAGACAGGATCTTCAAAAATATGAATCACTGAAACTGTTCAGAAGAAATAAGGAAAAAACTGATTTAAAAGCCTTTATTTACAGAATTTCAGAAATATGTATTGTGATAAATTCAAAATAAAAAGTCCTTAGAAGTTTATATGCTATTCAGTGGGGAAGTTCAAAGCTTACTTTGCATGTAGGTGTAGCTTTATTTTCATTGAGACTTCAGGATGATGAGAGGCCTGGCATGTCATCTCAATACAGTGATGAAATGCATCTGGCACTGAGAATTTTCAGATGTTTCATAGCATTACAGCCCTAAATGGCTTGAATGTCATTATTGAAAATAAGGAGGTAACACCAGTTTTAGGTTTTTCCATGCCTGGGATCTAGGAGGAAGGAGAGATGAAGGTTCAAGCCCCTTTGGCTCTCACTTGTAAGGCTCTTTGCCTGCTCTGTCTCCCCCTGAGCAGGTGGATGGGAAGCAGGTGGAAGGAGCTGGGGTCAGCCAGTAGTGCCCAGGCCAACACTGCTGTTGAAATGAGTGTTTGCCCCTAAAGACAAATTACTTCCTTCTGGCAAAAGAAGAAAAGAAAAGTTATTGGGAGTCTACTGTAGTTCCTTTCTTGTGTTCCCCAGGAGCAGGGTGGCTCCATTTATCTGACTGGGGCATCACTCTGAAACAGGTTCCTGAGGTTGGCTGGCCCTTGCTTATGAGAATTTGTTATAACTATTCCTGTTTTCCATGAAATTTGTTTTTTGTTGAATGGTTTCACACCCTTACATGAAGACTCTATATTTACACTGATCAAGTGCAATCTTTAAAACTAGTGAAAGTTTGTGAGTGAGCTGAAATGCAAAGTGCTTCCCTAAAAGAGATTAAGCAATCACTGTTCAGCACCAAAGTCCAAACAACAGAAAAGTGATGATGCTTTAAACTTGGTCTCAGTCCAAAGCATCCCTGTCTTACAAACTGATCTTCAGTCATGTTATCTTACCAGCAATTACATCAAAGCCCTGCAGTGTGTTTGCAGTGAGTTCACAGAGAATTAGACCTTGACTTATGCACCCACAAGTGGAGAATTCATGTTTGTAAGAGCAGTCTCTGTTCACTCCCTTTCTTGTGTGGGTGTGTGTAGGTACCCAGTCCTTCTTTAAATTCTACTCTAGCCAAGCTGTGATGCTTATCAGTGGGATTTTGTGATAAAATGTAGTGTTTCTTCCATTACACACTGGAAGTGCTAGCTGTGAACCTAGCCAAACCACTGAAAATCAAGAGTCAAACACTTAAGCATTCTGGAATATATTCATTAAAAACAATATCACTTGTTTTTAATGACACTGTACTTATTGACCATGTACATTGAGCTTTTGATTCCCACAACATCTAGAAGCATACCTTTGTTCAGTTGCCATCTTGCAAATAGAATATCAATAAAGCAATTTATATTTGTGTGGTCAGAGCAGAGACTGGAAACAGAAGGAGAAAAAAAAAATTAAGCTTTAAGGCAGGATTTAACTGCTAACCATTAAATTTAGCTTTTCTGTTCACCCTTCTCTCACGAACCCTGCTACTCGGTAGGGCAGAAGCCCCTGGAGACTGGCTGTGATATTCTGATGCCCTGGTACTCCATGCCATTATACACATTGACATGTGTGTACAAATATAAGAAAGAAAAGAGCAGGCAGTGTGCGAGCAGGTAGGGAGGCTGGGGCGAGGAGAAGATGCGATGCATTGTCAGTGCTGTTGGTGGGAGAGCAGGGATTGTCAGGGCTGTGATTCCTGGCTGCCACTGCTGCCTGGGAAATGTGTGTCAACACCACGCAGAGGCACAAGCTGCTGCTGCGGGGAGGAGGAGGAGGTGCCTCTCTTTATCCCTGCTCCGCTTGATGCTGGCGCCTCGGAGATGCCTTTGTCACAAACAGGAGGGCTCGCAAGGCGTTGTTGTCTGCATTGCTTTCTCTCCCCCAGCCCAAACAACAACAACAGCAACAAATCCCATCTCTGCTATATAGCAGTGAGATTTTTTTGCTGGTCGGGTTTTTTTGTTTTTGTTGTTTGTTGCTGCTGTAAGATTTCAGGATGATCCGAGAGCGTATTTACTGGATTTGAGGGGTGTTGTTCCAGGGGGAATTCCACTGCTGCCTCAAACCCAGCAGTTTGCAATATCCTGAGCTGACCCTGCTAAATGTATTACATCAGGTCAGAAACATTTTGTTGCAGGAGCACAGCAGCCTATTCCTTTCACAGGAATGGTTTCATCTACTGCTTGCTGTTAGCTTAATAACCTTTTCCTACTTGAACTGTCCTTTCTGCCTGATTTTTTTTGCATAGAATCTCTTGGGGTTTGGGCATGAGCTGAGTGTGTAAGAGACCAATAAAAAAGGAAACCTCCAGACAACTTAGCTGGGAAACCCTCTTTAAATAATAAAACCCCTGCGTATGATGAGCCAACTACACAGAGCAAACATTGAAAGGACAGAATGGCAAATACTTGTTTGTAAACCTAAGCCTTTATTAGCAGTGCTATTACAGCTATAAAAGATCATGATCTGAGCCTCACATTCTACCTGCACTCCTGCCTGAATCCTGAGCGCTGCTGGATGGGCTTTGTGAGTGTTGTAGCACTAATCCGTGTGGTTCCTGGATTATGAGCATGTGCAGAGCAGCCCAAGGTAGAGCGGTGCACGCAGAGCGAGCACACAGCGACGTGCCTCGCAATGCCATGTTTGTGCATGTGTTCCTACAACTGAGGAGGATACAGGGAGCCTGCCTGCCTTGCTGATTTATCTGATGTTTTCTTGTTTCTGTTTCAGCATTCAGGATAAGTCCTTCAACACGACAGCTTTAGCAGAGTAAGTGAACACTTTAAAGATGTCCTTATTTTTAAACAGGAATGCTGAGTTTAGTGACTGTACAGAATAATTGTAAGTGGTATGTGAGAAGTCCCAAGCTATCTGTCACATATTCTGATTGCGTTTTCTGTAATCTAAATATATTATTGACTGTATGGGAAGGATTGCATAAAGCAGCTGCCTTTAAATGCTCTGTGACCATTTAGCAGTGAAATACCTTTTCTGGGAGACTGTATGCTGGGTGCACATCACACATGTTTAAATGCATGATTTTCAGTGTTGGATAAACCTCCTGTCAAAATACTGCTCATTTCTGGTGCTGATGATCCTGTCAAACACAAGCATGTCTGTTTTCTAAGGACACATGGTCTCTACTTACCACAAGCATTGTTACAGAAAAAAATCATGAGTAAATATTTTTTAAAAACCCCTATACATTATTTAGATAGGCCAAGTACCAAAAACATTGCTTCTTTGTTAATAATTCCATAAACTCTTTAGGAGGCCTTTTCTATGTATCATAATCATAAGTATGTGTATGTTGATTTTTCTTTTGTTTTACAGAGACAGCAAAAAAAGGGAGGACGTTAGAAAGTTAGAAAGGCAAAGGCTCTAGGAACTATTGCAAATGAAATGGTCTTTGTCTTATTTTAGTCTAAACCACTTCAGTATTGGTGTTCTGTACATTTTTATTTTGTGTGCTTTTGGTTGTTTCAAAAGCCTTTGGGGAAGATTCTGCAGCAGTAAGGTGCCAAGCTGTTTTTCAGGAGGAAAATGATGTATGGATTTATTTGTGTATTAGGTGAGTTTTACACTGCTGGAATGCTCATAATCCAACCACCCCAGCTGCACAGAGAGCTGTTTGCTGAGTGCTGTAGGGACAGGGTACATTCTGAAAGCAGGCCAAGTTGTAATCGTCTGAGCCATTCCTAAGTGTTGTCATAACCACTACAGGAAAAGTAATAGTTCATAGTAATAGTTTCCCTCTCTTATATAGCTTTGCTTTATTTCCTTTTATTTCCTTGTTTTATTGAATATTTAGATTTAGTCACACTTTTTGTGTGATTGGGGCAGATATGGGAAGATTAGATTGAAGCTAATAAATCATGGAGAGGTTTTTGTTTGCTTGTATACTTGCTTGTTTTCATTTCCTGTGTTGCTGTTAGTTAAGTGATGAATTGTGGTCTGTAAAATTCAGGGTTGCTCCCCCTTCACAGAGAAATAGCCAGATTACAGATATTTTTCATCATTGTTTTTCTCCTTCCCTTTTCCCTGTCCCTAAGTATATCCATTGTTTCCTGTAGAGATTCCCCTGGAGCAGCCTCCAAGGCCTGCCTCACCTCTGAGGTTTCTGGGACCTGAAGGTGATGGCTTTTCTCTGTGGGGCTTCATGTGAAACCCAGGAGGGTACAAAGTCCGGGAGTGTGGGGAGATGGAGAGGGGTGCAGACCTGGGGAGATGGAGAGGGGTGCAGACTGAGAGCCAGCAGAGTGGCAGAGCTGGGCTGGGCCAGGCATGAGGGCTGGATCTCCCTCATTTCAGCTGTTGTTGGTTCTGGTTTGTGGGGTTTCATGTTTAATCTTTTATTTCCAAACAAAGGGGTAGGAACGTGCTGTTAGAAAACAAAGCAAGTGAAAAATGACATCTGAAAAGCCTTGTCCAGTTGAACAAACTTGGTTTCCAGAGTTGCCTTCCCTAAGCCTTGTTTGGAGCCTTCCCCCAAATCTTGTTTTTGAGAGCTGCTGAGGACACAATTCTTACTGATTTCAGCACTTATTGTTTGTGTTGGCCATCTCTGAAAACAGATGAAAATAGATTTACTTTTATTTAGCAGAAGAAAGAGAGAGCTTGCCAGGCAATGTAGACATTGTGATTTAACAATTTCTGTTTTTATTTGTGGCAAAGGCAAAGGCAGGGCTTCCTGAATGATATAAAACCAGTGGTACAGCACTTTCAGGAACATTTCTCCAGACAAGGCGAGCGCCTGGGGGTGTGAGGCTCCCAGCAAGCCACGCATGCAAGCGTGGTTTTGGAGTTGTGAGCATCTGAAAGGTCAAATCAGCAAGAGGGAGCAGTTTCCACACTGCTCTGAAATGGCTCCTATGGGAAGGTGAAAATGGAAGAAAGTTAAAGAAGCGGATCCCATTAACCCAGAGACCCTGGAAGAAACACAGAGGCAGTACTATCCAGAGTCCATCTAGGCTGGGATCCACCTCTGACCTGGCTCTGGCCCATG
The DNA here is from genome assembly GCA_013400515.1 of Erpornis zantholeuca. Taxonomy (NCBI): domain Eukaryota; kingdom Metazoa; phylum Chordata; class Aves; order Passeriformes; family Timaliidae; genus Erpornis; species Erpornis zantholeuca. Next base: position 13,693 of record VZTN01020359.1, read on the forward strand.
CCCTAAGATCAGTAATGGATGTCCTTACTTTTAAGAGACACAGCCATCAGTCAGTAGCTGGACAGGGCACTGAAGGGGAAGGATTCACATCACTGGTTTTGTCAAAACGCAGCTCCTACCCAACGTAAGCTTCAACCCATTTGGATTTCTGACCTGAAGCTGTTGTGGCATATTCTTGGATGGTTTAAGAGTGAAAAAGATGCTGCTGCAGTTTTTTGGTTGGTGGGAACTCTCTCTGCTACATGGCCACACACTATCAAAAAACTTATCAAACTCTTGAATATCAGCCTATCTATTAAATACAGCTAAAGCTGGGCAAAAAGATTTACAAGTTCCTGGTGAGAGGAAAGGAAGGTGTGCATGTTTGTTGTGATATGTGCAGACAGGTAGCATGAACGCAGAAGATACATTTCTTTAAGAAATCAAGGTAAAAACACTCTATGCTTTGATGATGGATATTTGCATTGTATCATAAATTCATCTTTTTGAAGGTCCTCCTATGGTCCTAGCCTCAAGCACTGTCTTGTGTGAGTGAGCTCTCAGCCTCCTGGTTATTATTTATTCTTGCACAGGCAAAAATTTCTGTTGGAAATTTTAGAGTGTGTTGCTTCTGAACTTCCTCATGATATTTTACATTTTGTGATGGTCGTTGTATTCTCTGACTCATTATTGCTTATCTTTCCTATCTACTGCCATCCAGTTACTCAAACACATTTTGTCACACTCACTCGTGTTGTTTGTAAGTTGTGTCTTGTTTAATGACTTCTGTCAGTGGCTGGATGCTGAGTTAGGGCTTCTGCTCCTCGAGATCTCCTACTTCCAGCCAGCTCAGCTCCCCCAGTTAAGGAGTGTGCTCACAGAGACTGGGCTGCTGGACTTGTGCTCAGCCATTCCTTGTCCCTCCAGAGGAAGTTCCCCATTGTCGAGGTGGTCCTTCAGCACTGAAGGCTGCCAGGTGAGGTGACTGGTGAGAGCAGGAGGGAGCGAAGCTGGTGGCAGAGCTGCTTCCTCCCACTTCCTCTCTCTGAGGCACAGGCAGGAGGCAGAGTTTGTCCCTTTAGGGGATCCCTGGACTTTGCTGGCCATGGCTGGGCCCATGGTGCACACCCCACCTGTGTACCTTCCCCTTCTCCCGTGTCTGTGCTGGGAGCTCTGTCCATCCAGCTCCGACCTCGGCACTGTCTCCTCACAGTGCATTTTCTTTCTATTGTTTCCTGCCTCTGAAACATCCCATCCAGTTCTACGGGCAGGCTCCTCGTTCCTTCCACCCCGGGCTTCCTTATTCATACCCAGTGCATCCTGTGCTCACACCGTGCAGGGACAGGCCAGAGGGGAAGGTGTGACTGACATCCAGGGGCAGCCAGATTTCTACAGCCAATTTATCCATTTTGCACACCAAGCCCTGTCTCCCACCCATCACCTACTTTGCCATGTGGGGAAAGCTGCACCCACTGCAGGAACATTGTGTGATTAGGGGGATCTGCCACTGTAGTTTTGTGCTCCAGTTGTGAGCAGCAAATGCTTTCATGCATATGCTGATGTATTCAGGAAGTGTAAACACTTGAGTGGCCCTTTAAATATTTTCTGCTGCAGTCTGACTTTTGATATAGACACCAGCAGAAGACTGGTGGGAAAGAGGAATATATTAAAACCCTTGCCATCAAATTGCAATGCAGAGCTATGAATGTGTCACTTAATGTACTCTGTTCTAAGTGGGGCAGTTCTCAAAATTTAACAAGTCAGCGAAAGTACAGACTGCTTTCCCCATAATGAAGAGATTCCTCTGCCAGAAAACTTCAAGGGATCCAGGCCTCCTTAGTGTCTGTGCCCTGTGAGTATGAACTGAGGGTGGGGAGAGGGCCCTGACTTTACCCCAGCAGTACCTGGTGTGGGCATATTTTAGGAGTGCATGCTCAAGGATGCATGTTTGTTTGGAGAAAGACTGCTCGTGGGCTGTGCAGGTAAATCATCCTGCAAAGTTCAGCCATGCAGCCACAGTGTCTTGTTCAGCTCTCAGTGGTTGTGGTTTAACATATTTATCCAGACTTCTCTTTTGACTGGGCACCCTTAGGACAATTCTGTTGTTTTTAATTTAAGGGGATGTAATTGGTTATGATTGTTCAGGCATCTTAAAAAAAAGTGAACTGCTAGTTCACTTTTTAAGACTTCTCACTTTATAATTCTCACTTCATAATTTCCTTGGGGATTCTTTTTCCTGCTGCACAAAGAGTGACTGCTCTATGATAGTTTTGTGAGTTTGGGAGAAAAACATGCTTATTTGTATCTAATTATTTTTGGGGTTAATGTGAAGTACACTATAAGCAATTAGAATACAGAATTTCTTGTAATTTTCCTGTATTTTTTATGGTAATGTCTGAATTCCTTGTAATCATTTCCATTTGTCTGAAAATATTATACCAAACTGAGCACTTAACACCTCAAATCCTCTTCTTGCTCTGAGATTTAGACTATCATGGAGCAGCTATGGCATTAAATGACCTTAACTAAGGTGTGAGGAGAAGAAGAAATGTATTTATACTTTGAGCTGCCCTGTCATGTTATTAAAAGCTACATTTCTGCAGCTGGCAGAAAATGAGCAATTATCTTGTATTCATTTTCAAGGTGTGACGGGTATTCAGACTCTGTGCATGAAGATCAAGCAGGCAGTTCCAGTCCCAGGTATTCTCCTGTAAACTTTGTCTGAAATCTGTTGGCAGCAAATGAAGCTGTGAGTGCTTGTGTTGAACCATTAGAAAGAAACCTTTCTTCCCGAGTGGATGCAGATTTCTGGGGTATTCCTGCAAAAGCTGTTAGTATTTCTGGGAAATGCGTATTTATCTTGTATACTTTTGTGTGATCAATCTGAAGGTGAATTACTGTTATTATATAAGTAAATATATTATGGTCTGTATTCTTAACGTCTCATCATATTCCTGTCATTCAGATGCAGCTCTGATGCTTATACATTGAATTTGACAGCAGCTGGTACAAAGCAGTAGTAAGCAGAGTTTTGCTACTGTGCAAGGATGTGCTCTTTTCTGGGCGTGTCTGGGAAAAAAAATCCTTGTAATTTATTACAAAAATTGTAATTTAACTGAAGTGTTCTCAAGGCATGCCTCTCTCATGGCTATGTTAGCACATATTGATTGCTAGAGTATGCAGCTTAACCTTTCAGGAAGATTTTAAAATCAGATGATACCTTAAAATTAGCAACACTTGTGCACATTGTTGGAGTGCCCATGGGCTATAAAGCTGTAACTATAACAACTGCCTTGGAGCACACTAGCAGGAGGCATGGGCAGCAATGTTCAACTCCATAGGCACCCCGCAAGCATCCATCTGGATGCTGATGGGCCACAGATGGAAAGTGAGTTTGGCAGCTCAAAATCCTTAGGAGAAAACATTGAACTAGCAAGTCATGCTTTCTGAAAAAAAAAAAGTATCTCAGGGGGATTTAATTCAATAGCCCTTGACTCCTTCAGCTGTGGAAGTTTCACACCAGGAGAGAAGTCATCTCCCAGCTAACCATTAGGATGTTACCAGCTGAAGCTAACATCTGAAATCCCACCTGAAACCTGAGCTAGAGCCAGGGGTTTTGGAGCAGCAATGCCACCCAGCTCACGCTGCCAGCTCATGAGGCAGCCTTGCCTTCTGCATTGCGGTAACTCCATGGCGCCAGGGAGATGCTCCCAGTGGAAGGCACGAGACCAGGCTAAGGTTGGACTGCTTGGATGTGGATGAGACTAGCAAGGTCTCCTTGGAAAGAGATTGCACCTTGTAGTCTGGGTGGGGATTGAAAATACCTGTCCCAGATGCCTGATGAAGCACAGTGTCTGTTTAAGCCACCAGGTGTGCTCTTAACACAGGAGGAGGTTTTCTCCAAACTGAGAGCAGGATACTTGTCCCTTCCAGCCAAATACATCTCTGGCTGTTCAGATCTTACTTTGAATGGCTTCCACCCTCCTTTTGTCCAAGGGCCCACAAAGCCAGAGACTGTCAGAAGAGAAGTGTGCTGCAGGCAGGAATTATTATATGTGATGATATTTTTGTGAGATTATAGCTTACTGTGAATCGTTGGGTCGGGGACGTCTTCTGCACAAAAAAGAGAGTTTCAGATTTTATTTGGGAAATGTGAACTGTAGGGCTGAAGCCCAAGGGTGCCTCTGAAGCTAACATTAAGTAGCTCCACAGCTGAATGTGTAATAATGCTAACAGTAGTTTAGATCCATTACTGACGTGTACACCACTAAACTTAGTGAAAGCAATATGCCATGAATAGCTAAGAACTTGTTGCCCTTCTTCCTTCATAATGTTTTGACAGGTGTCTGGAATCTTGCCTGATGAATTTCAATTTTATTTTCTTACAGAGACGATGATAACAAAGAAAATTACCCGGACAACTCTGCTGTCTTAGAGGAAAGGCAGCTGCCTTTGCAAGACACCCAGCAGCACAAGCAGCACGTTATAATTGACTGCGCTCTAAAGCCTGAAATGGGCAACTTAAAGCTGAGGAAACCTAAGCCCATTGCAAAGCTAGAAAATGGAAAAAGCCATGAGGAAAGTCAGGTAAAGAATTAAACTTACCACGGATTGGTTTGAGGAGCAATGTCTGAGCAACTTTTGAAATGCAAAGAGGGACTCCCCAGTAATTCATGGTGTGATTTGCGACCTCAGATAATCCACCCTGATTTCCAGGGACTTGCAGTCTGGAAGCTTTCTGTAATAACAGACAATTTCTTTTGGCCAGGGGATTGCAGAGAGGGTTGTGCTGCAGCTGCTTTCAGAAAGGAATGGAGAGCCTAGCTGAAGATGCGCAAATATTTCTCTTTAGTGTTCTTGTGTTTCCTTGCACCAAATATAAGAACTTGGTTGCTGCAGCCCTTGATTAGACAGTTTCTGTTTTGTTTATTTGATCAAGGATCTCTTGTACTGGTATTTTGGCTGCCAATAGAGAGATTTCACAGTTTCCCTTGATCTTAATTTCTGCTTTTCTCATGTTTAAATAGTAAGTTCATATCTACCAGTGCCCTAGCAGCATCTAGGCTAGTGCTACCAAGCTTCCTAGGCTGAGCTGTGGGGAGCAGAGCTGTAATGTTCGTAAAGGGTGTAAAGGAAGAGTAGAAATAAAGAAGCCCCTGCTGCTGTCTCAGGAAATACATTTGCTGTGTTGACTCTAGAATTACCCCTCTCAGCAGCTGCTGAAAATGCCTCTGTTCTTCCCTGGTGCTTCCCAAGTCGTGTTGGGTGTGTGGTGTAAGGGGTAGAGCTCTGGTGCAGATTTAACCCCTCAGCTGGAAATACTCTCACATCCAAGATAGTTAATATTGATGTTGGTAGATTTGTTGGTCTGCAGTAGGCACAAGGCCTGGCACCTGTAAATACAGATGTCTGTGTTTCCATAAAACTGTGCATACACAAATACAGATGCCTGTATTTCCAGCTTTTCTTTGATGTATGATGTATGTGGCTACTTTTTGTCTCTCCTCCCTTCTTGGCTGTGGATAGAAATTTTCAGATCTCTTTCTGAAATGCTTCAAAGCCATCATAGACTAGGAATTATTTTGGACCAAGTTTAGAATGGGATTTCATCATTTTAGACAGAATGTCTTACCTTCTAAGAGAGAACTATCCCCTTGAATCCTGAAGGAAAACAGAAAGCAAATGGCATCCCAGTGGTATTATCAGAGTCTCTTTCAGAATATCCACGTCAAACTCTTGCCCTGATCTTCCTGCCTGTTCTTCTGGAGCTCATCCCAGAGCCGAAGCAATAACTGGGATTTTTTTGCAACTATACTGCATTATTAGGAAATATTATTTACACTGCAGGGAGATGAGGTGTGCACATTTATCAGCTGGACAGAAAAATGATGGGAATTTTGCCCTCTGAAGAGCAAGTGGAGGCAGATCAGGAAAAGAGTCATGAAGAAGCAGTAAACAGGGCAAGGTCTGTCTCATAGGTCATCTGTTGCTTTTTCAGCCTCTTCAGAGCCTCCTGTGTGTGTCCTGCCTGTACCTCTCACCCAGTGACAGCCAACACAACACAGCACAGATTTGCTGTTCTGTGGCATTTCGCATGGCCCCAAGGGGTTAACTGGGAATGGTGATATTCTTTCATGGGATACTTTTTGAGTATATACTTAGACTGCCATAAAATACCAGTGCAACTTAAAATTTTCACATGACTCAAGGGCTTGAGTTAGGAGAGACAGAAGTGATGAAACACTGTAACTGCATGAACCTTCCTTGGTGAAACACCTTGCCACCAAGCCATTTGCTGGGATAAGTGATGTACTTACAAGCTACTGATGTCGAGCTCACAAACAGCAATTTCTGAGCACATGCATTTATGAATGAAAAGCATGATGCACTGCACATCATGGTTAAACTGTTCATCCTTGTTTTCCCTGAGATTATTGACAGAGTGCTTTTTCAGCAGTCTCCTACCTCCCCAGCCTGACTTCTCTGTGGCATCAGAAACAGGCACACCACAACATGGAATCTCTGTTAAAGGTGTTGCTCTGATAAGCCAAGGAACTGTTTGCTGTTCACTCCCATATGTTAAAAGCCCATGAGCTGCTTTTACAGAGAATTGTCCCTTTGAAATTAGAAGAGGCTATCAGGAGATGAGTAAGTTTGCTGCATGCATTGGAAGGACTGAAGTCTGTTTGGATGGGAACCATTTTTGTGTGCCAGCTGCGAGAATCCAAGGGGTTTCCATTGTAGAAAGGTCACTGAGAGGGAACAGACCACTGTGATCAAGTAGAGGAAAGATGGCCAGCTTGGGGATTTTGAGCTTCACAAGGCTCTCTGTCAGCTGAAGTGTGATTCCTGTGCCTCTGATATTTTTGGCACAAGTATAGCACTGTGCTCATGTGCACTAGGTCTTTGCAAATAAAATGTTGTTAGATTTACACTGATGATTAACAAACCCAAGTGTAATAAGAGAGCAGCATCAGGTGACTTCCCTTGACCACTTATCAGATAACAAAATGCCACCAGAGTAAAGCTGTACTTTGCATGTTTCCTGCAGTTATTTCCCTGGGGACAGGAGCTGGCTCTGGAGGCAGCTGTAACCTTTCCAAAGTATGGGAAGAAGGGAGGCTGCTGGAATGAGGCTGCACTGCTGCATTCCAGCTATTTGATTTCATCTTTCCCATGGTTCCATGAGCTTCCTTAGCAATTCTGCAACGCTAATCTGTAGAAAATCAAATTCATTAGGATTTATTTGACTCCAAGAGGTGAGGAAGCATATGCCCAGAACATACTCCAGGGAGTCAGTGTGAGAACAGATGGTGAGGAATAGAAAGCCTTGGTTAGGAATAGAAAGTCTGCTTTCCTTGCCTAATCCTTTCTCCTGTCACTCACCTTTGGTACACAGTCATAATTATAGTTTCTTAAATGAGTGATCCTCAAATTCCCTATTGATACTGAGACATATTTATAAAAGGACACTAAACTTCCTAGCTAATGGGCAGAGACAGTAAAAGTTCAGTTTTAAAGTCTTATTATCAAGGGAAATAGCTAAAAAAATGAAAGAATGGTTTGACAAACAGTGCCTAGAGATGAGAATACCAAAAACTGCTGAGTTAAGTTTTGTATTTTGAGTATAAATGAAGTGGGAAAATTGCTTGGGTGTCAAAGAACTTACAATAATTTGACATTAAGATTGTGATTTTAAGTGCACAGTAATCAAAAATTCAGAGCTGATGTTGACACATCAGCTGCACAAACACATGAACACCCCAGGCAGTCTCTAAGTTTTGCTTCAGTTTCTGGCTATACTCTGTTTCTGTTTGTTATGATGCAACTTCATTGTGGAAGTCACCCTCTGTAGTGAAAAAGAAACACAAATGCAGTAGAAGATGGGACTCTGCTGTTGGTGCCTGTGACACATCAGGATTTCACTGCTCTTTAGAAAGAGAGGTTCCATCGAGGGTGCTCCCTTAGTGTTACTGGTTAACACCCTAATGACATGATTTGTGAGCAGCAACAAAGACATGAAAGAGAAGAAAACCACATAAACAACCCCAAACCACCGAAGTCCTCAAACATCAAGCCTGCAAGCAAAGGCTTATTGCCAGCACGTGCTCTTGTCCTCCTTTCCCCTTCACCCAGCAGAAAACACCTGGAATTGCCATGTTCTCTCTGCCCTGCAAGTTCCCATCTGAACAGTCCTATCCAGACTTCTCACTTCCATGCATCCAGCAAAGCTTTGGAGCTGGAGCAGTCAGGTGCATTGCTTTGCCAGGGAAGGGAACTCTGTTGTTTCACAGAGCATATTGTATTTTAATTTTTTTAACGATTAGACTAAAATATTGGATTACAAAAGCTAATAAAGAGGTAGGGAAAAAGTCCCACTTTGATGATCACATTTTCAAAGATCTTCATTACCTTATTTCATTGCAATTCAAGGGAAATATTACAACCTATTTTATAGGTAAGGAAATGGAAATGTGCTGAACACATCTTGCCACAGCCCTACAACTGGTTTTCAAGAGCATCAAGTTAAATGGGTACTTTTCTCATTCCTATTCCCTTACTCAGTAGTTTGGACTAAATTGCTTTTTTTATTTTCTATGTAGCAGATTGGGTGATGTGACTTTTTTTCCCCTCGTGGCCTTTCCCTCCTCCCAGAGTAAGACTCTATTCATAAAGCTACACATATTCTGGGAAGGGAAAGAGGAAAATGGTTAAACCTTACAAATCCTATTTAAGTGGACTGCATTTGCCTTTGTCAGCCAGGATTTTTTTGATGATATCGAAGCAGTAAAATGTTACTGACATGTGAATAAATAATTTCAAATGAATTCTGTGTATAGAACCTCTTAGCTCTGAAGCTAACATCTGTTATTTAAGTAATAAACAGAAAATGGGTTACAGTCTGCTTTTGTTTTCCAGTCAAATAACATACTGCTTTGCTTAGAACCTTTTATCCTCTGTGTTTTCCAGTTGTTTCCAGATTATTACCAAAAAATAGCAAAGGTCCACAATCAGCATCTGAAGCAATCATCACGAAGCAATTTTTTTCTGAAGCAAAATATTCAGCTGAGATTGGATTGGCACTGACAGGGCACATTCAATTTTTCTTTTTTTCCTCTGTGTGCAGGAGCTGGAGTGTGCATTGCCAGGCCTCTCAGAGTGGCAGGGGAAGGCTGCATCCTCAGCTAATGACTATGCACAGAACGTGGCTTTAAAATGCCAGGAAGCAGTCGTGAGGTTCCAACCAAGGTAAGCCTTAGGATAACACAGCACATTTCACTTCTGATTAACTGTAGGAAAGGCTAATTCATTTGCTGCATTCTTGCATAAAATATTCAGACTCTGGCTCTTGTTGGCACTTGTATTCTATATTTATCTGTCTAGGACTGTTTGGAGAAAGAGGAAGGGATAAAGACAAGAATGCAAATTTAATGATTCTTTAAACCTCTTACATCTGAAGCATAAAGAACATCCTCAGTTTAGAAACTTCAGTTGCTCTGTGCCAAGTTTCAAAAATACTTCTCCACTTTTCCCCCTCTCGAATTTCTCAGAGCTGCATTCTCATTGTGAAATGGGAATGGGAACCTTCACACCTGATTTTAGCAAGGGTATCTTGCTAAATGGGTGGGTGCTGTGCCTTGTTCCAGGGCTGGGAAGGGCACTGTGTGTTCAGGTCAGGCATTAACCAAGTCCTGATGGCAGGTAACTCAGCTGGTGATGAAGTAACTCAGCTCTGGTAAGTATTGGAAGTCACAGTTTCTACTCACATCCTTCACGGCCATGCAAAAGGCTAAAAATGGGGTTTCAAATCACCCGAATGACCAGTGAAGGTGTGTCCTAAGGACAAGATTTAGTCCTCACTAAATCTGGGGGCACTGCTTTACTAATTTCCCATGCTCAGGTGCTGGTTTGGCTCTGCTTTTCTGTGCACAGGGTTTTCGTCAGGTGAGCCAGGTCTCTGCTCTTCGTCGTCCTTCTTGAGGTTCATGACAGCCTTGGTGTGCTGTGGCAGAGCCCTGGCTCCCTGTGGAGGCTCTGGAGCAGCAGCAGTCCATTGCAGGGATGCTCAGGGCACAGCTGGCTGATAGCTAGAGCTTGCTGGCTCCAAGGTTGGTTTGCAGTCAAGACTGGGGCAGCAGTGACAGCTGCCATCCAATGGCACTTTGGTGCTTCATGTGACATGAACTGGTTGCCTTCTCCACAGCTCTTAGGAGACAACACTGTAAATGATCTTAATTTGTGCTCTCAAAGGAAGGTTTAGCAGAATGAAAAAGCACCTAATTAGCTTGGACAATGAAGTGCTTTTGCCCTCTAATGCTTGTATGTGCAGTTGAGACCCTGCATCTCAGGAAGTGTTTCTAATTAAGAACCTTGCCTTCTCTTTTTCTGGCATTCCTTATGTGAGAAAAGAATCCCATTCTTGTAAAGAGGAGCTTACTGAGTGTGATATCAGAGAGTCAGACTTACCCTGGCTCTGCCAGTGGGATGTTTATGTATGGATAGGTAATAAAATAACTGGGTAATCTTGACAGGAACGTGATGAAAGACACACAGACTTTAAAGATAGGAACAAGAGTGAAGTATGCATGAATGAAACAGCAACCACAGCAAAGTTCCCCAGTCCACTTCAACAGTTTGGCCTTTCCAGTTTGCCTGGTGTTAAACCATTGTTCAATATACTATTTATTCTTGTTTGACACCATAGTAGCTCCTTAAAAAGCCTGCTATCCACAGGGCAAAATCCATTAAATAAGGAACTTTAAGCATAGAGTAAACAAGCAATAACACCTGGTCTGGCCTCCCACACACAATGCACACTTTATTTATTTCAACTGTCTCGACTGTCCTCAAAAGGACACTCCCACCCTCAGCTGTGGCAGGGCACTTCGACTCACCTGTGTTGAAGTTCCCAGTGTTGGCTTGAGGATCGCTGGTGACTCCTCCTGAGGGTCACCACCAACCTGCCCCATGCCCTGCCCCATGCAGGGCCACAGCAGGTGAGCGTCCAGGGGAGGTCTCAGCTCACTCGGGTCTCTGGCTGCTGCACCTGTCATTGACTCAAGAAACAGGCTGAGAAACTGCTGCCAGGGGATGATGTCTTGCCTTGTTTTCTGCCATCTCTGCTGTGGGACGTGCAGAGGTTAAGCATTCGGTGTTGGCAGCAGGCAGCAATCATAGCTAGATTTGGATAGAATGCATCTGCTAGCACCGCAAACCCCAAATTTCACTGCCTTCCACTGGTTTTGCTGGGCTGCTGGTAAAACTAGCAATGCCTTGGGACACTACACCTGCCTAGTGTCCCTAAGTCAGACTAAAATCTCTCTGGTCTTTAGGAGAGAAGAGAGGGACGCAGTGCTGCAGTGGTGCCCCGGGCAGGCTCTCTCCATATATCAGATGTGTAGGCAGAGGACAGGAGGAGAAGGATTTATCTCTGTCTCAGATGAAGGATCAAAGTTGCTTGTTTCTAGTGCAGCCTGTTGTTACTTTTGCTTTAACTTAGTTTCTGCAGGGAGCTACACCTCTGCCATTTGTAAAGGTCTAAATACCTCTGAACTCTACAGAGGTTCTTAAGAAATCTGGTGAGTGTGAGGCAGCTAAAAACCAGATCATTTTAACTTGTCTAAATATCGATTAAAAGCCACTGCAATATGAAAAACTGTTCAGTACAGTCCCTGTTAAGCAGAGAAATCTAAGTTTAGACTATTCCAACAAGGGATGCTCATAAACAGATGTGTGACAGAAGAATAGAGCAGGCTATGTAAGAGTAAGAATCCAAAAAAGAAAAAGACTTAGAAGTGTGGATTGTTTCTTTGAGGGGCGTACTTTGATTTTGTGGTAACCACTGAAACAATAAAGGAAGGATTTTGTGGGGTTTGAGGAAAATGGAAAAATGGAAGAGTAGACTTGGTGAGGAGATTTGCAGCCAGAAGAATGAGGGAATAGTGTCTTGTTTTTGGCTAAGCTGTACGTGACCTGTGAAGCAAGGATTTCAGTGTCAAGAGGTGTTTATCATGTATGATTTAGGAACATCAGCATAAATTTAGTATATGAAACACCATCTGCACAGAAGGAAACCTTTACACTTTTTTCTACTACATGAATTTCTAATACTATTGCCACTGATTACACTGAATACCGCTCTGGTCATTGTGTGTGGCTAGGTTTGGATGGGATAGCAATATAATCTGCACCTTTGGTAGTCAAAAGTTATATGCAGGTCCTGGGAACAAAGAAAGGAATTGCCTTTCTTTTTAACAGAGGCTAGAAAAGCTGGTATGGAACAATGCACATGATTACAAACAGCTGCTCCTGCCAATTGCCTTCTCAAAGGCAATCAGCAAACCTGGAGTGGGCTGCAGGCTGTGTGCAGTTACCTGAGCAGAGCCTGGTGCCTTCCTCAGATGCATGTTACAGTGAGAGGAGGCTGAAACAAGGCACTCCTGGGCAGTGGGAAGCTCAGTGCTGTGGCGAAGGCTGCATTTCAAGCCAGAGTGGAATCCAGAACTACACTATGGGGTGAAGTTTTCTGCCAGAGAAAAATTCCTGCAAGTTCCCCATCTTCAGCCTTCCCCAGATATATTGGGAATTAAATGGTTCCATTTAACAGGACTTATCTGGTCCCAGGGATGGTCCCTATTCTCTAAATCTATTTTTGGCAGAGGCTGTAGGGTGGCAATTGTCAGACCTTTGTTCTGTGGAAGAAGTGGAAATGCTGGTAGCCCTGGGCAGTCCTGGATCCTGGGGTCAGCCAGAGACTCCCGAGGTTTCTGTGCTTCCCTGAGTGGAGGCCAAGCTCAAGCAAGGCTTTCAGTATTTAAGTTTGCCAGGCAAGTATCTTTTGAGAGCACAGCTCAGGTGGGAACTCTTGTGGTTTCCAGGCTTTCTGCTGAACAGCTACAACTCAGGGATGAGTGGGAGGCAGCAGGGAAGCTGCAGAAGTGCTGATGGCCCCGTGCAGACCTGCATGGGTGAGGCAGAGCCTGAGAGGCTGCATTTCCTCATCTGCACAGGCAGCCAGGTGAGCAGGGAGAAAGCTGGGAAATGATTGACTGGTTCCTAAGAACAGTCTCTTCAGAAACATCACTATTAAAATACTGCTGTTTATGGTTCCAGTGTTAATTGTATCAAGGCATGGAAAAGTCTCTGAGCAAGCTTTTGGGTTGAAATGCAATTAAAGATAAAAGTGAAAGAGGGGATGGGGAGAGGATAGAGGATCAAGAAAAGAACAGCTCTTGCTGCAGCCCCAGTAAGGACTGTGCCTGCTGAGTACGAGAGTTGCTTGTAATAAGAATAACAAGTGCTGGCTGGGTTACGTAAGGGCTGGAACTGGTGAGACAGGCACTGCTACACTGGCTCCCTGCCTGACTTCCTATTCCAGTATCAGGGACTGCCCAGGCAGTACCCCTGGGCCCTCCAAGGTGGATTTTACTTTTGTTGCAGGTGTGCACTTTAGGTTCACCCCAAAGCCTGTTGCAGTTCTGCATTGCTATCTGAGGAGTCATAGGTGTGCTTTTGAAGCATCCACCTGCAGCTGCGTATTGAGGTGTTTGTTTGTTCATAATGCTTTTTGCCGTTTGGGAAGGTCTCAGAATGGAGCTTTCTGTTTTCCTGGTGCTGGGATGTGCTGGTTTTGTTGATGCCATAGGTTTTAGCTTTTATATTCTTCAAACCCTGCCCTGCCCAGTGTCACTCTGCAGTTCCCTGGAGCTCGTTCAGTGCTGTTCTCTCATGCTCACACACACACAACAAAGCCTCTCCAGCTCTCCAAGGACACCCAGACCCTCCTAGGCCCAACAACTGCAAACCACAATCTTGGGGACAGGGGGGCAAGCTTGGGCAAATTCCATCCTTGGCTGGCTTCTGCTTGGGGAATTGATGCTGAGATCCAAGTGGGAAGAACTCGTGAGCTGTCATTGTCCATGTTGGGATGCACTGAGCCAGGGGCCTCTGGAGCCCAGAGTCTATATCTGAAGGCCTTTCAAATAAATCCCTCCTTTATTCCTTTATTCCTGTCTAGTCTCTGTTTCTAGGTAGCCATTTAAGGCATCAGTGTGTTCTGCCTTTCTGAGAACTCATGTGGTGTAACTCTGGACAGGCTGAATCTGTCCCCTGACAAGGAGCCGAGATTTCCATTTAGGAGCTGTTAACCTAGGTCACCCTCATGGTGAGAAGGGTGGGACTGACTCCTGACCGGACACAGGGGAGGAGTATTAGGCCAGGATAGACTGAAGATGAATCTGGAAAAGGAGTTTCATACCACAGAATACTGGGAACTTGATGGGCAGCACTTACCCTGGCATCACCAATGCCAAGGCATTGAGCACATGTGGCATTGGGGTGCACACATAAATTGCCTGGGGATGGAGTGAGATTTGCAAATTGCAGAATGCAGTGCTCCTTTCTGTGCTCCTCAGAGGAAATGGGATGTGAATTTCCTTGGGTTATCTTCAAACATTTTTCCCAGCATTTAAAATTATGTGGATTTATTTGAATTTTATGCAAGTTTAAAAGTGATGTTGTGCATAATTCAAAAATTCACATGTCCAGGTCTGTTTTTAAACAGCACAGTGCTCATGCAAATTGATCTCCCCCTTGAAGTCTGGTAGGAGCTCTGTAATGATAATTAGTACTGAGATTTTTTTTTCTCAAATGTGCACATTACTTATTGCATCTCTGCCATCTTTATCATGGAAAAAAGGATAATTCTGCCAAAGCCAGAGTCTATAAAGGAGGGTGAAAGACATATGTTTGAGTAGTAGCCACAGAGAGAATTTAATTTTCATTATTTTAGAGGATGTAAATTATACAAAATAAAGGTGTCTGCAATTATTCAAAATTTCAGCTAAGTCCTGAAATAATTTTAATGTACTCAGCACAGATGAAAAATTAGGGCTTGTTCCTGCTGCTTTTGAAGTTAATGGATATTTTGTGATTGACTTTTAATGAGAATAGGATCCAAACCATAGTTATTAAATTGTAAGCCCTGTGTTGCCTGGTGACAATCAGAAACCTGCATTTGCCTAGCAGAGCAATTAATCTTGGTGAAAATGAAAAAGCACACCCCAAAACTCTCTGTATAGAGTAAGATCAGCTCAGCACACAGGGGACTGAAAATGTAAATGCTCATCACACAAAAATGGTTATGCACCTTAAGAACATCTTACTCCAGTATTTTTAGTGTAAAAGGAACAGTAAAATGAAAGATTAAATCCCTAAAACAGCAGACAAGGACATCAACCTGAACGAGAGAGAGGTGGTACTTCATGGCTGCTGTAAACCTTTTATTCTCCAGACTGCAAGAATCATGAGTGATACAGCTGTGAATGATGTAGAACTTTGCTGCTAGCATTTACTGTTTCTTTTTGTCTTTTTAAAAAATTTGGGTTTTTTTTATTTTATTAAGGAGTGTTCCTGTTCGCTGTGTTAGGCACCCTGAAAGGCATCATCCACATGAATACCACAAGTGTACAAATCTGACACGTGTTGTTTTCATCCTTTCCTTCATGTTTAACCCCAGTTCAATGCAATATATCACCCTAAATATTTTTTCTTCATTAGTGAATTAGTTCTTCAGCTGTATGTAGCCTTGCAGCTGCCTCCTTACATGCTGTTAAACCAAACTACAAATATTTCACTCTTTCCTATTAAATTAGTCCTTTTGCTGTTCTCATGACTCATTTCTGTTCCCATGTGAATAGCACATCTTGGACCCTGTTTGGAGCCAAGTGGATGTTCAGTCTGGTGTAACTGTGTCTGATTTGGTAAGAGAAGTGGCCTAGACATCATTTCAGTCTTTAAATGTCTCATAAATCTGGGAGGAACTACAACAAACACCTGTGCACCCCTCTGTTCTGATTTGGAGGTCTCGAGAGGCTTTTACAGCTATTTGTTTTTGCTGGGATGACTCTGAGCCTAGTAAAATATGAATTATTTTTGCAAAGGAGTGTGGGTTTTGTGTTGGGTATGATCATGTCTGTCTGTGAGTGAGCCTCCAGGGGCCAGCAAACATCACCACCTTTGCAGCACTGAGAAATCTCATTCTCTGAGACAGGTGCAGTTTCCTTGCTTCCCCTGAGTCGAGAGTCAGCTTGTGGTACACCCATGTCAGGCTCTGACATCATGTGTGGAAAGCCTCAGCTCCTTTTGGGGAAGGACAGAGCAGAGCTGGGAGGCTGTGCTCACTTCATCTGTGAGAAGCTGTTTTTAGACTTCAGTTTAGTTGCTTGGTGTAGTGGATTAGTAACTAACCCTGATGCTGGGAGCTCTGTGGGCCACATCTCCCTGGATGGGGAACAACTGCCTCAGGCCACAGTCAGAGGGAAGAGGTTTGCCCCTTACTCATCCAGGGCCTTCCCTTCCTCTTCCCACGTGGAGAAGCAGCAATACACTGAGAAAAAAACAAAGGTGAAGATGTCTCTGATGGCAGCAAAGTGACACCCACTAGAAAATGGGGACATCTCTCTTCCAGGATTTCCAAGCACCTGGGGCCTTCCTGAAATTTGCAAAGGCAGAAAGCTGAAGATTGGGAGCCTGAAATGCCATCAAACTGAAATATGGAAAGATTCATTCTTTATGGCTGGAAACAAGGAAAACTCTTGTTCCTGATTTAAAGCACGTGGGGCAAATTGTGCTTAGATTTAAGCACATGTTTGAGCTTTTTCTTGGCTTTAACCTTGTCAGCTCACCAAGACATTGATCAGGCCTCTGTAGAACTTTTTGACATGACAGAGTGAGCCCAGATATGAATGTCATCGTTTCCAGGACTTCATTAACAGTTTAAATACATTATTTAGGATTCCTGTGAAATCACTGTTGTTTTGAATGGTTTAGAAAATAGAGATGTTACTTTCATATAAATGCTATTTTTTAAATTAAAAAATTATTCTGTAATTTATAAATTATATACACACATGGTGAAAAGTTTGAGATATTTGCAACACAGGTAAGCAATCTATTGAATTAATTTTTTTAAATTTTGTTTTGTAGAATAGATCAGAACACAAGCATTTCACCAAAAGAAGCAACTGATCAATTTAACAGCTTAAATGAGGTAAGTTTAACCAAAAGTTAAAATATGATGTTATAAAGTTTGAATAGGAGTTTTGTTTTTTGTTAATTTTAAGGTACTGGAATAATGTAATTGCTTAATAATTTTAGGTTAGCTTTTCAATTAATGATTGTAGTCATGTTTTTGGAGAAAAGCTTAAAAGTGTGATATGAAACTGCTAGAATAGTTTAAAATCTTGAAGCAAGAGATTTAAAAAAAATTTTAAGCCAACTTTAGGCTGCTTTCTGTTTGTGCTCAGAAAAGAATCAAACACTCGATATTGACTGAGTGAAATAATGTCTTTCAAGAACATTTGATTTTTTCCTCATATTACAGCTCAAAAAGGTTCATCTGTTAAATCTGTTTTCTTTAAAAACAAGGAGTTCTCAAGGTTGCTACATCCTGCCTAGATAAACTATGAACAGTACAATGGAGGCTAAAAGGTGCTCCGGTTGTAAGGTGGAAGGAGGGGAGAGCTGGAGAGGGGAAGCAAGGAAAGCCAAATAACACCTGAGAGACTTGAAAGAAGCTGCTTTGACAGGGATTGTGCCAGGAGCACAGTGTGAGTGAAGCCAGGAAAGCTGTTGGTGTGACCATGTCTAACACTGGATGAGCCTGGGCCAGGTCCTTGCAGTCAGCAATACCCTGGGAGGAGCAGGGGCTAAAGCCAAGCTTTGCAGTTCTGCAAAGTGGGAAACTCTGTCAAACATCTCCCCACATGTGGGCAGTCTGCACCCCAGCACAGAGTCCACTCACACTGCAAGAAATCCCAATTTACACAGGGAGCATTTGGGATTTTTAGTGTAGGCCGAGACAACACAACAGCACAAGCAGCAGAGGAGAGCTGGGTGAAGAGAAGCCCTTTCCTGGCAAACCCTGGAAAAGAAAGCTTTGTTTCCATGATGAGCCAGAGAGCATCCATGTCTATTAATAGATGTCTGACTTTCATTAGGGGAAGACCACAATGCATCCTTTTAAAGGAATTCAGACCTAATCTTCTTGCAATTAATTGTTTCCTCTGCATTTGTGTCACTGTTGTGCAGCTGGCTGTAGAAGATCTCAGTGCTGACTAGCAGGGCACATTCAGTGACCAATATAAGGCAGAACACTCAGCCTCTGCCGAGCCACCGCAGGCCCTGGGAGAAACTGTGAAGTTATTGTTGCTTTTGAGAAGCCCCACTGCAAATATTCACTGAAGCTTCTGCTTGAAAGCTTCCATTTAAAATCCTTGCAAAGGATTCCCTAAAGGCTAAGAAAAAATATTGTAATAAATAAATCAGTGTAACATATTAAAACCGATGATTAGATCAGAAATTAAAATACATTGTTAATAACCAATGAGAAATGAACAAGGGTTACAACCTGGTGCTTTCTTTGCAAAATCTTAGATTTTGTTGTGTTTCAGGTCTACTGCAAACCCAAATGAACCTGTGCCATAAGAAAATAAATTTGCTTTCTTAAAGTAGAGAAAATAGTGTCTCTCTTCACTGCTGACCCGTGGCATTATGCAGACCCAGGGCATATCTTGTTCTATCTTATTGTTGCTTGCTTGTTCCCCATAAAGGAAGTACTGAATTGAAAATGTCATATGCCTCAAGGCACAAATATTGCCTTAACGGATACTGCAGAGATTTATTTATGTTCGCATAAAATGTGCCTATCTTATTTTAACCTGAACTCTCAGATTAAAAAGCTATTCCAGTGTGACATATAAAAGCATTAATTTCCTTAGAATGAAAAAACAACAGGTTGAAATTTGCTCAGTTTCTTTCCAATATGAATCACTTCAAAGGCTATTAAATGCTGAAAGCTTGGATTATTCTTCTCTGCTGCAGCCAATTTCATAAATCCAGTAAATCCATCAATAGACTGGCTATAATAGAATAGCTGCCTTCCTGTCTGGGAGACAGAGGAGCAGGCCCCAGGGCAGGGTGCAGGCATCATTTTCACTCAGGAACACTGTGTGTGGGTCAGGGTGATATCAGTTACTGCAGAAAGCACCAAGCCTGCGCTTTGCTCCTCCTCCCTGCTGTCAGCCTCCTGCCTGAGACTGGGCAGAGCTCATGGCTGGGGCACACCTGGGCCTTTCCCTTTTCCCTCAGTTCTTAAATTTATCAAGCCTTTGGATGTCCACAAGGATGAAACCAAGGATGCTGATAATAGCAATGCTTTATCAGGGAAATACTTCTAAGGGCAGAGGCTCTCATTTGTCACATTGTCTCCTGTCAGGCTGTGGCCTCCTGGACATGCAGACCAGCACATCCCACAGAGCTGATCCTGCTGGGCATGGCCCTGTGCCATGTCAGGGTACTGCCTCTCATTGCCACAGCATTTTGGTGATGAACTGGGAAAATTTGTTCTTTCAGTGTTCTGTTCTCCAGGGGGATTTAACAGAGTGTGGCATTCATCTCTAGATGTAAGAGATTATCTGTTATCTCAGTAATTCTTTGTCCTGAGGCCTCCCCTCTTCACTGTCAGTAATCACTGGTTGGTAGGAGTGCTGGGCAGTGGAGTCCAGGCTTAGCTGTTCGTAGAGAAGGTGTCTCTACTACAGGCTGAGCTTGCTCTGGGAGTGGCAGTCATTTTATACACTGCTTTCTCCAGCAGCCAAGGGTATGACACTTCAGTGGCTGTGTTTTCTTAAAGCATTATCAAAAATAACAAATAGGTGAGAAGGACCACACTTTTTCTCTTCCTGTCTTCCTCCAGCTTCCTATAAATATCTTTATTTTACCATTATTTGGAATAACGTACAGTGTTTTTCTCTAGTGGAACTGGCTTAGTGCAAGATCTTTGAGTTGTCAGTTGCTCTAAGAGGACATGAGAAGAGACAAGATACCTTTGTTCAAGACAATTATAGTTGCATCTTTTTCAAACTTTCAGGATACTCTTCTTAAGAGAAAACAATATGGTTATTTTTCCAAGGCAATTTATGCATCCATTTTAGATATCAATACATCCTTTCATTTGCATTAGCATGGATCAGGAATTACTGCATCAGAAACACTCATGCTAGGCACCAGAGGAAGCTGGAATAAGCACCAAATTGGAAGTGTTTGAACTGAGCTCTTTAGTTGATATTAGAATGCCACAGCTTAAATTACTTCAATTATACTGGATTTCCATGTAGGAGGTTTTTCATATTGGTGATGGTGCCCACCATGGCCTAACTTTTCCCTCTGAGTATTTCAGCTGTTTGCACTGGCTTCTAACATATTTAGCAACTTCTGAGCAGCCACGAGCAGAGGTGGCCCAGGAGGACAGGTCTGGCCATGGGACAGTTGTGAGCATCATGGGCACAGGCTGCTGGCCTGTGTGCTTGCCCTTTGCTCCAAGCTGGGTCTCCTGCCATGTATTCCTCTACATTTATGGTGACTTTTCCTGGCTAGTGCAGTGTGGCAGTGCCATAACACTTAGCTGTGGTTTGGGAATAAGATGGGGTTGGTGGCACACTCTAGATTCATCATCTCCCTGGTAACATCAAAATGATCACTTAGTGTTTTTCTCCCTACATCAAATCCCTGTCAAGGGCACACTCATTAAAATAGATAAGGTATTTCTATTATTATTATTATAATATGATTTTTTTTTTAGTGTTTTGGCAGTGGCTGGAAATTTGCCATCCACCTACCTTTCCCAGATGGGTGAAAAATATCATTTAGCACAACTGAATATAAACCAGCTGGTGAATTACAGCAAAAGCATTACTGAAGTATAACATTTAACAGTGTTGTCTGTGAGAATGCTTTAAAACCGAACCTCCCATAAATATTAATGTATCATAAGGAATAGCAATGCAAAGTGAATGTATTTTCTTGAAATGGGATATTTCTTGTCAAATGCTTGAAGTAACAGTCCATGAAGGTTAAGTCCTTTTGTCAGATATCCACTTATGTTTTCCTTATTGGCACATTCTTATGGTTTGTCATCTGTGTTCTCCCTAATTTTTTATCAGCTATTCTCATGGTAAGGTCCAGGCTGGGATCAGAGTCCTCACTGCTTTGTAACTGGTATAGTCATCATTTGCTANGTAAAGTTATCCTTGGGTTTATAAAAGGAGTGCCTTACAACAGAAATAATGTGCAGATGTATGAAACTACTCATTATATAGGTAATACATTGTTACACGAAGGAAATTGGGCCAATAAACGAATTCATTTTTCATTCAATGAATCAATGCATTCATTTCAGGTATTTAACAGAGTGGGGAAAGGAGTTTTCAGGGTACAAATTTGAGGAATTTTTTTCTCTTGCAGCGCAGATTAATTTCTTCAGAAAATGCCCTTCATGTACCACTAGAGTGACTTAATTTCATACATACAATCTGCGTGTGCCAGCTGTGTGGTTATTAGGACAGCCTTGTGTGGTTTTGTTTTTTGTTTTAAGCTGTATTTCCATTGAGATGGGGGAGCTGAATGCGTGGGGTGTGGGGAGTGACTCATTTTGCCCAGTGAGATGGTGATTAGGGCTTTCACAGCATTTACACCACAGCGAGATGCTTGTGTCAGATCGTGCAGCTCAGTACTGCGTGCAGCGTTAAAAATTCAAATCAGAGATGGATCAGGCATAGCACAGAGGATGTGACAGGGATGTGACAGATAAGTGTCCCTGCCACTGATTTGCCTGCAGCCGGTGACAATGATGTGTTGATTTCACCTTTGCAGCAGATCACAACTGATCCGCTGCCCTGTAGAACTGGCAGCAGCCTACATAAAAGCCGTGTCTACATAATGAAGTATCTCTAAAGCAGCCAATTAAAAAAAATCTCCCTCCCAGGAATCCCATGAGTGAGCGTGTTCTCAGTAACTCTTTGTTCACTGCTGTGTACTGCACTCACAGGCTGGAGAGGGAGATTTGATTTTTTATGAATGGTAAATGGGGAGGGACATAATGTCATCAGATCGTGATGTCAGCCCAATGAATGAAATACTTCCTTAATGTATTGCTTCAAGCCCAAGAAGAGGGACACCATCTCAGTTTGGCTTCCTAGAATAAATCGTCTTTTGCTGACAAAGTCATCTTTCTCACGTGCCATGAATAATCCATGTAAATTGGGACTTAAATAGCCGGGAGTCAAGAAACTCGTGGAATAGTGCACGTTTGTTCTCCCCACGTCCTCCCGGAGCCGGCGGTGGAACACCCCTTTGCAGGCGCTGCCGATGGGCTCCGGGAGTTGAAGAGCAATTGCTGATCCCCGTTGTTGTCTACCCAGCCCAATGTTCTGCTTTTGTCTGCAGAATTCTTTGTTGAAGCTGCAAGCCCTGGAAACCGATCTGTGCTCTGCGTTTCTGCCAGCCCAGGAGGAAACTCCCCAGCTGCCGGCACCCAAGGACACAGCCCCTTCTCCAGCCCAGAGCAGCGTGCAAGCGGATGGGGCCAGTTGTGGAGGTAAGCGAGCGTGCCATGATGTGTTCTCATTTGCAATTATAAAAAAGCCGTGTGACTTGCACTTTAAAATCAGGCTTGCAGCCCTCTGGGAAACAGTGCAGAGCTAGTGCAAAGCACCATTTCCTCCTGCAAATGCTGTGTAATGTAAAAAGGGGTGATACCTGGTAAAAGAATGGAAATTAATGGCTGTAACTCTCTGATTTTTTGAGACGGAATTTTCTTTTTCAGACAGGTTTAAGAATCCCAATTCTTCTATTTTTAGTTTTAATCTGTTATTTTTCCCAAGTAAATTTACGCTCTTTACTTCCTATGTCTGTATTGTGTGAGATCACCTGCCATATCATGTAATTCTATTTTTGTCATTCTTTTTGTCAGAGCAATATCACTTCATTTCTCCTATTATTGATTTTAATTTAATGCATCAGCAGAGAGATAGCGAAGGTGAGTTTTACAGCATGTGGATTTTAATCATTCATGATCCTCTATTATTACCCAGCTGGGCTAACTGTGGTGTGTTACCTCTCCCTCTTCCCTCAATATGGAAATAAATATCCCTAAGGCTCAGCACTATTTTTGTCAATTCATAGCTTGTAGTCACAGGGCTGGCAGAGTCGTGATGCTCAATAGAAGAGGAGTCTCTGCTTGTGAAAAATAGGTCAAAGGCAGTATGACTAATACATCTCACAGACAAAGTGACATGAATACACAAATACCCAAATCGTGCACCATGTATGGTTCAAATGAAGGCAGGTAGGTCGGTAAACCCTTTGCAACTGATGTTTCACATCAGAATAAAATCTGGGTTCAGAACTTATTTTCGGAGCTGCTTGCTCAGCATTTTTAGCAAGAAACAACATTAAGTTTTTTATTAAAAAAACCCCTCACAAATGATAGTGTTCTACTTACAAAATTCCAAAATTTGAGGTTGGCATTGCAAAATTAAGGAACAATGTATGTAGAAGTCAGATTATTATAAAGATGAAGGAATGTAGAGATGCTAAATATCCTGGATTTTAGTTAAAAAAAGAGAATGCTTTGGTCCAGCCAGGGAAATCCCTTAATAGCTCTTGGATACAGGTATGGAGCCTGGACTGCGGCTAACCCTGCTGTGGATTTGAAGCAGAGACAGGTCTCATTTGTGTGCTGCATAGGCAGAGACATTCTGCAGCTCATCCAAAATCTGCACTGACTCCTTTCCTTTGTGGCAGGGTGGGGTTTTCCTCCTTTCCCAGTAGTTTGCTGCATTACTTTGTTCTGATGGTTTCCTAGGTCGTTATTAGGATGGTTCCTAATTGTTCCCCTTACTTTTTGCTATTTCGATTAGATTTTCATTTTACTCATGCTGGTAGTGACCCCTGCTTCCAATGCCCTCTCTACTCCCATTTCCCCTCTGCAGCCACATGGGGAAATGTTGCATGATGTAGCATTTCTCTCATAGAGTTCCAGAGCATGCTCTGCCACTCCAGCAGTCCAAACTCGTGTTTTAATTAAAGCTTATCTATTTAATGGGTTTTAATGTGCCCTCGTTCCTGCTAACATCTGCTTTGTGGTTTGTGGCATTTTTAGTAACTTGCCATTTTGCACAGACAGAGCTGGTCCTAATTCTGCCTCTTAAATTACTGCCGAAATCTTCTGATGCATGGAGCTGTCTCATGGCACTATTGGCTGTTTGAGCTCCACCTTGGATGGAAGACCAGGGATTTGTACCAGGCTGGGAAGAGAGTTTCTAGAGGATGTGCCATATAAATGCTCCATCTCTAGTTATCAGCCTTTCCTCAGTGAATCAGGCAAAACAAACACCATTCTTTTGTTTGCCTCCCAGTCAACAACAATTAGAAAAAAGTGCATCATATGTATGGAGAATGAAGACAGAGCAGTCCAGTAAGATGACAGGGTGCTTCAGGATGGAGGTTTTAAGGGGATGAACAGTAACTTCTCTGAGCAAAGTCAGCAATTTCCAGTTTACTTTTGAATATGCAGAGACCATAAAGAATTGTGAGGAGTACCTAAGCTAGTTTTTTAAAAGGGGTAAATATAGAAGAGTAGGGTGTAATTTCTGTAACTTTCGCATAGGAGATCCCATCAAATATATGCCTGCAGCAGTGAACAGCTGAACCTAACTACAGGAAGTTCTAAATTACTTTTAAATTAAAAATCCTGATAGAGGCATTCACAGATGTAGTGTGTTTAGGGCTGAACACATTATGTCTGCATATTATTTTTTCTACACAAGAGATTTGTGTGTATTATTGTTTTACTTGAAGAATAACACAGGCATAAACACAGACTTGTACTGCAGGACTTGTCATATGAAGTCCACCTGCTGAACCATACTGCAGATCATCAGATACTAGAAGTTGGCTTTAATTCCTGTGGTGATCTCCTGTCAGTACTAAGCTGGATGGAGTAGATGAGATGGAATAGATGCTAAGGGGCAACTAAATGGCTTGGGTAGAGGTGGCTTTAATTTCCAGTTTTGGCAAAAATACAGGCTAAAATTAGACCAGAAACATGAGAACACAAGTTTGGTCAGTCCATGGGCTACTCCTAGGATAATTTTTAGTGTTTTGTTTGGGATCTGCACAGAACTGGAATCAGGATGATGGCTTTAAGTGTTAATTAAAAATGGGTTTGTTAGAACTTGTCATCACCCTGAGATGTCCCACTATTATAGTAATTGTGCCCCTGAAATGAATCAGTCTGAATTATTTGCTGACCACTTCTGACCATTTGGAAATAAATTAATGCACTGCTAGTAGGGTTGGAAATAAACCCTTTCTTGGCCCATACCAAAGTTGCTTGAAATACTTGAACATACCAGTGTTTAAGCCTTGCAGAGCTTGCTGTCAGAAGGCCCTGGTGCCAAGGAAATGGAAGTGCCCTGCCCCTTGAGAAATATTCCCAGGTTATCTATCATGCATGTTGTCTCCCTTGCGTTTGCTAGCAGAATGAAAGAACCTCCTTGAACCTGGTGTGCTTGGTTTTACACCGGAGCTGCACCAGCCACTACCTGCCTTTGCATTTAACTTCCAGGAGTGCTTAG
The DNA here is from genome assembly GCA_013400515.1 of Erpornis zantholeuca. NCBI lineage: Eukaryota > Metazoa > Chordata > Aves > Passeriformes > Timaliidae > Erpornis > Erpornis zantholeuca. Next base: position 39,150 of record VZTN01020359.1, read on the forward strand.
TCTTGAACATGTGCATTTCTTCCACTTCTGAGACTGGGCTGTGCCTATAAAACTGTCTGGTTGTAGATGTGAGGGGGAGCAAAGGTCTGTGACCATATGGTTTATCAGTGGCACAGGCTGTCTCCTGCAAGAAGGGCATTTCTAGGAAATCAGAGTTCAAATGTTGGAAAGTTATTTCCTTTACCAATCACACACAAACTTGCCTGATCTTTTTATCACATTGTTTTCCTCTCACAGAGAGGGCACCGTTACTTCATATGGCTATAAATGAATTTACTCCTTGTAATAACAGAGCATGAAAAACTCTGCAACTGTTCTTAGTTGACCTATTTCACAGTGATTATGTGTTTCTTGAAGTTCAAAGATGGTGAAATTAAAGCAAGAGAAGCCAGGTGCTCCTCTCTGACAAGGATTAATTTTTAAAAATCTTACAGGGTAAAGAAAGAGTAATTTCCATAAAGAGAGAACACAGTTTTGTTTGCAGAACATCAATTATTCCAGCCATTGTTGCACCCAGGACTCAGCAGTGCTCTACCCCTGCTTCTCCCATGTGCCTTCCTGGGGTCTCTCTCTCTCATCCTATGGGATGATTTGAATCTCATACACAATTTAGGAGACTTGGATGTTGCTCTGGTATCTTGGAGAGCTGAATTTGACCTACAGAGTATGAAGTACTCAGAGGAAGGATACAAAGTCAGAATTAATAATCAACTACCTTGTCTCATTGTGAAAATGCTTAACATAATTATAATTGATGATACTGTTAAATGATACTCTTATAAATACAAGAGTCACTTATAACTTTTGCTTGACTAAACTGTGCTTATACAGTATATAACAGGATTTTCTTGTTGTCTGTGAAGCAAAAGCAGTTGGATATAATAAAACTATATTTATATATTTTTTAATTTACTATTTTTTAGATAAACATGGGGGTTTTTGTTGCCATTCAGAGCTGTTTTTTCCCACTGTCCCAGTACAGCAATAGGGATTTGCAGTTTTGGTATCTGTTGGAAAGAGAGCAAATAAAATGTACTAAAAGGTTCTATTAAAATCCTGAAAGAAATACCCAGCATGGGAATGTCATGTCCCATGTGCCAAGGGGAAAATCAAGAAAAAGTGAAGGTGAAAGAACTTACCCAAACCTGCCAATTCTTCTGTCAGTAAATCCACATACAGTTGTTGTTCTGTGCAGTTTAAACTTCCATTGAATAAAAAGATTCTGTGAAATGTATTAGAATGCATGACATATGGCAAATATGATACTGGTTAGAATTGACACACATGCTGCCTGGAAATGCCAAATAATAGATATGAATTAAAAGGCTGTATATATGAATGGGTTTAGAAAAAAAACAACCTGGCTGGTGGAAAATATCATGTACTGTGGAAATTGCTGTAGGGGAACCTGAGTCAGAGCACAAACTTTGCTTTAGCAAAGCAAGAGAAAGAACTTTTGGAAAAGAACGTTTATGAGATTGTGGAGTTTCTCCCTAGAGAGTATAATCTGTTTTAAATCCCAACTATCTGATAGCGAAAATATGGATTAGGTTAGATCATTTTCATCCATTTCAACTGCTGAGGGTGAAGAAGAAGATTCAATGAATGTTCCCTTCAGTGTGCTCAGGTACAGCACAGTGAAGAGGAAGCCCTGATGTTCCCTGAGGTAGGCACTGTAATGTGCCATTTTTTTTCATGCTTCCCATGAACAGAACCAGTGTGATGAGGCTCATCAATTCCTACTTTTTCTAGCTTGACCATCACCATAAAACAAATTTTGCCTTTTGAGACATCTGAGGTGAGGTTTGTATTTGCAGTCCAAGACATTGTTAACACAGTACCACAGGCATGACTCCTCCAAGGAGCAGCCACTGCCCACAACCTCAAGTAAATAAATTGAATGTTCTTGGTGGTGGTTGTTATTTTCACACCTTGTGTTCTTTGAGCCGAGGCTATGTTACTGCAAAGCTGAACAAAATCCTGTAGGATGCTGCAAGCAGCCCTGGGGGTTCTTAGCACCAGGACACATTATATTTTTGACCTTCCTTTCTCTTCGCCAAGGGAGTAAATGGTAAATCACCAAATTAAACTAGTTGTGGACACTCATAGTCTTCTTCAGGAATGTGGCTTTCAAAAGCAAACAGATCTATGAAAATATAAGTAATGCTTCTATTCTGGGAAACTCTCCATCTTTACTTCATAGTTTATAAATACACCCATCCACCTCCTCCTGTGGAACTCAGAAAGGATTTATGTTAAGGCAGTGACAGTACTTCTATTTTCTCATCCTCAGTGCTATGTCCACCCTGCATGCGACACTTTGCTGATCTGTTTGCTGTTCACTTTGAGTACTTATGCTTGGAATACTTCTGTAAGGACAGATTTTTATTGACCTAGGTAGCTCAACCCCATGTGAGTGACCCTCAGTCCACACTGATTTATACTTTCTTTCTAGAGCCTGTGCCAGCCCACAGGGACTGGCAGAATGACATGGAGAGCAGCCCTCAGGAGCATCACTCCCTAGGGACCAGCCGACTGCTGCACCACATCACAGATGGAGACAATCCTCTCTTGTCACCACGCTGCTCTATCTTTAGCCAAAGCCAGAGATTTAATCTAGACACAGAGTCTGCCCCTTCTCCACCAAGTGCTCAACCTTTCATGATGTAAGAAAATCTATTTTAATTCTTATGTATTTTTAAACCTTTCTCTGCAATCCACAACCTTTGACTCTTCATGGGGTTTTTTTAGTCCTTGTCGTGTCATAAAAAGGAAATGTTCATATTGTGGCATATTTTGACACAGATAATTTGCAACACCATAAATAGGAACCAGTGTTTCCTCAGTGTACAATATTGTTTAAAGTCTTTGTTAATTATAGTTAGCAAGGACAGTTTCAAATGTTCGTTAGTAATTAGTATGATGAGTGACTAGATAGAGAGGACTATCAAGGCATAATACTAAAAAATTCAGCTGTAACTGAGCTATAGCTCGAGTCACTGATGAGGAGTGACAGTGTCATAAATCATATATGAACAGCCCATGTATGTGTTTTCCAGAAACTAAGCTGTGAGTTTCAAAGAGAAATCAAACTTTCTCAAAAGCTTGTATACAGAGCTTTAGCTTCAGCTGCATATGGATAATAATCAGCTCTGTTGACTTGCAGCTGTAAATAATCAGAAACTAAACTCTCTTTGGAATGATAATGTTTGTTCCCAGTAATGACAAACTCCCTGAGCTTACTTTTACAAATCGTGTCACCAGTCTCCTGCTCTACTTGGAAGATTTGTGAATAAAGGTGTGGGTGTTAAATGTAAACACTGCATCAGGCTTTTGCCTACTAGATTAATTTTTTGAAATATATTCAGAAATCCCACAATTAATTAAAAAAAAGAGAAAATGAAAGACAGATGGTGAACCCATTAGAATACCCTAGGGGTACCTTCAAGCAAAAGCAATTATTTTATGCTTACTTTGTAAAACTAAGCTGTCTCTGTCCTGTGAGAGAATAGAATAGCCATGAATTCTGAATTGCTGGCAAAGTGTTAAGCGTGCCTGAAAGCAAGGCATGGTCCTTTTACAGCCAGATCTTAGATCCCACAGCTCTGCTTTTGGCTTTTGCAGGCCAAGAAGTTCTTCTAGATGTAGCTGTGAAGACTGCAAAGAACCACAGACAGTAACACAACTTACCAAGCATCTTCAGAGCCTCAAGAGAAAAATTAGGAAGTATGAAGAAAAGTTTGAGCAAGAAAAAAAATACCTGGTAAGACAATAATTGAAAAGGAAAATACTTCAAGAGGGAGGCAAGGATCCCAGTGTATTTAAACTTACTCAAAACAATGTGAGATAGGTTATTTCTGGTAAAATGAAATAGCGAAAACTTCAATGAGGGAATATCTTTTCAGCATCTTTCAGTGTATGCAGTAGTTCTGAGACTCTACATTTTCTTTGGATTACCATTGTTGCAAAATATCCATCTTTGAGAAGTGTCAATCAGTGAAACATGGCTGGCAGGCTTGTGAAACAAAATGGTGCAAAAGATGAAAAGCTACTTATTCGCTTTGTAGGAGTCCTTTGCCTGGAAACTTGTTCTGCTGTGCAGATTCCTTCATTCAGGCAGACTCCTGCAAACCTCTAAAGCCTGGGGCTCAGTAGAAGCTGATGGCAAAAATCAGAGAAATAAAACTGGTGGGGGTTGTTTTAGGTCAGTGGTGAGTGCTGTTCTGAGAATTGTGCAGTATAAGAATATAAAAACATGCCTGATGCTCAGGATGTATACAACATGAAACAGGGAAGTTTGTGACATTTTCTGACTATATTAAAATTAAGCAAATGAAACCTTGCAATCCCATTAATGACTGAAAACTTAAATTTGTGAACTCTATGGCTCTGTGGTCATCCTATGTTCCTAGGATCACAATTTCATACCTAAACAACCCCCAAATTATGGCCAGAAAAGGAGTTATATCAGAAGCCTGATTTTGCAAAAGTGTTTTGCCATTTTAATTATCTGGGTTTTGAAGATTCAGTGTAAATTCATTTTAATTTGGAGGCAATTTCGAAATGCAAAAAATCCCCTGATGTACGAAGCCTTTGTTGTTTGCTTCTTTCGGAATCACTCTTGCACAGGATTTTTCATTTGATTAATTAAGCAGGTCAGTTGAAATTTTTAAAATGACGTTTCCCAAGAGAATCCCTGTCTTAAAGCAAGGGCTTATCCCTGGAAGGGACAGAGAGCTTCCTGGAAATCACTTAGGGACTTGACTAAAATTAGGTATTTGATCAATCCTTTTGAAGTCACCGAGATTATTTATCCAATTAGTCAGAGTCTGAAACTTTCATTGCTGCGGTTTTTTTTGGGATCAGAGACATAACACTCAGATCCTTGTAGCACTGTGTCACAATGGGGAGAGATAAGCCATGACAAATTAATGCCACGATCAAGCCAGATCCTCTGCATGACACTGAGAGAGTGCAGTCAGAGCTGTGGACATTTTGTAGCCCACTGAGGGTGGGAAGGGTTTTCTCTGTTTGATCCTTTGACTGTCAGTTCCTTCTGTTTCTTTCCATTCTCTGCGTTCTCCTTTGCGTTCAGCCCTCGCACGGTGACAAGACTTCCAATCCTGAAGTTCTGAAGTGGATGAATGCTTTGGCCAAAGGTCGGAAGCAGCTCAAAGGTACATAATAGCCACTTGTGTCCCTTTGTTGCTGAAGCTTTTGGGAGTGGGAGTGCGCCTGGAACATTTTAAAGTCACTTACCTCACCTCACCGCTCTGCTTATTTCTCACAGTGCATGGCAATAAGTCTCCCAATGGCAACAAAGATATTATGTGCTATGACTTGCCTTGGTTCCTGAAAGCAGGGATTAAAGTGAGCCAGTTCAACCTTCATACCAGGGCTAGAAAGGGGAAGGGGAAAAAGGCATTGCCTCTCCCTCATCACTAGAAACATTCATGCAAAGGCCGATGCTATTCTGGATAATTTTATGGAGTCTGAAACACAGAAGTTTCTTTGTAGTAGCACAAATGTAACTGCAAATGTGTCTTTACGACTGAGGATACACATCTCTAAGGATTTTATTTATTTTGGTCAAAAAAACTGATCTTTCCTTGATATTAAATTTGGCCTTGAGGGTCATGTTTTGCCCTTGACTGTCTGCATACCACTCCATTAACGTCTGTGGGTGTATCACATGCATTCCCTTGGGGATTCTCTAGCCAAGACTGATTGATTTTTTTTTGAAGGCTATTTATAATTTATCTAAATTTTTTCCTTGTTATAAATGGATTCTCACTACTAAATAAATTGTAGTATTATCTTTCATCTCTCTTCTGGATATAGTTAATAATGTAGATATAGAGGATGTGGTTGTGGTAAATAAAGAATTAGAAAACCATTTTTCAGTAAATTTCCTCTGGAAAGTTCTCCCTTTAGTACTACCCTGCATGATTACTGGATGATGATGATGATTACTGGATGATTATTATTATTACTACTAGTATTATTTTCCCTTGAACTCTGTGTTGCAAATCGAGGAAGGGCAAATGAGAAGAAATGGCCAATCTATGTGGTTACCTTTCTGAAAATTATATCTCTGACTCAGCCATTGCTTCTCCTGTCCAGAGGGTCTGGCTTTCACAGATGAGCCTCACTTTCACACCCAGAATGCCTCAATCCTGTGACGATCCCTGATTTTTATTATCCAGAATAATGGCACTGCTCTTAAGTGAAGCCAGATCCTTGAAGGTCACATGACAATTACAACCGCAATGGAAAACACTCAAATGCTTGTAGGTCCTTCTTCAAGTTTGCAAGGCTTGTCTATCCTTTCTAGCTCTATGGGTTTACTAAAAATTACTGGTTTTCCCTACAAAGCTGGCCTATATCCTCACACTGTCACAGCTAAAATATGTTACTGTTTCTTCAAGGATTTCAACAAATCTAACACAGTTGGAGACATCAATCTCCTCTGTTGCCCAAGGTCCTTCACCAGACAGGTGAATGCTTGGAACAAAGTCTGGTTTTATGGGAGCTAATTCAGATTTTAATTCAATTTCCTTGTTGCTCTGTGCGGGTCCCTGGAGCTCCAGGGGCTTTGGCTGGGTGTCAAGTTAATACAGTCACCCACTTTATCACATCCAGGCAGGCTGCTGACTGGGAAGCTTCTGTCTTCTGCTGTGGTGCTCAGGTGCTTTTCTGCCAAGGGAGGTCATTTAAGAAAGTGGATGCTTTGCCTTCTGAAGACTGCTTGAGCAGCCTGGCTGGCATGGCAGTGTGGCCTCTGGAAGGGAGAGGGACAGTTTAAATTGCTCTAAGGAGCAAAAGATGTTATACATTAAAGTGAAGCAGAATTACAGACATATCTGTGGTATGATAATAATTGTATGCAAGAAGCAGGAAAATTTTGGGGTTTTTTTCCTAGTAGTGTCAGAGGAAACTGCTTTGCAAATACTTCTAGTCTATTTACTTTGCCATGCAATTTGCCTTTCAGAGCTGAAACTCAGAATGTCAGAAGAGCAAAACTGTACCTCCACAGCGGCCCAAAGAAACGAGCACAGTGAAAGCAGTGGGAGCTCTAAAGAGGCTGGCACACAGGAGGCCACAAGCATGGAACCAGCTCCCTCAGTGGAGGAAACCATGGACAGTGTGTTGAGACGACTAAAGGAGAAAAGGCAACACTTCAACCTTCCTGAGACTGTTAAGGTATTTAAGTAGCACAGCTGTTCCCTCAGACCCTCTCACCCGAGGCAGGTAATGGTGTGTGCTGGGGTGTGCACATCCTCTGGCTGCTGGCACTGCACTGCATTTTCTCTCTAGTGAGGTGGGAGCCCCACTGCAGTTTCCTGAAGTGACTATTCTGAGAAGAGTTGCTCAGGTGCAGAGGTGCAGAAGGCTTTTCCAAGCAGTGCTAAGCATTTTTTTGCTCAGAGAGGCACATGTGAAACTTTGCCAGGCACTGCTGGAACCTGCTGACTTGAGGCTGTGTGCCCAGAACTGCATATCCTGGGGGTGCTGAAGATGGTGGAAGCACAAGCACCTTGATTCCACAGAAACTGTGTGACTGAAAACATTCCTGAAGGTATTTTGATGATAGAGTCCCCTCTCAGCTGAGAAATGCTAAAGGCTCTGCACTGACAGTAGCATGCACTGAGGAGACAGGGACAGCACAACCACCCAGGCTGCTTTGCTCTCCTGACTTTGGACGTTTGTGCTGATCCTCCCTCTGCCCTTCCATGTTCCCAATTTTTCTTCTGAATGAGGAGCAATATTCCATGAAATGTGATTGCTTGGCTGGGCAATTAGTTTTTGTTTTAAAACTAGTCCATATATTAAAATTTAGCTGTGCCTTCACATTCTTGGCACACTATAAGGTTCTCTAAAACAATACCTACCACCCAAACCCCCACTTTCCAGGGGGGCTGTTTTTGCTGTCAGATGATGTTGCTGTCCTGATGCTATTACAGCCAAGCAAGACAATAAATTCTACCCTCAGGTACCTAAACTCCAAATGTTGACAGTAACATTTAGACTTTGGCTGGTGAATGAAAAATGGGAAGGGGTGAGGGGGTGAAGAACTAAATGCTAGACTATGTGATAACTAAGAACTTATTCTGAGTGGATTTCAGTAGCAGAGTGTACCCAGCAGAAACAATTTTTAATTTTTGTTTTGTTTCTATTCTTTGTTCCTAAACAACTAGTTTAAAAAACCAGGATTGTGAATAACAATGCCATACTTCTCAGATCTTGAGCTCTGCATACATGACTGATTTTTTAATTGTTTCTTTTTATGTGCTACTTTTTTTTAAAGAAAAATGAAATGGAAAAAGAGTTCCATAACCAGTAAACAAAAAAAGGCAACAAAACCATGCTGTTCTGTATATAGGTCTAAAATCCCAACAGTGCAGACTGTAGGATAGTATTTTCAGTCACTATTTTTTTATTTATTAATGGGGTGAGTTCAGATGTCTGTGAGGAAATCCTGTCCAAAAAACTTTCTTATAAAAGTAAGATGGGAGTGGGTATCTCACCCACTCATTTTTCAATTTTTTTTGACTTCTGATTTTCCAAGAGAACCTCCTAAATCTGTGAGATAGCAGTGCTGACTTGAAATGTTCTGACAGACAATGAAGTAATGTAAGTTAAATGTTTGCACATGCCAATATTTTCAGATTTTTAAAAAAATTTTATTCATTTTCTTCTTGTTTTCTTGTGGAGAGAACTTGTGTTGTGAAAACCATCTGTTAGCAAAGGTGCTTGGAAATATTTATCCAAAACTGCTGGGGAACAGAGGCTTGAGCAGGAATAACATGAAATCAGATTGATCTATTTCCAAATGATATGTTTTAGTAGCTCCCTAAGCATAACACTGAAAAAGATTGGATTTGATTATGAGTCACCCTGGACTTTTGGGGGAGAATGAAGTTTGTGGCACTGATGATGTGAAGTGAATCAAGGATATCTGTGGTAAAAGCAAAGATCAAAGGCTTCATTTCAGCTACAAACAACTTTGTAGATATATTTTATGTGCAACATTTTGTTTTTTATATGACATTTAGATCCTGCACTAGAATCTGAGCTAGATTAATAAATAGCAGCTAAATGTTTCTTTTTTGATATTTAGCTATTTTGGGGGAAGATAGCATTTCCGTAAGAGCCTGCCAAGTTCCCTCCTGAAGTTCACTGAGGAAAGCCTCCAAAGCCCTGCTGAAACATGAATGAGAGAATGTGTGTCCTTAGGTGCAGAGTAAAATCCCAGTATGTCTAAAGAGCACATAAAGAGTAAGATGTGAATAGGAAACAGCAGAATGTGGTTTCCAGAACAAAATACTCCTCTTGCAAACAAGCCTGAGTAAAGTTATTGAATGAGAAGGAGTAGAGAAAATTGGGGCTGGCCTGTGAATGGCTCAGTAACCCACAAAGGGGTGGCCACCTGTTCCTATTTGTGTCATTAACTCCTTGTGCAGGGAGATGGTGATTTATGTGATGGCTCACCTTGGCTTTAAGTACAAGGCTTTAGGAGAAAATAAAGATTAAGAGCATGAATGTAGTTCAGGAGACAAAAGGCAAATAAACACACTTTGAATCACATTACTCAAAAAGATGCACCAAATAGCCCAAAACCAAATCCAAGACCCAACTCCCAGCTTTGAGTGTAACCTGAGTGTTTGGTGGCTGGGGCTGTGATTGCTGCCATAGTGCCCTGGGGGAGCAGCAGCTCTGTGGTGCTCAGCTCTGGCTCCTCAGCCTTTCCTTGCAGAGTAAGCTTGGAGCTGGCCTGACCTCGGCTGACGGGAACTGGCACTGCTCTATGGAGGTGTCATGTCACTCGCTGCCTTTTTTAAAACTTTTTCTGTCTAACTTTGTGTTAAATGCTGCTTTGTAATGAGCCACCACGCATCCCCTAGTGGCAGACTAAGGCCCTGGGAACCTGACTCTGCCTGTGTGGAAACAAAGCACTGCCTTTGACAGGGTCCAGGCAGGCCCAGCCCGCACTGTCTGTCCTGTTCACAGAGTTTGTATTTTCTGCCTGGAAAAACAATAGTGAGCTCGAAGGCATAAGCGTGCAGGGAACAGAACAGACTAGTAAGGAAAATAACTGTATACAGCATTTTGTGTGCCTCTGTTCCAAGTGATGAAAACCAAACTACTACCTTATCTTTAGGTGAAGTCCCTCTTTCTTTATATGTCACAAACAACTTTTGCCTTTGAATGTTTGCAGCCTGTCCCCCAAGGCTTTTCTCAGACTGGTTCCCTTTATGAATCTGTCTTCTCATCATTGACCCACTTCAGTTCATCTCCTCCTTGGCTAGGAAGGGGTGTTTCTATTTAATTAGCACTGAATCTCCTGCTGCTGTATGTAGCCTACAGTCCTAAGATGTCTTGGACAATTCTGTAGTTTATGACTCCAGCTGCCTTCTCTGATTTTGAAATTTTCAGCTATTTCAAACGTAGCTGAATACCAACCTGTCTTGAGATTGCTAATAAAATGAGCTAATGAAATAGGCTCAAATGCTAAGCCCTGTTGAGATGGTTTCTCTTGTGTAAAATCAATATTAATGATCACCCCATTCTTCCCAACCATTCAGCTGCTCCAGGCTTTAATAGTTTTTGAAAGAATTAACCTTGTATTAATTGCAGAACTAGCAATAAATAAACAAATTAGCTGATTTATAATACTCCTGCATTCTATTTAGCAGCTCATCTCTTAACATGAATGAAAGACGATTTTACAGTGATGAACTCATGCAGACCTTTCAGGAAAATGTGATTAGCAGTTCTGATTAGTGGCTCTGTGCCATTTTTGCATTTGAGCATCAAACAAAAGACGTTTTGCTCCTGCTGAAGCTAATAGCAAGGTGCTCTAATATTAGAATGGTGTCACTTCTTCAAGGCTCGATATATTTTTTAAAGTAGGGTCTAATTACTAAAAGCATTTCTCCAAGTTGTCACTAAAAGCCCCCTGGTCATCAGCTTTCTGCAGAAAGGTCCCCTGTGTGTGTGTGTGCCCCCAGCTCCATGGCTCTTCACATTACTTCATCTCCCCCACACCTCTGAACACTTGGCCCTAATTCAGGCAGCTCTGATGATCTGGCAGAGACTGGGGGAAACGACATTGGCTTCATGTGCTCCTTGGTGCTCTGGCCCAGGTGAAATCATGCAAGTGTCAGGAGCAGATCTTGTTGGGGAAAGGGAGGAGACAAATTCCTGTTACATCGTGTGCTCCCCACAGCCAACACCTGTACAAATACTATTCACCAACTCTGAGAAATCAATGTTCTTTTGGTACCAGTGATTCATATTGCAGTTTTTGAACAGAAATAAAGGTGTTTACCATAATGGGTTGGGTTTGCATTGCTGAAGCTTTCTGTTCTATATCCCTTACCAGCCAAGGCAAATCTATTTCTCTTTCTTGATGAATAATTAAAAAGTTGAGGAATGTCCTCTGCATTTTTTCAAGTTTCTGAGTATTTTGTCTAGAATGGTGGTTGTTCTCATTTTTTGCAACTAAACATACTTAATATCTAAGTCATGCAATTCTGGACTGTTTCCTTGCTAAGTTAATGCCAAGTCCCCATTGACCTCAGTGCAGACAGACATAGAATTCGTTATTAAAGTTTATCTGGGAAGAAGAGATTATTAAACAGATATGTATCTGTACCCTTGTTGTGAAATCCTGACTCACAGTCTTATAAATAACTTTTTAAAATAGGATATGACAAAAAAGCAGTTGGCTTTGGAAAAAAATTAATCTTCAGAAATGTCTACTATATTTTGAGAGTATTCATGGACAACCTGTAAGTATGCCATGGAAAGATAGGTAAATTAAAAACTATATAACTTTTCTCACCAATATTTTTGGTCTGGTATATTAAATATATTTAGATGAATTTTACACAATTAATGTTATTTTAGTTATTTCGAACTAATTTTCAGCTATAAATACTGATGATACTGATGAATTTGGTTTATATGTTAGAAATTAAAGTAAAATAAAAAGTGGTTCTGTATCTCTCTTCATGATTGGAAAATTCAGGATTTGATGGTTAGGTTGGAAGATTACATATTCACAGCAGATTTGGCTCTGCTATCATGTATGACTAGAATGCTTATCAGCTGAGGAAGGTTTTATATAAGGCACCATCCCAGACATGAACTACAAAATCACATGACCTGTCTCAAGTGTTTGCCTTTACTACACAGCAGGACTTAAACTCTTAATTAAAATCCTTCCAAGGAACTTCATTGATGAATGTAGGTAAAAACCAAAAAAAAGCCTTAATTGGTGAGATGATGATTTGAAAATTTGTCTACACAGCTGAGGAATTTCTTTTTGATATCACTGTTTAGATTTTTGTGACTGTCTCTGCTTCTGGCTAGTTGTTGTGGTGGAGGAAAAGGGAACTGGACCAGTATTTGTCCAAAAATATGTCAGCTGTTAAAATTATGATCTGATTCTGACCTCATTTTTGTTCATCTTCTTTGGGCTTGGAATGAGAGCTGAGGGATGGAGTGAGTATGCAAGAAGGATATGAAGAAATTATTAGTGCTATGTAGGGGTAAGAGACCTGAAAAGAGATTACCAGGGCACCTTCAGAGCACAGGGTTCAGAGAGGGTGTTTCTTCTCAGGCCGAAGCAGGTCTGTAACAGCAGCCTTGAGACACAGTGGAGTGTGCTAGGGCTAATGTTTGCCCTGCTGATGTCTGGTATGGCTCAGCACCATCTTCATCCAGACTTACCCGAACAAGGTCAGACAGAGAGGCCACTGACCAGGTTTAAAGCAAAAAATGATCTATTCTGGCCTGTTTGGCATTCCCTGGAGCCCTTACTTGTAGTAGTTACTTGGAACATGATGCCAGGGGAAGAGGAGTGGCCTGGCTGGGATAGGCAGTGATGTGTGGCTCTAGAAATGGTCCCTAAGCACTCCATCAGCCAGATGTGTGCAGTGTCACCACCCTGGGTTTGTCTACTGTCCCCCTTGCTCCTGCTCACCAGGCATTTGTCTGTCTGAGCAGCTCTGGACTGTTGTCTGTGCCATCTGCCAGTCTGTGTCTATTCAGACCTGCCATGTGTTGACTCATCTGAGCAGGTGCACCTGGGCCTCTCTGCAGAGCCAAAAATCAGTGAAATTGCACCCAGTGAGTGCTCCTAGGTGTGGGAGCTGATGAGCAGGGGCTGATGGTGGACTAGCATGCACATGACCCTGTCTGGACATTTTATTACTGAGGAAAATGTTACTTTGGGGATGTGGGTGTGTGTTGGGATGGTGTGTTTGGTTGGTTGAGAGGGGTTTTTGGTTTTTTTCCCTTGTGGAATTTGTTGGGTTTTTTTTCCCCCTTAATGCACTGGGTCAATCTAGTGCACAGCTAAGATGTATTTTAGTTTTTGTGAACATCTGTGGCTGGATCAGGCTCTTAACACCTGATTTAAAATCTGATTAATCCTGATTTAAAATCATATTCTCTTCCAAATCCATGCTCCGAGTGCCCATGAAAGACCAAAGCAAAGTAAGTGAGCAGACGGTAAGTCCTGACTGTGGAAGGCAGCTCTGGTGAGGAGTGCACGCAGCAATCCTGCTGGGAGCCAGCCCCGTGTGCAGGCTGCAGAGCTCTGTTCTGGGCACTCTCCATCACACTGGGCCCATGAGTGTGTTGTCCCAGGCAGGCTGTGGCATTTCTGCTGCTGTCATCACAGCTAAGGAGGTGAGCTGGCAATGCAAGGCACAGCAGCAGCACACCTGAACTCCCACTGCTCTAGCAGCAGCCTCAGGGAGAGAATAATTTACTCTCTGCCTGGGCAGCGTGGCTCAAGAAAGTGAGGAAAGCACATTGGGTACTCTCCATTAGAAAACAGAATATCATTTTCCTTTTTAGATATTGTATGGATTAAATTACCGTTCCCATGGAATATCTATGGAAGCAAAATACACATCTGCTCATACTCTTTTAACACCTTTCTCAGCTTTACAGGAGAAAAAATGAACATTTTAAATTTCCTTTTTATTTTTTAATTTTTGAGGGCTATGTTTTGTTACGATTTCTCTTTAGGTAACTAAGCAAGAAAAGAGTCTCATGAAGCCTCTTTACGACAGATACAGAATTATCAAGAAACTTCTTGCCACTCCATCTTTGATCACAACAATTGTAAGTTGGAAAGAATTCACCCATTGTCATGAAACATACAAAACACTGTGTTTGATTTGTACCTGTATGTCCATTTGGCAGCAATAGAACTACTGAGATCCAAAAAAACTGCTCATTGGCTAAATCAGGGTGTTGATACTTCAAATAGAGCAAATGCTCTGTAAAATTCAACTGCTATGCATGCCAGAGGCTCCAATGTACAGCAGCAGCTTCTGAGGCAAGAACTTTAGTGGCCTGGGTAAGATGTTGAAGGCTGGCATTAGTTTTCTGTCATGGAAAACATCTGCAACATGGAAGAAAACCTCTCTCTTTCCATGAAGGACTCTTCTGTCACTATATCTAACTTCTATATCTTATCAACAATGCGTTTATCAATCATGTAGCACATAAATGCAATTTGTAGTACTTTAATAATATATTGGTGTAATGGAATAGTACTGGTCTCATAATCAGTGAAGACAGTGAAATCTGTCTACTTGGAATTAGCATGTCTACCAAAAACACTAATCTAATAGTAATTTGGGCTAGGTTGATTTTAAAAATTATTGTTGTGTTGGATGGCAGTGTAACTTTACATTTCTTTGGAAAATCCCCGTGCAAAGCTTTGTACACCTGCACTGAATTTCCCCCTAGTGTTACTTGTTAGGAGTTTTGCCCTATGGAGTTTTTATGTTTAAACCTTAGTTTCAATAGCTCAACTTTTCTTCTGAGGATGGAGGAATGTAAGCAAGACATCAGTATCAGTGTATTTTAGTAGTTAACATTAGTGACTATAAAACTGTGGAATCTCTCCCTCCAACTCTTTTTACAGTAAGAACATCTGGATATAATATACACACAGGACATGGTATGTAAGAGGAGTACAGGTTACAGACAGACTGCACTGCTTACATAAATACAGAATGTTAGTTAAATCTTTGCCACATAAAAGGGCTTTTGGGCAGACAGAAATAAGTTGCTGGCTGGAGATACTCGGGAGCAGGGCCAGCTTCTCTCCTTTTTACTGCTGGAGGGCAATACACAGTAACCCAGTGACCCCAGGAGTGCTTTCATGAACAGCCTCAAGTAGACCTGGTAAACCTTTCAATATGCATAATCTGTTTCAATGAATGCATCCAGGAAGTCACATCCTAATTCTTTATGTTGTCATCCTATTAGCTGTAAGTGTTGTAATTTAAACAATTAATTTAATACTGTTTTGCATTTCCCAAGCAGGAGGAGGAAGACTCAGATGAGGACCATTCTCAAAGCAGCCACGAGTTGTCGTCTGGTCCAATGTCTTGCTTCCCTGTTGAAGAGGGCCTGTGTTACTCTCAGGAGGAGAGTGAGCCTGCACATATTTCACCTCTGGATGAAAAGAAAGTTTACAGGCAGACAGCCTTGTCTATGTCCAATTTACACGAGGCAACAATGTAAGTTCTCTCTTTTTTCCCTCCAAATGTTTTAAAACATTTCATATGGACTTTGTAAGTGAAATATAAGCCATATCTGTTGCATAGGAATATTCTGTACCAAAGGAGTGAGTCAGTGTTATCTTATGGGAGAGAGGAGGCAGAGGAAATTCATTGTTTGGGCAGCATACCTGTAGTCTGAGCTGTTTATTCAAACAACTTTGTGCCAGCTCCAGGAAGAGAAAGGTGACTTGTTGAAGACTGTGCCTTCCAGGAACAGATATGTTCTCATATCTTAGGGGATTCTGTTGTGTTTTGATTGGGAGGTCTTAGATGCACAGATGAAGCTAACTAGAATCTAACACAATTGAGAGTAAATAAAAATTACTTTGATTTCTATGTAACTCAGCTATGTGTGCAATAGTTAGCTCATAAATACTGGGAAGGCATTTCTGTGCATTTTGTTATTATGCAAAAAAAAAAAAAATTACCAGGAGCAAATGTCAGAACAGAATCCTTTCTCTCCTTAAAACCCTTTTTCTCTGAACACTAGCTAAAACATGGCCTCCAAAAATGATGCTTCAGGGTACCACTAGCCTTTCCACTGCATCACAGTAATGATTGGGAACAGCTGCAAACAGGAGCAGGGCTTGGATGCTGACGTTAATTCAGCTACAGCATTTCCTCCTGTGAGATGCTGGGCCCTGTCAACTCCATTAGTTCTACTGGGAATTAAGGCCACTAGCAAGACTCAGTCCTGAATGCTTCTCCTCTCCTGTTGACCAGAGTCTCTGCCTTCACTTTATTAGAAGGGCTGGAATACCAGTAAAAGGGAAGGAACACAACTGTGTATGGAGTTAGGTGGAATGTCCCAGGGCTGTGGTCAGTGCCAGCCCTGGCCCCAGAGCAGAAACTCTTTGCTACCCCAATCCAGGGCTTTTACAACCCTTCCAAGCACAAGCAGGCTTCATGTGCTCGTCTCTGTTTCACAGGCCTGTTCTGCTCGAACATCTCAGAGAAACAAGAGCTGATAAGAAGAGACTTCGCAAGGCTCTTCGAGAGTTTGAGGAGCAGTTCTACAAACAGACAGGAAGGTAACTTAGCAGCTCAGCAGAGCCCTCTCTTATCCCCTTTGGGTCCTGGGCAGGGGTGTTCATCTCTGCAAGGGTGAGCAGGCCAAAGGGGCTTCTCTTAAGGGCTGGAAAATACCCTGGAGTGGTCTGGTCTCTGGAGATGTCCATCTATCTCCCTGATAGTCCCTTCAGAATGTGCTCATCCTGGAGGAAAGCCTGGTTTTGGGGATCTTTAATGGCACACCTGCCACACCTGCAGTGGGTATAAACCCCACCTCAGCACAGGATAGTCCCTGAGCTGAAGGGAGGCTGCTAAAAGACTCTGAGGATGTCAGTCTGCAGGGAATACACGTCCCACTTGGGCCATTTTTTAACAGCCAGATTTTAAAAACAGAAGCCACTATTTCTCTTACCCAGAATAAATACTGGCCATTTTCCAGTCTGTTTTTCCTCCTCTTCACTTAGCAAACCTTTTTGTTGAAAACTGTGGAGGATATGGGCACTGATAACAGTTGTAACTCATAACAGGTTTCAAAGCACTGTTATGACCTCTTTGCATATTTGAGAATCAAGTAGTTATGCTTCCACAGCTGTCAAGAAAGTTGTCTGGTATATGAAAATTCAGTATTTTAAATATTATTTTATTTCTGTGTATTAGAGATTTTTGGTCCTGTCAAATTATCTTTATTCATTTAAAGTCAGTAAAAAAAAATCCAATCCTCATTAGCTGTTGCAGAATTAATTTTTAAGACTGCTTCTCTTCTTACTCATAGAAAGTGATGGTGCTTTTATTTGCTTTTCATAGGAGTCCTCAGAAAGAAGACCGGGTGCCAATGGCTGAGGAATACTCCGAATACAAGCACACAAAAGCCAAAATCAGGCTCCTGGAGGTTCTCATCAGTAAGCATGATATTTCCAAAACGATTTGAAGTGAATGCAATGCTGTGATATTGTTCTCTAGGGAAAAAAAAAATCCAAGCAAACAAACAAGTAATGAAAAAGAGAAAGTAATTTTACAGGTCTTGGTCTGCTGCACAATTATTTGACACACTGAGATTTTTGATGCACTTTACCAATTATAATAGCTGGGATGAGGGAGGACAGCAATATGCAAGAATATTAAGCACGGGTGAGTGGACTATAGAATATATTTTTCCTTTTGAAAAAGCTTTGAAGTGCACTGTGAGAATGTTAAGAAATTAAAAGGACACTGAAGTAATGTAGATTCTCAGTCTGACCTGCTCCAAAAGTGT
The DNA here is from genome assembly GCA_013400515.1 of Erpornis zantholeuca. Taxonomy (NCBI): domain Eukaryota; kingdom Metazoa; phylum Chordata; class Aves; order Passeriformes; family Timaliidae; genus Erpornis; species Erpornis zantholeuca. The sequence continues at coordinate 57,009 of VZTN01020359.1, forward strand.
GAGGAAATGCTCTGCAGGTTTCTAGTACATCTTAGTACATGATAATGTGCCACACGTTCGTTTCCAGAATTAACATGCACTATAATTAATCAGTAATGTTGCCTCTTAAGGTGCTGATTCATTAGACGAAAAGAAATGAATTAAAGTGAGCGAAGGAAAAACTTGGAATATACTCTAGCTTTCATGACAGAGTTGCCATTCAGTTCCAGTGGCTTCAAAGGAAGGTGCATAGGAAGAACCAGTGCCAGGGCTGGGAGTAGAGCAGAGTGATGCTGCTTATGCAGGAAAAGGCCAGAACATGACTGCCTCGTGCAACTCTTGGTGTTTTAGAACTGAAAGTGCTTGGCAAAATGAAATAACTATAGATTGCTGAGAAGAGATAGAACAGATGTACTGGCTGCTGTCCTTTTCACTCGTTCACAGGACCTGGCTCACAGAATTTAAAAGTCAGTAAATAGATCAACTACATGCTAGTTTTGATTTCTCTATTAACCTTTGCACTTTGGTTTGCCTGACGCTATAACATTCGCTTCTCTAACTACCAAAGCTCGTCTAGACGCATGCACTTTGTAAAATGTTGAAGTACTTCTTGTGTTATAAATTGCCACATAGATATATAAAAACAGGACTAGATTACTGCATTATGCTAAGATATTTTGGATAGATGAAGTACATGGTATATAAGTGAGTGTCACAGTTATCTGATGAGGACTGCTAGACTTCTTGTTTACTGAAAATAAGGTTATAAAAAGTTATTTTTGCATTGGAATTACGCATCTTTCTTAACTTTCAGAGCACCACACTTCATAATATTAAGGAGAATTGTCACTGTTTGTGATAGGGCATTGGTGTGAAAAGTGGACTAGTAACAGAAGGATTATCAGCAGGTTTTGTACTAGAAATGAAAAGCAGGGATTCTGGGACATACCTAGCCCAGACAGAAAGGAGGGAAGAATTACTAAGAGGGAAAAAAGAAGGGGACTGGAAGCAGCTGAATCATGTTTAGTGTTTTGCTCTGCCTGTCATTTTGTATTGACCACATAGTATAAGGAACCTGTTTTCTATCTTGGTAAGAAGATTTTGATTTTATAAAGCCTATTATGTACCAACCATGTTTGTATTTATCTAGTATGTAATGGCATGATTTGGAAGATGTACACATCTTCAAGTAGTTTGGAGGAAAAAATATGAACACTAAAAAAGGAATTTTTTATTTTGCAGCTGTTTGTTGTTTCAGTGTACTGACTTAATAATTTATAACTTAACTTTTATGAATCAGAAATGGTCTTCATAAATCTGTTTTAATTAAAGTCATCTAGAGCAACAGGAACAGATACAGAGCTATTTGAAGTTTACAAACTACATCTTTGATAAGGGAAAATGATTTAATGACATATGTATACAATTGATATTAAAATGTAATCTATATATTCTATATGATTGTATAATATTTTATACAACGGTACAAATAAAATATTTTTCTATTATATTTATTATGTCAAGACACAGTTTCTGTTTTCAGTTAGCTAATATAAATAACATAAATAACACTGTCAAACAACACGTTGGAAGTGCTGACATTTCTAGGCTCTGAAATTCAAATCATGCTGCAATTACAACCTTTCATGCTGTTCAGTTATCCCAGTACTTGTTCAGTAGTTAAAACGAATGCATATTTAAACACCATTTATAAGCCGTTATTTTTATTTTGCTAAAGCAGTTTATATAGGATTTTGTTATGTTTGGCAAGAAACAGAAAACAATTTTTGCAGCATCTAGGTATAAATGGTTGCCAGAAAGAAATCCAGGCCTTCTAATCATTTAAAGCATCGGGGGAACAGAAGGGAAAGAGGGAGAGAAGAAATACTAAGAAGGCTATTGGAGGTTTTGAAGACTGGTGGTTGCTTTTGGTGACAGCGGCATGTGCATGCTTCTGACAGAACTGTCTGACTATGGAAATGGGCAACAGAGGTTTGAAGGCTCCTAAGGAATGAGGGAAGTTTTAACGTCCAACACTGATATTGCAGGTCTTGCAGCTGGGATCTTTCTTTGCATTTGCAGTAGACAAGCTCATTAGTTGGTGACCGGTAATTTCCGCAACTGTGCCGAGGGAGAGATCCACAGGATCAGTGTAAATTACTTCCAAAATAACATCCTGGGCATGATGGTAAACCATGACCCCATCTTCTTCATCGCAGGTCAGAAATTTGTTATCTTTTATATTTAGCTGAGGAAGGCGCTGCTTACAGAACTCGTCTCCTGGTGACCCCACGGGGGCGATCACGAGGATGACATAGTGGTAGGCTGTGTACATGCAGTAGAAGTCTCCAAAGTACAAGTTAGTGTTTGGGTTGAAGAGTTTTTCAGCTGCAATCTCATACCTGTATCTTCCATAGGGTGAATCTTGAGGTGGCTTCCCAGTATTAAACTCAGTGTTGCAGCTAAAGAAGATGCCTTCCAGCTTCCCACTGATTGGAGAGCCATGGCTGCCACTGTTATCCTTAACAGAGGGCTGCATAGCATTCCCATGATGCTCTCTACGAATGAAGGATGGGCATTGTTTATTTTGTAACACATGGTAAAGAAAAAGTGGACATTTAGGACATCCTGCTGTTTGGGAACAGGACTGGAGGGACACAAAGAAAAACCATGAAACCGAAAGCTGTGGTTAGTGTCATGGTCTTAGGACCAAGAAAATCAAGTGACATCAAACTTGGGAAGAGCTAGAATAACTCCTGCTCAAGGGGCAAATCTGCTTTTCCAGGCTGCCTTCTCTGTCAGATGTCTGGATATGACATGCAGGCAAAAAAAAAGCACAAACAAAAAAGCCCCCAAACCACAAATATCTTTAATTAGCTGATTTGTTCAGTCTTACACTACATTTCTAACAATAAACACATGTTGAATATTGCAAGTCAGTCCCCATATGCCGAATGTACTGTTTGTTATGTTAATATGTATTTTTAGCATAGGCAGTATATAGCTCATGTAGAAAACTGCCAGTGAAAGTTATTTCTGAAGGATGCTTTTCAGAGAAGTTAGAGGAAGGACTGTATTGTCTGCACAGTCTTTTTTCTCCCCAGATGATCATTTCAAGTCTAATTGGTCTACTGCTGACTTCAATCAGAGCAGAGCTGGGCACAGAGAATTAGGCAATTTGGTTAGTTTCCACTTTGGTTGGTATCCAGCTTCTGCAGTCACTAATCTTAAGGGGAATGAAAGACCAATTTTTTTTTTTTTTCAAACTTAGTTCATTCCAGTAAAAAGAAACGTACAATGCACAACTGAATTTTTAAAACCCCAAATCCCAAATTGCACTCAGCAGTATTAGGCTGCTAAATTTAGGAGAACACTTCAAAATACCCCATCTAATCCCCCTTAGCACCTGAGATTTTATGGGCACTCCCCAGGATTTGTGCCCCACCCATCTGTGGAAGTGCCCCAGTGGCAGCTTTGGCTCTCTCTGCACCTGCAACTACCTGATACCTGAAAGGCAACCATCCCCTTTTGTAAGTCCTGCAAAACACCGTATTTGCCAGGCACCCTTAGAACAATGCCTTTATACTCACTGACATGGCAGACTAAAAAGGTGTAAGGCTGTGGAGCTGGAGATTGTTATACCCCTCTCTTGCTTTGCTTTTGCTTTTTCTTTTTTCCTTCCTTCAGGAGAGGGGAATCTAGCCAAGAAACACTGTTCTCTCTCTGCTTTTAACTTGCACCAGGTCCACGTAATTTGGTGCTGAGCGGAAGAAGGTTTTACTTGGTTAAAGTAAAGGTTAAAGTGGGAGGTAGCAGACAAAGCAAACAAACTCAGTGTACACATACAAAACAGCTCTAAACTCAGGAATATCTCCAACTGAGATTATTTTTTTTATTATTTGTAATCTCCTCAGCAGCACATTTACTCTAAGATACATTTCAAAAGTTTTCTGGGCCATTCACGTACTACCTAATTATTGGCTCAAGCCCTGTTTCATATGATACTGATTGGAGTGGGGGATATAATTAGTATTTTATGACTGAAGAGATTACTAGGGAGAAAAAAAGGAAAAAAAGGCTGGATGAGCTTAAATAACCGCGTGAAATCTCTGCAAGCTGAAAATCAGGCTTCATTCTGAGAAAGTCAGTTCCATTTCTGTGGCAAGATACTGACATCCAGTGGCCAATTAGGCTAATTATAGGTTGCCCTTTCGGGGGATCTGAGCTGCTTTGTGGCACTCCCAGCTCAGGTAAGCTGCAGTGACACGAACACTCTTTCTAAGCTCACACCTCAAACCCTCCATTTAGGGGCTGCTGCTTAGCTCCGGGAGCAGCTGTCTGTATGCCAATGCTACCAGAGCTTTTCCAGGCTGGGTACTAGTGATGACACCACAGAGGCCACTGGCAAGCATGGAATGACAAGGAATTTTCCCTAATAGGAAGCACGTGGTTAGGATTTTTAACATAACATACAGAAGGGTGTTTTGAGGAAGGATTAGCCCTTGTGACTGCATAAGCCTATTTCCAAGCAAAAGAGGTGACCACCAGCCAGTTACTGGTATTGTAGCTTCCCACTGACCTGGTAAAACACAGCTTTTTGTCTCCAGCTCACTGAAACAAACTCATCTCTATTGGTGTTGAACCAACAAAGAACTTAACAGGAAGAAGGGGAAAGATCCAGTGCAATCAATTAGTCACATTTGGCAGAACAAGCTATAAATGCACCTCAGTGGCAATTTTCAACACTAATGAACACAAAGGCAGATGCACTATGATTATACAGCTGAAAACAAAGCAACATGAGACTCAGAACAGCACAGCCATTTCCCTTCTGTGGTATCCAGCCCAGGATGGCAGCAGTGGTTTATGAGGTCCTCAAAGACCCTCAAAAACTGCAATTCATTCTCTACCTCCACTGAGTTTTGGAGCTTTGTCACTATGTGTGATAAAATAATCCTTCCAAAACACAGAAGGGTAAGAGCAAGCCCATGCTCTGCAATACATAATATACTCTTGGAATAAATCAGATACCCATGAGTACAAAGTGGAAATGTTTTCAAGGGTGGTGGAGTCTGTTCTTTGACTGGAGTAGTTTTAAAACCTTTCCATTCTAAGCAGGTACTAGTGTGACACTCACATAAAACTGAAACTATGTGGCCCAGCAGGAGCCTCATCTGCCAATGAATATTAAAGAAGCACAGTCAGTCCTGCAGCCTTCCAACACACTGCTTACCTCTCATCCATGTTCTTCTAACAGGGGAAGGTTACCCTGTGTGGCTGCTGCTGCTCACTCAGCACATGAACTTTGACTCCTTCTATCAAGAAATCTGCTTTTCTCTTGTACTGATGCTTCTGGCCGTGCGTGGGAGGGCACACTGGGTCTCCAACAGGAACAGGGAACCTACTTCCAGCTATCCTGTTTCTTCATGCCAACTGAAGCATGGTGTTGTAACACTTGTCTAAACATCTTGTCCTCTCCCTCCCCACATGATCTATAAATTACTATCCAGATTGCAGAATCTATATGATTGCATTTGGGCATGGAAATGGAATGGTTGTGAATGTGTGGAGAGCAAATATTTGAGATGGAACTCTTACATGCAGGCAAATGCCTATGCACACCATTGTACACTCACGCTCTCAGTCACCTCACATTAAATTTCTCAGTAAAATAGAAACATTTGGCTACTAAACTCTCCATTATGATTACAGACACTTTAATCAGGCTGGAAGCCCTATGACTACTTCGGTTTCTGCCAAATGGAAGTGCTGAGTTAAGGTGAAAGAAACGAGTTGTATTTTATTCTTTGCCTTCTGAATGAGCTACAAAGCCTACAGACATTCTGCTCTAGCTTTAGCACAGCTGTCTCCATTTACCTATTTTCATTACTCCTCTAATTTGCCAAAGGACTATGTTAGTTTCTTACCTGATATAATCGAAGTATTCTTTGTGCTGATTCCGATAAAAAACAGACAGTTTGAGCATACGGCCTGCAATCACTTCAGCTTTTTCCAATAGCTGTGTTAGGTGAACTTTTGAATAATCTGGAAAGGAAAGACAAACTGCTAGTACAGGGGGCAGGAAAAGCCACAACACTGTCCAAAAGCCCCAGAGACATGCAGACTGAAAACTGGGAACAGAGTCTTGGTCATATACATCACATCATGCCCCCAGTTTTCAACAGTGGCAACAAGCAAATCAAATGGCAGGAGCAGGCATTTGTGATTTCCCCCACTCCTTCCCTCATGAAGGCTGTGCAAGCCTACAGCAAATTTCAGCTCAGGATTTCCTATGTTAGAGCTGGTTTACCCATATTTGGGACTGCAGCAGAGCTCAGGACAGCTCTTTGGCTCTTATAACTTGACAAACTGTCTGCTACAATACACCTGGTTGTGAGCCAACAACCAATGACGGAACAAAGCTTGCTTGCTTTAAGCTTGCTCAGGACCCAGCTTAAATGGCTTCCCAACCAACATGGGATGCATACTGAGCATGCCTCAGTCTTCAGTTTTCACATAGGCATGAGGAGAGGCAGCAGGTCATGAACATCCAAAGTAAGCTTTATAAATCAAAGACGGGCCAAAGTGACCCTCGAGACGGGGTGTTGATGGTGCTGAGGCATTGCAGCATGCAGAGAAGACACAGCAGCAGAATGTCTTAAGCTGTCAGGGAGCTGCCATTCTAGCTTTTCCCCACAGGTGCTGGTAGCCAGGCACAGGCACACAAGTGGCCCTTTCTAGCCTGGGACAAACAGTGGTGCCAGGCACAGCATTCTGAGACAGCCAAGCTATTGCACAAGAAAAGGGCAGTCCAGCTGCCTCTGCTTGACATGCAAACCTCGGCATATACAAAGGCTAAAGTTCGAATTGCAGTCTCCAAGGGTGACTATTAAAGGCTACCAGCACTGTTGGCACTGGCAGGTGACCAGCCCAGTCTGGCAGCAGAGCCAGCATTAATTGACTCCAGCCCTGGAGATCCTTCAGCAGTGTTACCTGCGGTGCAAAACTCGATGATTTCACTCCACTCCGAAACGACGTAATCGCCATCGACCTGTTTGGAGGCTGTCTGCACTGCTACAGTGTACTCTGTCCTGGGGCTCAGGAACCAGTGCCCGCGCACTGTCATGGGCAGAGGAACGGCTTTGGCCACCAGCTTAGTGGGAACATCCTGACACAAACAAAAGGACAGCACGACACACGAGTCAGCAGTGCAACCAAACCCACCCTGCCACCCTTTCCTCCGCTGTTTTTGCAATGTAGTCCCCACACCCTGGCTCTTCTCTGCAAACCTGAGTTACTTCCCAGTTTGTTGGTGCAGCAAAGTGAGTAGTGGCAGAGGACAGTGGTGTAAGAACATGGGGATAACTTGCATGTATTCATTAATGACTTGTTCCAAGTGACCGTAGAGTAATATTATTATATATAGCCCAAATATATAATTCAGACTAGGGCCATTTGTGCTTAAGCGTGCAAACAAAGAAAGATGTGCTACTAAGAAAAAAGGCATCTTAATTTAAGAGCTTCTTGTGCTTTCATTGTTTTCTTTCAGCCAATGTAATCAAACAAAATTCCTCCTGCCGTCAATCAGTCCATCTACACTGCTGCTGCTATCTTCCAAACTAAATTTTAACCGAGAAAATTAAACACAGTGCAGAGTAACTATGGCTTGTTTACATCTATCAAAACACCCTTCTGTACAGGAATAGCCAGAAGAAGCCAAACAGCTTGTGCCTATCACTGAACCTCTTGCTTTTCCCCGCACTGCTCTTTCAGATCCTTCATTTTGCTCTTCCAGTATATCATAGCCCCAGGGTGCAACTGCTTGTTGGAGTTGAAATACTGAAGTTCTACAGTACCAAAGACTTTGGTACAGATCACCAAGGGACAGAAAAAATTGAAGAACCAGACAGTCTATGCTAGAACTGTGGGTGAAAGAATTCACGATGGAGTTGAATGATTCTCTGTAGTGTACCTGAGGAGCTGTGATAGAATGAGAGATATTTATTATTGAATATTCACCAGTAATAACAGAACAGTAAGACAGCTGCCATGTGAAAAGTGGGCGCTTTAAATGACATCCATAACTGTCCACCTATAAATACTAGTCCACAATCACCTACAAGCATAGTAGCCCTTTAAGGAAAAAAGGAATAGAAGAAAGATACTTTCTCTCATGATCTCTAAGCAAGGTCTGAAGGTTTTTTTTTCCTTGTCTTCTGTTAGGGAAGAAGATTTTTCTCTTGTTTTTCTATAAATAAAAAATATTCTTCAGTTTCTGTATTAAGAAACTCTAAAATTAGCAGCTTGGGATGTAATTGAAGAAGAAGAAATCAAGAACTGATGTAATTGAGTGATAATTAAGAGTAAAATTTTGTTGTCATGATTTCTCTTTTGCCAATTCTCATTTAAATCAAATAATAGTTGGGAGAAAACATTATATGAAAAGGAGATAGTTTTGCATGCTACAATGAATAATATGTAGAGAAAAATTACAAAGAAAAAAAAAAAGAAACACTTAATGCCATTTAAATCTACCACCCCGAAATGCATCCCACTGGGCTGAGTCTGCTACTGCTAATGCAGTCAGCAGGTGCTACAGTCAACATCATTGGTCTTCCTGTCACCTCTTCTTTGGTTATGGTAAAAACAGCTTCCACTGGGTCAGATCTCTGTGCTCACACCCCAGTGGTGGCTCTTCCCCCATTAATTTTTTTCGATTTTCATGTAACATTAAAAGCCTTGTTGCCCCCAGGTGTCAAAGTCTTACCTTCCAGCTGTGCATCAGGAACCTCTTTTAACTGTACCAACAAAAGGGGGAGACTACCAAAAAGGGTAGAAAGAAAGGGGCAGACCACCACATAAAACTGAGGGGTTTATGTCTGGCACAGCTGGAGAGGAGGGGCAGATGTGCTGCTTCTCATAGCTCTAATCTGCTGGTTTTTTTTCTAAGCAAACACCATTTTTTTTAAGGCCACTATACAGAGAAAATATTCAAATGTTCACATTGAGATTCCTCTGGGAGTTCTCCATTTCTCCCTTTCATCTCTCTTCTGCTCAGCTCCCATTCCTGGCTGATCCACCAAAGAAGTGCAAAGTAGGTACTCTGCCAGCTCAAGGAGAGCCAGGATTCTGGAGTGGCAGATGGCTGCTCCACTGCCAGCACCCACCAGACAGCTCTAAAGGTACCTAGATGGCAATAATTTCTAAGAACAAGCAAGCTCTGAATAACTAAGCAGCAAGGTGTATGAGTCACCCTATGCTCCTTTGTGGGACAAGAGACACCTTTTATTCTTCAGCTTTCTCCCATTTCATATTACACTTCTCTTTGCCAGCTCTGCTCACAGAACACATTGTGTGAACTCAGCATATCCAGATTCTAGTCCCAGTTTTGCTAAATATTTGAGCATTTTTCTTATTACATGGGAGTAATCATACTTCCATATTTAAAAAAAGACAGGAGGTATGCAAAATGAATTGAAAAGATGACAAAGTCTTATTAAAATTCTAGACTTTGCACACCACTACCAATACAAACCTTCTCCTTCACAGAGATGATAATAGTCATAAATAATAAGACTTTATGCACCCTAAGTATGCTGAATATACTTTATATATTTGCCAACAGAAACAGTATTGAAAGGATTAATCATTCACAGATGCTCTCCCAGGTACACAAGGAGCTCCCTTTCCTGAGGAACAGCATGCATGTATCTATCAGGTTAAGTCTACATCCCAAGTCACTTACTTGTAGCTGTCTGAACAAGCTGATATTTAATGTTAATTCTGTATAAGTTAGAAAATGAGCTGGTCCTTTGGGTTATCACCTGTGAGAAAGATGGGCACTTGTAGTGCTTTACCCTACCTGTAAGCTAAGGAAGGACCAATTCTCCTTGCACAGGCATATTCAGGGTGACTCCTAGGAGTAAATCCCAATGCTCTTTTTTATATCCAGGCAGTAGGGCTCACTCTTTTCTCTCTAAAAAGCTTTTCTAGGAGAAGGAGCTGTGCTGTCCCTCATCTTTATGCAAAAGCTTTGTTAGGAAGTCAACGGATGGGTGGAGACTGAAGTCAGTTCCTTGTTGTGAGGATTGAGCCCCGAGTGCTGCAGCTGCTTAGATATCAGCTCCTGCAGCTGAGCTTCAGCTGGGACACTCCTATGGCCGACCTTGGAGGGAGGAAGGATGCTTGTCTCTAGCCACACCCGGGTTACACATTTGGAATCTGAGCATTTCAATTATCAACAAAAGTTCGTTTTAGAAATTGCTCAGTACTAAAGATGTATGAAAGTGAACACTCAAGTGCTCTGGCGCCGAGTGGGAGTATTCAGTCTGTGCTTTGCTATTGTCCACCCTCTCTGCTTTCTGGATCTTTCTCATTCAGGCTTGGGAATAAAACCACCAAAAAATTACACACAAAAAATCTTAACCAATGCACTAACGAAATTAGTAGCAAGCAATTTTTAATTTAATTCTGACAAGACATCCAACTTATAATTCATTTTAATTGACAGATTTTAGTCTTCTGTTCTTACAAAACCAATTACCTCTGTCCTTTGACTAAACACCACCACATCTAGTAAAAAGCTAGGGAACTGCTGAGAAACACTAAATAAATCTAATAGCTTATCTTTCTTATACTACCAATACCATTTTCCCCTCTTCTCCATTTTAAGTCTAGTCTCATTACTGTGATGAAGTTTTGAAGTGTATGTGGTGTTTGCTCTAGGATGGCTCTAGTTTTCGCAAAAATAAATGTTCCAATTTTACTTCAGTTTGCACATGAATGAAAAAAAAACCATGTAGAATAATAAAATGAATGAAATTTAAAAGAATCCATTGCAGTAAACATTTACATTAGAAGGTATATTTATTCCTGCAGTGTAAAATGGGAATTTCAATTCAAAGGCTGTCAGTCCAAAATTAGTAAGTGTAAGGAAAAAGCAAATGTACCCTACTTTATTTGCTATTACAATTAAAAATGGGGCATAATACATGTATTATAATACATTATAACATTATGTTTAGTAGTGCTTCCCACACTGGTTCCTAGCAGCTGCAATACCCTGGCCAAACATGCAAAATTCTCAATTTCAAGCAATAGTAAATTATTTTTCATTACTCTTAATGCACATGTTACTTCCAAACACCCCCCCAAAAAGAAGAAAAGTAGAATAAGAAAATGACACACCTGCTATTTACAGAAATCTCATTAAAAACACTCTCACCATAAAAAGCCTCTGAGAAATTGGTGGGAATATTTTCTGTTTATCCCACTGGCTTAGAAACCAACAGTTATTTAGGTGCTGATAGAATTACAGTCCTTAAATTTGTTTGGATGGTTATTTGTGCCTTGGCAAACCTTATCTTTCAGATAATGCCAACATTTTAAAATTTGCAGAATGCTCTATCTTATTCCATGTTTCCCTAGACAACTCAGTATTTCAACTGCTCTGAGGTCAAAGCAAATTTTGCTGGATTTTATAAGTACAGATTCTGCAATGCCTTCAATTTGTTCCTGCACCAAAGGCTTGAGGAAAGAGGCCAGATGAATATTCAGGTCACAGTGCTGAATGCTGCAAACTAAAATTGCTGGAAGCCTTCCTGAAGTGCATTAAAATTTGTGGCTCTTCTGTTGAAATGACATGTGTTTCTCTCAGGAGTCTGCCACTGAACAAGGACAGGCAGAGAATACACACATTTTATAAATAATGATGAAAAACTAGTCAGGAATAAAAATGGCTGTCTTACACTACATTGTAAAGGTTCCAAAGGTGGTTTCAAATGAAACAGAAAAGGTAAAGTGCAGTTCTCTGCAAAACAAATGTATTTGTGTGTACATGCACATAGGCTGGAGACAGAGAAGGTACTTTGAGTAAACCAAAATTCCATCAGATTAATCAAAACCCACCTTTGCTGGATGTCCAATGTCAGCTTCCCAAGCTTGGCTTTGAAAGGTTAATAAAACACGGAGATTCATCTGTTTAAAATCAAGTATTTGTGCCCTGATTTTTTAATGAAAATTACCTTGTGTTTGAATTTGTTGGAATTCTTGTTTTCTTTCTTGTTGAGATCGATGAAGTAATGAGTAATGCGATCCTTGGATTTAGAATCCATGTCCCAAGAAATCTTGAAGGAATCACACGTGATGTTACTTATTTTGATGTTGTGTGGGACTGGAAGCTCCTCCATCTCTGCAATCCCACTATCTTGTGATTTATTCCCTGCATAGAAAATAAGCATGGTTCGTTCAGTGAAGGACCCATTTGATCACTGCTTTGTGTGCTCCAGGACAAGCACATCCCTGAGCAGCCTTTCACGAAGGCTCACAGGGGGTACTCAGGAGCCAGTGAGGTACAGATAGGTGAGTGTGGATGTCAGTGATGGAAAGCACTGGAAAGGGTTGGAATTTCTCAGGTGAATGAGCACTAATAACATGTGAGCAGGGTGCTCAGAGTGGCTGGCATCAGCACTGTGCGTGTTTGCAGGCTGCAAGTACAAACCAGCTGGAGCTATCAAGTGCTCCAAGGTTCAGTTAAGAAGCCAGCAATGTCCCCAGTTAACATCATGGCCCTATCCATATCTGTCAGCAAAATGAACACAAGCAGAAATCGTATTCATCCTTAAACCATTTTTCAAGCACAAGGCACAGCCAATCTCTGCAAGGTTTATAGGTGGTGGATGCATATGCACACATGTATACACATATTTAAAACAGCAACTCCTTTGAAATGAAACAATTAACACTTTGATGAGCCACAGCAAAAGGTACACACAAGCAAACTTCATTTTCTGTTCTTTATTCTTTCCGTTTTCCCAGCTGAGACCCTGCAGGTTTCTTCGAAGTTCTTTTCTAATGTCTTTAAGTACATATGGGAGATGAACAAATGACCATTGACCCCAGAAAAAATCACTGCTTCTAAATTTAGGTCTCCCCTTAGTTCCCAAGGCAACTTTATAGTTCAGCATTCCATGAACATTAGAACTCAGAAACGTTAGGTGTTCTTGCACTTACATAAGACCCAAGTCATAAGTGAACAAATAGAAAAAACCCAGAAAGCTGAGAAAAAATACTGGGTAAAAAGGAAAAAAATCTCAATAGTATAAGAGAAGAAGTAAAGAAACAGAACAGGAAAAAAAAGAATATTGAACATAGATAAGGACAGATAGAAACAAAAGAGAAAAAAATAAAAAAGCTAATGTCTCTGTGAGAAAGAAAGGAAAGCTCCCAAATTCTGGCCAGATGAGGAAGATGGGAAACTCATGCAGGGATGTGGGGCAATACATTGTCAGAATTATTCATAGTCACATCTAATTACAGATAAAAATAGTATGTATACTTCCATCATAACTGGTAAAAAATGATAAAAAACTAAACTCAGACATGTTTGGGCAGTAATAAAAGTAAAAAATTTACTTGGAAAACATTAGGAACATTTCAGCCTTTCAACATACTCTGCCAAAGAATTATTCCAGCACTTCAATGCAGGAATATTACAGTTGGCCTGATTGTTCAAAATTCTCCTCATAGATATGTGAACTCCAATCAGAGAGTCTGTGAAATTCATAGATCTCCATCTAGTGAATAATGTGAATTGTGAATAATGTATTTTTACTGATGACTTCAAAAACTAATAAAACCATTTTTTATTTTTGTTTTGCTTTATGCATTAACATCCAAAAGATTGATCTTCAAACATTCTATCACTTTTTTTTTTCCTTTGTCAACTAATACAGTTGTCAACTAAATCAGTTAGTGCATGGTCTTGCTCAAAATGCCCCCTATTTGTGCCATACAGAATGACATTTTGAACAGCTGCACTGGCTGCAACAGGCTCAGAAATACCAGTCATTACTGAAAGCTTTCTCTTCATATGAAAGACATGGTAAGTGCTTTTCCCAACACGACATTTCAGAAAGCCAGCAGGGAGAAAATGGCACTGCTTTCTTTTGCAAGCAATTTGTATTTGAAAGGTGACTGAAAGCTCTGCCAGGTACACTGAAAAGGCTTCGTATGATCAGCTCTTCCAGGAGTGAGGCTCTGTGTTTAAGCAGAAGATGGAGTGTTGCTGCTGAGGTTCTCAGAGCTGGAGAGCTGGACAGACTGAGACCCCAGCACACTGAGCACTGTGTAACAATGTGAACAGACATGCAGCCAGGAAACCCAACAATTCCTTAATATGCAAATTATTTGCCTAAAATGAGCTTCTATATTCCATACCCAGCCAAGGTGGTTTAAGCCTCAGGAGACTTGCAAAGCAGGAATGACCATCGACACAAATTAACGGAGACAAAAAACCATTCTGGAGGACAGCAGTGGCAAAGAGCAAAAGTGCTTTGGCAAACAGGTATTGTTTTCTGTGCCTTTCTTGGTATTAAGATTTGGCACACATCTTCAGATATCTGAACTCCCATTCATTTTAATTTCTTTGCTTTTGAAGTGAATAAATAGGTTAAGTAAATGTCAAGCAGAAAATCTCTGGGTAGTTCTTAGGGTTAGGGTAGGGGTTAGGGTTAGGATTAGGATTGAGAGAGTCAAAGAGCCCAGCTCCAGGAACATTAGGACTGGAAAAGCCATGCCAAGGCCATCTTGGCAGGGCCCCAGCATTGCTGCTCCTACGTCTCTCTGGTCTGGACCACCCATGGGGCTGGGGTTAGGGTAGGTAGTGGATAGGGGTAATTGTTAGGTACTAGGTAGTGGTAGTGGTTATGGGTAGTGGCTAGACAGAAAACTAGGTGATAGAACACACACATATTTTAGGGATAGTACAAAGACAACAAAGAAAGCTAAGCACACCTAACATGCCAAGCTCCTGAAGAACCTCCACCTCTAACACTGGCTTTTTTCCCAGGATTGGAAGTTGGCTCTAAAAAAGAAAGCCCAGATTCAGTGGTGATTGTTCTGTTCATCCAAACCACATCTGTTTGTGATCAAGCACCTCCAAGCAACCTCGAGGTTGCTGCAATGTTTTTATGGTGAGTGAGACATCCAGAAGCCACTGAATTTATTGGGAAAGACAAAAGCACAAGGAAGCCCTGGTGATATCCTGCAACCAGTGACTAGGAGGAAAGTCAGGGTAACTATGCTGATGCCACTTCTGTGTCACCACAATATTCCCCTCCACTGATGCAATTTCCCTCATCTGGGCTGCTGTCATGCAGGAGGCAGTGCACCCAGTGCTGGGTGTACTGCCCCTGGGAAGACACACAAGACTGTAACCCCAGCAGTTACTTCTGTGAGGTGTCAGCTCCATGAAAACCTAGCAATGTGATAAGGGAAACGTGACTCAGGTTCCTGAGTCAGAAATAAGCAAGGCGAGACTGTACTCACATAGTACAAAATTAAAAGCTAATGGTATATTCTTAGTATATTCTAGGAAGATATCTGAAAATCAAAAGATGTGTAGATGAGAATGAGAAGTGATTTCTGAGACTCTGAAAGATCAGGTTTATATATATACAGACACCAACAGCACAGGTAGAAAATATGTAAAGGCCACACAGAATTTTATAATATGAATCATACTTTTTAAAAAAGATCTCACCTTATCCAGATATTAAAATGCATGCACTGGGGAAATCAGAATGTGTTTTCTCAAGTTAACATTTTCAATGCAATCAGAGATATTAGCTATGGTATTTTGAAGTAGAAATGTTTGATGAGAGGGGATCAACTTCTTAAGAGAACACAGATACCACGACATAAGAAATCCTCTTATTAGATGTGGATGCTAACAGCTGAGAACAACTTATTTACAAACAGGAACTCCCATAACATGAACAGAGAAACCCTAACACCTTCTGAAATACAAAAGTTTCTACCTTTTCTTGCCTTGATAATTCAGCTGATATGTTATATATCAGATCTAAAAAGGTAAAATATTATAATTACAGAAGTCTGACAATATTTAAGTGTTGTAATTGAGACAGAATTCTCCAATTTACTGAGAAGGTATTTAATTTCCTCACAAATTCAATAGAAGGGAGAAAACTTCATTCTGTATAACCGTCAAAAATGACAGGGAAGTGCCAGGAAATTACATATCAGCTGCATACTTTAAATTCAACTAAGCAAAAATATGGTCTCATACTTTTCCCCTGAGCTCTGGAATGAATGGCTCCATGTCCAACTGCTGGATATATAGAATTGTTTTCCAGAGCCAGAACAATATGTCCTCACCAAGCAAATAATTAACCTGAATACCAACAATTTCAATGCTCATGGCAACACCTTGTTCAAGAGAGACAGTGAAAGCACACAGAGGAAATACAAATGCAACTACATTCAAAAAATTATTAAATTGAGGCTGTTATTTGTCAGGCTATGTAAGTGCACTTCTCTAGGATAGCTATTCTATTTCAAAGCTCAATTTTGTATCCATAATCATAGATGTTTACATTTTGTTTGTGCCTCTTTTCATGTACAAAAAAATGAGTGAAGCATCTCAGACTCTTAAGAATCTCTCTCTCCTCCCCCCGGAATCCTGGTAAACTACCTCCCAACAGAGATTTTTATATTTATATAAGCATATTTAGGAATATTTTCTAAATAAGGATCCCCGTAAAACCAATTCCTAAATTAGATAAAGAGAGAATGCCTGACCCTAGAAATCCTGTTAGAGGGATAAACCCCTCTAAACCTTCTCCTCATTTCCTCCCCATTGTCTGATACTACTGTTGTGCATTTTCTAGTAAGAAATGTGCACTGTTCAAAATTTTTAAAAAATAGTTTCAAAAAGAAAGCTACTTAACTACAACATGTATATCTATATTTACTGAGTGTTTTTGAAATGTTCATATACATTCAGATTCTGTTATGACTTGGTTTTAACAGCTTAATTTAGCTATTTCCTGCAAATCTAGGACACTGACTTCAGCAGGAATATTGCACATGCAAACCAAGAGAACTGGACTCTGTGAGTACAAATGTGCCTTCAGTACAGGCATCTTCTCCAGCTGAGAATGCCCCAAAGTGTGCCCACATAAACAAAGCACTGAGCAATCTCTGGATTGCCTGGTTTCTGTGCTGAAAAATTTGTCTCAGCCCCTTACAAAGGACTCGATTCTTCCTCCTTCTCACGTGGAGGCTGAATGTACTCTACAAGTGGTGCCGTGATTCGGATCAGGAGCATCCCAACCTCTCACTCCTGCCACGACAGCGAGAAATGTGCAGGCTGCCAGTCCCAGGAGCAGGTGCTGCTCTCTCCAAGGCTGGTTTCTCAGTGCCAGCCCTGAAGCCTGGCTCTGCAGGCAGCCCCCTCTGTCCCGGCCGGAGGTGCAGCACAGCAGCCAGGGGACAGTGCGTGCCCACGGGAAACCACTGGGGTGCTGCCATCCCCACCCGGCCGGGATGCTCGGGTGCCCTTGAACAAAAGCACACCTGACTTCAGGGGCTTCTTTTCCTCAAACGTGTGTTTTCCACCAACACCGGGGGGATACACACGTGTGGCAAACCAGACATCTAGCAGCAGCAAACAGAGGCACCGTGGTATAGTCTGGAACGTGGTTATGCTATCAGAACTCGAGGGCTTTGGTTCCCAGCTCAGGCATTCTCTCAGCGGGCACTGAATGCAACATTATGTTCAATAGGAAATTAAGTGTATCTTTGCAGAGAAGGTTACTATAATTAGTAAGTAGGAATTAAATAGTGCCGTTATAACATTTCTGTGGAATATAAATTTTGGCATAGATACTAAATTCTCAGCAGTGGATTTGTTGGGCCATATTTATTCCTTCTAAGTCAATAAAAGACCCAAATATTTCTTAAATATGACAGCAGAAACAGTAACAAGAAAAAAACTAACAATATTCATTCCTGCAATAAGACCAGAGATATCTGGAATTACACCTGGAATAAATTTGATACAAAATATGCATCTGCTAATCCAAAAGCAAAGGCTACTGCCCAAAAGATTTTATGCCCATGACTTGCAATGATGTTCAGGTACAATTTTCATATGATGTATATGAAATATACATATGAATTTATATATATATATATATATACATGAATTTTCCAGACTACTGTGGAAGCCACTAATACCTCTACTATGCTAAGAAAGACAGAAATACTGACAAAACCTTTGGGCAGTGAGTCTGCTCAGGCTCCGTTTGCATCCAGTGAAGAAAGGCAGTTTCCTAGATGGGATAATCTGAGTACCTACAGGTAGCTCTCACATTTAACTTTGCCCTGGAGGAATCTAATTCTCTCCAGAGACTAGAGAGGGAGGTCACAGAAGTTAAGAGCTAGTTGAAGTTGCCCATTACAATTATATCCTAAATTACATTTGTCAATTCTACTGATTCTCGTGATGCAACAGCAATTTGCAAGATTTCTTCCTGAGAAAAAAGAAAAAGAACATGGGGATAAAAAGTATGTTTTACACTGTAGCAAATTTCTGACCACCTTAGCAAAGAAATCTACATGTCACTGACTCAGAAATATCCTTTGGACTGATACTTTAAAAGGGATAAACTTTTCAGGAATAAATTTCTCTGAATTCCTGTGTCAAATACATCACAGTTCAACACCTATCCCCACAATATTTTTTCTGACAGCACTGACAGGATCAAACATCTCAGGATTATTTAAGCTTGAATGTGGATGAATTTATAACTTGCTAACTGCAATCATAGATAATTTTTTAATAACTATAATTTAATTAATTTTAAATAAAAATAAATAATGCATTTAATTGCATCATTAAACTAACTCCCCAAAATAATTGTTTCCTCTCTTGCTATTACCATACAGAAAATTCAGATATATCACTGTACATGGTCCTCTGTTGTTATCAGCTAAATGATCTAATCAGTGGCAATTCTTCCTTTGATTTTTGACCTATCCTTACTTGGAGCAAAAATTTAAGTAACAATTAGCAACATCTCCAGAAACACCTAAATGATTTGGAAAAGTCTTTTTGAAATAAATGGGATTTAAGCTGAGTTACTCAATAATTTCTGAAAATGTGATTGCAGCTATGTACACAAGTTTCACAAACCCAAAGTGTAACACAAAACCTGACTGCAAATCAGATCAATGGCTAAATTGGCAAGGCTGACCTTATTCTTTCACTAAGATTTAATTCTTATTTGATATTCTGACATCTTGGAAGTATTTAATATTTATACCTTACTCATTCAAAACTAAACCACATTTTCAGAATGCCAATAGCAGCCAAAGCCCTAGACTCAGTACTGAAAAGGAAATGGATGCAAGCCTCTGTTGATAGAATTACCTTTTCTAGAGTTCCCCTTACTCCTTACAGTTAATTTTTGGAAGAATATTTGTATGAAAACTGGATGCCTCTATGCTTCTATAAAGTACTTGGTGTCCCAACAAGTCTGGGCCATTATTATGGAATTTTTCCTCTTTCCTTTTTCATATTTTATTACAAGTAAGTTGGGGAGTGTTAGCACAGTAATATGCTAAGATAAACACACACAGGTTCACAACAAATTTAATTTTCACTGTGTTAAAAATATATGGAGAAAACATGAAAAAGGAGGATTTTTATTTTCAGATGAAAATATGCAACTGGAAGGTTGTGGATAATCATGTAGGTACGTATTTCTTCACTAAGGACCAGGAAAACTGTAAGACTAAAAAACCACCTAGGTTAGAAGATTAAATTCACATCCACACTGTCATGTCTACTCTCCCCTGTATCTAATATATGGAGATCTATTGAGATCTACTGACCCTACCATGCTCTAAGGACTGACCAAATCCTTGTGGCAGAGAGCTGAGAACTGCTGGGATCTCTTTTTATGACTCACGAATACCAAATCCAAACAAACTGAATTGGCCAGATAAGCTGAGACTGCATGCAAATGTCACCACCATCCATCAACATCTTGCTCCTCATCCTGTCCACTGAGTGCCTCCTGCATGCAAAACAATTTATACCTGGTTCCCTCTACAGTTCTCAGACTGCTTATATTGAACATGGCTTTATTTTTTACTGTACCTTGTTGTAAAGCTAAACAAGCTTCTCTCGACCCTCTGGGAAATGAGAGTTGCAGTGTGGCACAAATAACTCCAGCTGCACTCCAGCTCCACTCCAACTCCTACTGACAAACCATTGGTTTTCATGGCTCTGCCATCAGAGCCAGGCAAAAGCAATTCTGTCTTCTGGAAATCGAAGAGGACATTATAGCAGGCCACAAAAGCTAAGCCACCACAGTATTTACTCCTAATTAAATGCTCCCATTTTGTTCAGCACAGCAAGCTCGCGGTACATGGGTGGTAAGTGGCTCTTCTCAGCATGTGTTGGCTACAAGATACATTTGAAAAACAAATTTTAATTAAAATGTGCATTTCCCAGTTGCTGAAAGGGAAAGAAGGCAACAAGGGATGTAAAAGGCTCTAAACCACCATCTATGTTAATTTAAATGCCATTTAAAAATGAAAATGAACTTTGCAGCCACTTACATACACTAGAATTTGAGTATAGGGCATACCTACAGTTATACAGAATTCTAGATTTGGAAAGCAAGTAAGTACATCAGAAACACTACTATAAATTCTATCCCAGATCCATCTATCTGTGTACTTCATTCATGCAGCAGAACTCTGTGTTATCAGATTATCTATCTATTATTAGGTCTAATCATAGGTCTCTATGATTATCTATCTATTATTATCTATCTATTGTGAAATTCTGACCATACTTCAGACTGCACTCAGGCCCATTTTGTGGTATATT
This sequence comes from Erpornis zantholeuca, assembly GCA_013400515.1. Taxonomy (NCBI): domain Eukaryota; kingdom Metazoa; phylum Chordata; class Aves; order Passeriformes; family Timaliidae; genus Erpornis; species Erpornis zantholeuca. Next base: position 77,692 of record VZTN01020359.1, read on the forward strand.
TTTGTAAGAATGCCATCTCAGTGCTGTTTTGCTGACAACTGGGAGTAAAATTTTTCAGCCGACTCCCACCCTGTTGATTCCTAAAGGGGCAGATTTTGGAGCAGGAAGGGATACAAAGCTTTTAATGGCATGAGGTTTGTCTCTTCTGGTGAATAAAATGTACAGCTGCGTCCGAGACTGTGGAGCTGCCTGTGTCTCCAGGACAAAGGAAAACAGATCTCAGAGATGAAGGCACTGACTGTATGACCCCAGACAAGTTGCTTGGGGCCAGATTCCGATCCAAGTTACACTGCTCTGGGTCACTGGCCTAATTGCTCCAATGCTCTTCATCTAACAGTGTAATTGAGGAAAGGCATTGCCCTGAGTTTTCCACTGCTTTTAATATTAACTGCATATTAGAGAAGTGAGTGGCCTTTCATGATTTGAGCTTCCCCATGTCACTAAACAAAAGAGAGAGATAAACAAATACTTCCATTTTAGTTTATTACTATGAACCTCATTCATACTGCTTTACCTCATTCCTTGGCTGGCAGCAACTTGTGCCATTTATTGCAGCTGTGTCTTCATCTAAACCAAATTGTGTTCTCTACTTCAAGTTAAGTCATGTGAGTTCAAATCCAGCAAGATGAGGCAGCCTTGTATTCACATGAGCTTTAATGTGACCTGCCAGCTTGCCTGAAAACTGCAAGTGCCTTGATCACACAAGGATTTTTTTCATTTAAAATCCACTTCCTTTCAACAAAGGGAAGGCAGACAGAAAGGCAAAACTCGTCACTTGAAGGGCAGCAGAGAGACCTCAAGGCTGGGGAACACAGTTTTACTAAGCATTTTCCTTGAGAAAGTAGGGTGCTCAGCATGAGTGGGCTTTTGTAACTCTCTGGACACCCTGGCAGTCTGCAGCATGAATGAGCATTTCTTTACTTCAGCTCACTGGTAATTGCTGTGTGCTTTTCACACACATCTCTTCTAAGGAATGAGATTTGGCTCTGGTTTACACCAGTTTGTGCTTTTTAGCTGTGATTTGAAAGGTATTACAGATCCACAATAGTTCAGGAAATTCTACTTTGTAACTTGTACTGTTTCTTTTTTATATTTAAATTGTATGCACGTTTCAGAACTGTATGCCAGTTTCAGACTTTCTCTCAGGCCCTGACAAATAAAGGATGTAGGGGTTTTGAGAGCCTTTTTTTTGGCAGGAGTTGTTCTGTTTTGTTTCATTTTTAGCTGGTTTCCTAGGGCAACCAAACATTGTCAAGGCCTTTAGATGTAGGTCTGCAACTGCCTGACTGTTCCTAACTTTTGAACCTCTGACAAGAGCAGAGATCTCACAGATAACTTAGGTTGCTGCCAGTTTCTTTAAGGTAGGCAAGCATGCAGAAATGAGAGGATCCTGCTAAACACTCCCTATCAAGAGGAAGGCTACAATGAGTTCAAGCTTTTCACTGCCTCCAGAATATAAAGATGACACAGTTATGAATATTGTAGTCAAAAGAAATCTTTCAGCAGAGTCTTTGCCACATGGGAATTCACCCCTCACTCAGACACAGTATTGAATATTGACTGTGTGTATTTATTAAAAGTCTCAGCTGTAGCTCATCAGCTTCCTGTCCTGATGGCATTTGTGACAAAAGTCTCCTGTAGATTATCTAATGAAAATTGTCTAATGAAGAGGAGAAGACTCAAAGCAAAGTCTTGATGTAATTAAGTTAAAGGAAATCTACAACAATTATAAAAACATCAGACTCAAATCCATGCTCTTCAATAATTCTCAAATTGCTTTTAAAAAAAAGCCCAGCTCAGTTGGATACTTACATTAGTTTCCATTACAAATTTTTCTGTAGTCTTATAATGCAGGCTACCAACAGCCATTGGATTGCAACAATGGCACCAATCACGACCATGGCAAGAAAAAAATTGATTAGCTATAGAGGAATAGCTGCATAACCTTCTTCAAATTCACTATGCCAAACAAGTCCCCTTGGGTAATGGTACTTACAAAGAATTCATATTTAGCTTAGATTTTCATCTTTTGGATTTAGAGCATTTAAAAGCATCTCAAGGAATGTTTTCCAGTTCCCACTCCCTACCATATGAGCTAATCTTACAAGCATACTGAAATACACTGAAGGATTTCATTTCCATCTCTGCCTTCCATCTGCAGCACTGCACACTTGCACAGGGCTGGCAGCCCCAGCAGGCAGCCTAGGGGGCTCCCTGATGGTGTGCTCAAGGAAGCAACACAGAAACCAGCTGAGCATTACAGAATATACAAAAATAGAAAAAGGAGAATCACTATTTTATTTTTTTCACATGGAGATCCTGGTTCTCCCTGCACTTGTCCAGTTATGAGAAAGCACAGAGTATATGCACAGATATGTTCCTACCACACAAGTCATGTTGGGCCACCTGGCTACCTGATGTGTCACCAAACTTGAAATCAAACTCTCATGCAGAAGGCTGCTCTACTCAGATCCCTGTATATCAAGTGTGATTTAAGAACTTTCATGCTACATAAACAGTGACAAAGTGAGTACAAAAGTGACATATTCTTTGGGTTGGGGTCCCAATGCATGGCACAGAGCTGTTTAGAGACAGAGGAAACAAAGAATTGTACCTGGAGCTTCCTCCCTCTAGGGGGGAAAGAAAGTAACCTCCACATATGGGCAGAGGTGAGACAATCACAATAAACGGCATGAGAAGTTTTGCTGCCCAAACCTGCCCTTTCATGAAGGGTAAGGTGGCAGCTGTGTCATCAGAACACAGCTAACACTGCCTAAAATTCCAGTGTGTTCCACACAAGAGGGACATAACTTCCCTGTGATCTACTGGATTCAGACTGAGGGGATTTTCAGTTCCTGTGATTAGAGATGTGTCTTGGAATTACACTGGAAGTGTAAGGGCTAGAAATTTGTCAGAAACATTAGTGCTCTGAAAGTCACGTGTTTACCACTGAACATCTCTATTAAATGACCAGCATAAAGTTCATCATGACAGCATAAGTGCATAATATTTACTTTATGTCATCAGATGAAAGATGGACCTTAGTAGCATTAAAAAGCACAATCTGCTGCACACCCTGTTTTTAATTTTATCCCTTCCTTTATATAAATTCACATATAATTTCCTTTTACATAAGTTGCATTAAAAGGAACAACGACACAGCATGAGTCACTCCACAGATACTTGCACACTAGGACTTACAGCTGGCCAAGACTGAAAGAGCCTTTTAACATCTTTTTATCCTGTGCATTTTGAAGTCCAAATGTTTTCAACTATGAGTACACATAGAAGTGAACTGTACAAAAATGCTCAGAATGATATTTTAAAAATGTTATTTCTAGCCAAGAAATAAATACAGATTAAAAATGCAGGTTAAATGTATATAGATATATAAAAATCTGTCTTATAAAAAAGACAGATTAAATCCAGACAAACTGCAACTTAGAGAGAAAAATTCCAAATGAGATACCTATCTGTATGAAATAAGATACAATACACACACCAAAGACTAGGAAAATGCAGTGGTTGTAAGATATTAATCATACCACATTAGGAATGCAAATTGGTTTTTACATAAAGTCTTACTGAAGCCAATGGAACAGCTCAGGAAAGAAATTTATGGGATACTTCTGATCATTGCAAACCAAAGGATTCTCCTCACAAGAGTGCTTGGATAAGCTTAAGAAAGCTTCATATGGCAATTCCTTCAACTGTGCTTCTTCTAGAGCTGCCAGCATGTGTCTGACTTTCTCCAGTAGTGGAGAAATAAACTCCAGACTCCACTCCACACTTGGAACTAAGAGTGCAACCCTGATAATACTTTCTGTCACTCTGCAGGAATGAAAGAGCAACATCAAACTAAGGCTTCCCCTTCTTGGCAGCAGCTAGGCCTGTCAGGGCTCAGAGAAACAGTTGTTGGGTTATGAAAACAGTACAGCTAATCATTGCTTTTGGACACATCCATGCAAAACACCTTGTTCATTCAAGCAGAAATAAAACAAGAACATTCTGAGAACAATAAAATAAAATTGACTAATGATTCAACTACAAACACCACTGTGAAAACTGATTCAGTTATGAATGCCACAATGAATTCTAACCAAATCTTCTGTGCTGAAGGAAAAAATTTCAAGGTCAAATAAAGAATGCTCCACTGTATAATAAATTCTAGTGAGGAAATCACACAAAGTGATCCTGGAGCAGAGCTTTCTTTAGTTCCAACTGCCTAGACATTGTCTTTGTTCATAATTTTCTATAGCAGTGACCTGTTTTATACACATACCCTGTACTGGCAATGTTAGTACAATTTCTCCACTATGCTTACAAATTTTTGAAGAAAGTAGTCTGCAAGGAAAATGCTTAAAAATTCTGTCAAAAAGGACCAGAGGACATAGTTTAAAACTGTGGGCTGTGTTCAGCCAGAATTAAATATAGCCTTCAGGTCACAAAAAGTAGGAAAGGCCATGCATGCTGGCAGAAAAAAAGATGTACCTGCTATCCCGAGTGGTCTAAGAAAAACTCGGACTGGGGGTCTTTTAAAGATTACTTCCTCAGCTGAGGTGAAAGATACTGCCACTACTTCAGCAGCACAAAGGGGACTGAAAACTACCTTATTCAGAAAAGGCAGGCCCTCCAAACCTGCTGTTTAGAAGACATGAACAATAAAAGATGGAGGAAATGACAAGGAATGGGAAAAGGAGAATATGTTTTTAGATTCTGGGGGAAGAAAAATGGAAAACTAATGAGGCAGAGAATTCCCCGAATGAAAAACCAAGGTCAGGAAGACAGGCTTCAGCAAGCCTTTGGAGACAACGGAACTAAACAATGTCTGACTGGAACCCATTCAAAAATCAATGATTAAATACTAGAGAAATCTAAATAACAATATGATAGAGTCTCTTCTCAACACACCTTACATGACAGAAGGGATGCCCTGGCTGTTCTAGAAGCTGTGGCTCTGGGACCAGGAACCTCACTGGAAAGCTCTTGGAAAGACTGAATTGGCCTTCTGGGTGTGCAACCTAGATCACACAGGCAGAATGGCAGGGTAAATTGTGAATTGGGAAACATGAGCTCAGAACACTTCTTACAAGAGGTGGTAGACCCACCAGATTAGTAGGCTGAGAAGAAAAATGCCAGTGAAATAGAAAAATATAGCTTAAGAAGAAAGAGATGAATTAGATAGTAATGGCTTAATTCGTCCTCAATAAAACCAGCTTTAGTCTTTGAGATTTGCAGAAGATAGATGAGATTTTAAGTGAGGGGTGGGCTTGGTTTCTTCTTGTAGGGAACTGCTTCTCAAATGGTGGAGGGGTTAGAACTTCCACAAATGATTTCTCCTGCCATGGTGCTCACTGAGAACACTGATCTTCAGGGCTGAACAAGGGCTGGCAGAGGTGAGACTGACATGGCAAAAGAACTAAGGAGCTCAGGTGTCCATTGGGCAACCATAGAGCCTGTGGCTGGTTCCAGGCTTTGTGTCTTTGTGAATGATCAAAAGAGAGATCACATTTGTGTACTGCACACAACATTAAACAGAAGGACCTGCAAGCACAAGATGGCTCAGAAGTATAGGCAGGAAGTGCTACAGTGGATTCCACTACAGAATAAATAAAAGAATGCATCTGGGACCTCTAATCTGAAACAAACACAAAGAAGAAAGGACATACACAGGAGACACTGATGATTAAAATGCTTTAAGTATAAAAATTAACTAGAAATTAACTACAAAAGCTATATTATATGTTTGAGTTTCAAGCCAGCAATATCAGCACTGGGAAAGAACAATGATTCTGTAGATGAATCTGGCATAATTACACATCAAGCATTTCAGTAGCTTTTTAAGGGATCTTGTAGAGCTAGAGTGAAGAATAATGGAGTGAAAAAGGGCACAAATAGAATGGCAAGCAAAATATAAATCGCTAATAATATATAACTTGGTCATTGCCAGACAAAATAGCTCATAATCAATTATGCAGATTTGATAAAGCTCTAAAAGAAGATGAGAAGGAAGAAGGAAGGAAAATAACCCTAAAAATTCATTAATATAAAGAAGAATTTGGATGACTACATTTCTTGGCACCAGTCTTGAATAGCCAGTTTCCAGCAAAGCCTCGCTAGTTAGACACATCATACCCATGACATAAACCAAGAGAGAATGAAATACTTGCTGAAGTGGAAGACATAGGCAAATGATTAGTTTTCTTCTCTTCCACAGCTCTAAAGACCATTCATGAAGACTCGTTGCTTGGCTCCATTTGGTATTTTTCTGTTCTAACAGTGAGGAATATTACATGTGAAGGCTTAGTCTCTGCCAAGAATGTAAAGCTGAAACTGTAATAGTATTTTTCTTTGCAGCATGAGAGCTTTTGAAGTGATACACTAGATTTTAACTCCTACCTGAAGCAGAATCATTGATTGTCACAGAAAAAAAAAAGTATCATCACAATGTTCAAGTTCAGCCAGGTTAGGCATAATTTTATGGAAGAAATACATTTCTTAGTTGACCATTCCATCACGCAAACCCTAGAAAAGTGAAACAGTTTGCATTTTGAAGAGAGTGAATTTAAATCTCCAAATTTGCAGCTGCAGAGAGGAAAAAACCAACAATAATCATAACTCTGAATTTTGTGTCCTATCAAAATATCACAGATACAAGCACTTGTCTATTACATTGGATACAGAAAATACGAACTGTGCTCAGAACTGTCATGGTTTTTATAAAAACCAAACAACTATTCAACAACAAAGATTCAGGACACTAAAAATTACTGTGAAATCTGGATCTCTCAATTGTCCTTCATGTGGGACTCTACCTAGACATTCAATTTTTTCCCTTCTCTCAGACATACATGATGACATTTCAGAAAGAGCAGTGATGCTGCTCCATAATGCCAAGAAGGGGATTTGAAGATCACATCCAGAGACTGGATGGTGCCACTTTATCCCTTCTGTTTGAAAGGTGAATGTGTACACAGTATGGTAATGAAAGCCCCAATTAATGAACTGCAGAAAAATCTTTCAGAATCCTCCAATAAGTCCAGCATGATAATAAATGCCTGAAATAAATTAGAAAACATGAGACATGCCCAAATAACATGGAAAGCCAAAGATGCAAGCTGTTTACATAAATCAGAAATGACATCCTAGCTTATATGATGTAATGTTTTTATACAAGCCTGTTAGACTAAACAGTTGTGATGGTGCCAAGTGTTTGGAAGGTGATGAAATTGATTGAAACTGGCCAAGACACCAGTTCCAGCTCTGATCCTGCTTCCTAAATACTATCTTCAAATATATGAAGACAGAAAAAAACCTTTAAAAACACTTTAGTGAGACTGTATAGTTTAAGCCATCAACACTTAGAAAATACCAGAATTAAGCATACTTGAATAACCTTAAATTGGACACTTTGTTTAGATTATGATATAGCCTTTAACTGCATGCTTACATACTAATTTTTCCACATAAATTCTGACTCATTCAGCATACATAATGAATAGTGTGTACATAATGAACTATTTTTCTTGTAACAGTTATTTGCTGTTGTTCGGCATGTAGTCCCAGGACTTATTTGCTACACATTATTCATATTCTTCTCTGAAGACAAAATTGTGAATTTCATCATGGGTTTTTCCATGCACCTCATGGGTTTTCCAGGCTACTACAGTGTTTGTCTGATTAAAAAATGTTCATTAGTTTATTTTGAAAACATTGCTGTGAGAGGAGGCAGCAATATGCTTCCATTTTTCACATGGAAAACTGAGGCACAGGAAAGTTACTTAAGGTGGTTAATGTTCTCTCTCAAAGCACTTTTTTTAAAGGTCTACTCTCACTGAAGTCAGCAGCAGCCATGGACTCTGAGTTCTCCATGGTACTGTTCAGTGCTGGCAAATGAACAAGGAGAACTTTGCGTCCTGGGGTCATGTGTGGCTCTGGACGATGTCAGGCACTGATACACCCTGACCCTTCTCTGGTAGCCACACCAAAGCACAGCCTCTTCTGCCCTACTCCTTGAACTTGTTCCTGTCCCACTTCCTTCTTCTTCCCCAGTGTTCTTCTTCAAAAGTCCTGTTCTTCATTCCTAAGGCTGTCCTTTCAGACCCAGTCTCTTTGCTCAGCAAGTCCTAGTTCCACTCCTTTACTATTGAGCTCAGCGGTCCAAACTGCCCAGTATCCCCTTCTTGTAATTTTTGTCTCCTCTTTGCATGCCAGGTTTACTCTTCACAGGTTTCCAATCCTCATTCTTTAAAGTTATCTAATCTGGGTGAACATCCCCTCACTTTTTTCCCCCCAGTTTTACTTCTCTGGGCATGCTGCCTGGACTTTGATTGCCTTCCTTGCTCCTTTATCTTTATTTCCCATTCTCATTCAGGGTTATTTTGTCCACTTCTGCCCTCCCATTTAACCTAATCCCCAGTTTGCGATCCTGTTCTTCCGCCCTTGACCAACCACTGCCTCACTGTTAGCACCTCCAGGGCCAGTTTTCTTGCCTGGTTCCCTCGTCTGTGTGTCCCAAGTTCCAGCATCCTCTTTGAAGGTTTGTTTCTCTGCTCTTCTCCTTTCTGCATTTTGACAGGTGTTGTTTTGATAGGTGTCTTCTGCTTTCCCTCTGTGTGTGCCAATGTGAGAGCAGGGGGAATGGATGACGGCGTCACCTCTCTCAGCCTGGCGGGACCCGGCGGCCAAAGTGCATGGTCTGTAGGGGGAGCACGGCACGGCCACAGCGCAGCTCCGGGAATGCAGCTGCTGACATCCAAGACTCTTCTACCAAGCCTGTGAAGAGCTTGTTTTTCTCCAAGACTTATGGTTTCCTGGCAGCAGCTATATTTCCATAGCATTGGCGTGCTCATGACACAAAAGACATCCATCCATGTACTAAAGGTTTAGTCCCCAGGTGAGGCTAATACAAATTTTATAAAAAGGTCACCAGAATGTTCAGCACTGATTAAACATTCATTCCTGGCCTAAGCTTACAGAAGTTTGGCTACAACGTTCAAATATGGCAAAGGAAAATAACAAATGCTACACGTTTTCCTATACACAGAGTGAGTTCAGGAGAGTTCTAAGGAGCTGCATGTTAGACTGAGCATCAGACTAACACTGAGCTGTGCTATTAGACCCATGGAAGAGAATAAGAGCAAACAATGCAAGACGCCTTTGTAAATAACAGCTCATAACTGGCTTTAGAATGTTGGATTCACTTAGAACCAAATCTTATCAGGAGATTTTATGTAAAAAAAATTTCCAAAATGCATACATTTATTATCTCTTATTTAACATTTGTAAGTTTTTTAATTGCTTTGATTAATTGAGATGACAATGCCTGCAAAAACAATGAAAAAAACCCAGAAAAATCCAAAAATAGTTGAACTGTCATGATATTATTAATTGCTTACTCCAATTTCTAGATTTGTGGCTCTGTATATACCTCCACAGAAGGTATAGCACACTTTTCTGTATACAAAACATCTCAATATTAATCGTCTCATCTTAGAAAACAAGAAAAATATTTTGCTACATAAATGGTCCATTACTGCTTATGTTTTTACTGCAATATTGCTTGCAATTCCAACTAGGTGTGTTACAGAATTTGTCATAGTTGGATGTATAATGTTATGATTTCACTGGCTGTCTGTACAATTACTACAGCTTAAAAGACCAAGGACATTTTCAGAACACAAATCTAGCACATTTATAATTTACTATCTGTAATACTTTGCTATTTATCACAAAACTTTGTTCAACCTCAGTGATGCTAATCACCTTAAGAACATCACCTTTTTCAACAAAGATACCCTAAATAAATTGCAAGTATTCATAATACAAACATACCCATGTAGACACTCGGGGATCTAAATGTATTGCATATACACTTGAATGTTTATCTCAAAGATGAATGCCTTCACCTTTGCTTCCTTGTTTCGTGTTCCCATTAAAAGCTTTTTGATGCGTAAGTGCCACCTGTAGGAAATACCAGAGTATGCTCAAGAGCAGCCCTGTGCCAGCTGAGGCACTGAGTTGTCTCTCTCCCATCCTCAACACACGCACCTCCTTTGAAAATTCAACCATGTATTGAGAAAGCAACAGCCCTGAATTATGGCTTCCTTGATGGATTTAGTTTGTAAAGCCACATCTGCAGGAAAGTTGTTGTTTTCCAGTGAAGTCTAATCAAAAAGGAACTGAAATGAAAAACTATTACATTTTTCCACTTACTTGTCTGTATGACATTATTCCATAGGAATCAAGCAGTCCTTCACTATTGTATGTTGATCCAAATAGAGTCTGTTGTGATTAACATGGAGTACTTCTCTACAATTACTTAAGGTACACAAATATGAAAGATTGTATAATTTATGTATTTTTATTTATATCTACTATTAATTAAAAGGAATATATGTGAAAAAGTGCTTTAACAAAGGAACAGTCCACTACTATAAACACAGCTCAGTTTCCTGTGGCAGTAAGGCATGAATGGATGGAAGTGCATCTAAATTAAAACATTAAAAGAAAAAATCGAATAATTTCTAATGTAGCTATAAAAATAATAACTGAGACTTTTCAATGCATTATAATTTTTTTACTATCACGAGAAAAATTAAGAGCTTACAAAAAAATCATCTTTTTAAATATTAGAGTCTGCCTAGGTAAAAAAAAAAAAAATACAGTGAAGGATTTAATCCCAATTTGGAAAAAATAAGAGAGAAAACTGGCCTGACTCCTTCTATAGTCATCACCTTTAACAGTTATGCTCCAAAAATACACTGACAAGAAAATAGTTTCATTGATTCAAGTGTATCAATCACCGATACAGTATCTCCATTCCTTGGTATATTTACTAGGTAACATAAATTCCACACCCAAAGCACATTTTTCATCCAAAATTGAGAAGTTATTTTTAACAATTCGATGTGAAATGACAGGATAGAAATCATCTGGTATATGAGCACAAATTATATGCCACTCTAAAAGAAAACATTAGTTCATCGTTTGACAGCCAGGCAGTCTGTTTAGTTTTGTCAGTCACGGTTGTGTACAAACGACACGTCTCTCTTCTCCCCTAGTCAGTGTTGCTTCGAGCACGTACACTTGTTTTGGCTGTCCCTCGTCACCACCTGACATTTATCCGCTTGCTTCAACACAGACAACCTTTAACACCCGCACCTGCAACTCCGAAAGCAAACTTCATCCGCCTGCCGGGTGTCGGACGGGCGGACGGGCTGCCCGCCGCTGTCCCCGGGGCACTGCGGTCTCCCGCGGCGGNGCACCGGGCCCGCCGCCGCGGTGCTGTCCGCGGTGCTGAACCGCCTCCCTCTCGGTCTCCCCCCGCACCCCATCTTGCGAGCCCCAGGCTCGGTCCGCTCGCCGCCTCATGGCTCTCACGAGCGACCGGCAACAAGTCTGGCCGCTTGCCCACGCCAGCCGGCACATCCACCCGTGCGTTTGAAGCACGGAAATTGCCCTATAATACAAAGGACTTTGGAGACCAGGGGCAGCGAAACCCCACCAGGGCCACAACGCCATCCCTAGCTCCGGACTCTCCGCAGCGCGGGCTCTGGCTCCCGTTGCTGCCTCTCCCAGAACAAGCCCCAGCGTCCATTCCTGGCAGGGGCAGGGCTGTGCATCAGGCTTCCCGGGGTAATCGCACTGCAACGCCAGGCATGGTTTAGGGAGCGGCGGTTTTCCCTCCCTTCCCTCCAGCAAGGTGCAACCTTCTCTCCTTCTTTTGTTCTCAATGGCAGGAGGGTGGAAGTGGCGGCGGGAGGGGTGGGGAACACTTGCACCTACAAATTCATGGGGGATAACAAAGGACCATACGACGCCCGGATTAATTTGCATTAGCATCCATGAGGGCAGCAGCATTTTACGTCTGCAGGGATTAGCCGCGCCGAGCCCGGGCTTACCGTCCCTATCGCAGAGCTGAATCGCCTCCAGGCTGAGGTTCTTGATCACCTCCTCGCAGGGGCTCGTGGGGCTGCTCATGGTGTGCGCCAGGCGAGGAGCCTCCATCGCGCCCCTCGCCGCTGCCTGCTGTGGCTTGGCCGGGGG
>VZTN01020359.1:89896-236833 GCA_013400515.1 Erpornis zantholeuca
GCCCGGCGCGCCCCGGGATCCGCGTTTAAAGGGGCCGCGGCCGCCGCCGCGGAACGGTCCCTTCCCCCTCCGCTCCTTATGTAACTGAGGCCGCGCCTCCACGGGAAGCTCCCGGGGAGTACAAGCCCTCCGGATCAGGCCCTGAGAACGGCCGGTCCGGGTTCCAGCCGGCCGGCCTCGAGCACAGCTGCCCACCGCCGCGGCGTGGTTTGTTTCGAGGTTATTCCATAACCCGAGAGAGTCGCCCAGGGGAAAACCACCCCCAAGCCACTGTTAGCGACTTCCCCTTCTCCAAACACACAGCCACCGTGACCGCTGATATCACACCCAACCGCAAGGGCTCTACCGTCCACTTCCATCCTTCGATGATGAAAGCATTTGCAGAAAGAAATATTAGTCGGTTTTAGGTTGATAAGCATAGAAAAGCTGGCAGGTTATTGATTGCAAGAGAGGGTATGGGAATGAGCCATTTCTAGCTATCTGCCCTGCACACTTCCCACCTGTCCTTTTTGTGGGAAGGAGAAATAATCCACATGGTAGCAGTGCCATTCTTATCAAGCCTTTTTGAAAAGTACTTATTTATCAGTTCCCAGCTTCAGGAACAAGAACAGGGCCAGAAAAGAAGAAAATTTAAAGAGTAATAGGCTAACAGGTTAAACTGGTGTAGCACTGCACCACCATCAGGTGTGAGAGCTCAGCTCCCTCCCCACCACAGGCCCACAGGCTGGACAAAGGAGCAGCCTCTGGGCCTCAGGGGCTGCAGGAGTGCACTGGTTTCTCCAGGTACCAGACTGACTCTGGGATCGAGCTCACCGTACTGGGATGGGATCACCAGTTTCCAGAGTGGAAAGTGGTTTGAGCCCATTTCCTCCCACACATCACAACAACTATTCCTGTCACCAGTTGTTTCATCAAAGCAAAATTCACACCATTTAGCCATTGATCTTGAGACACCAACACTGGTTGCTTTGAGAAACGGCAGCTTATTGCACACAGGTTCCCATCAAGACTGAGGCTGTGATGCTTCTTGGTTAGCATTGCATGACAGCAAGTCCTGAATCCCTAAAGCTCCAGTTTCTCTTTCTGCAGTCCCAAGACCATGCAGTGTCCTCTCAGTCCTCACTGATCTGGCACAGTAGCAAGCCCCACACACAGCTAGATGTTTGTCATTCCACTACCACTGGACTTTGGGATCCTTCCATTTGTTATTATGGTTTCTGGGGACACTAATCTCAGAAACTGGACTCTGGTTTTGCATTTTACAAAGCCAAGTGCTGCAGCCTAGAAGCAAGGAATAGGTTTTAGGAGCCTGAATTCCTCCAACACCTTCAAAAATCTGTAGTACATCCTGGGGAGAAAGTGCAGCACTGAGCACCCTTCTGGGACTGTGTACTCATTAAACACGCACACACACACACACACACACACTTACTTTCTTGTTCATCTTTTTTTCCCCTGCTCTTTATTTCTCTGATGTTTTTCATCAGGATGGAAAATGTGTACAGAGGGGTCAGGCAGAGGAGAAGTGGAATGAGTGGGAAGGGAACGTAAAGGAAGAGAAAATGAAAAGGAAGTAATAACAGGAAGGGAGAGTGTGAGTCAATGGGGAGGTGGGAAGGGAGAGGAATATATGAATGAATGAACAGACAGAATGAGGACAAATATAGAATCAGAGAGGAAGAAATGAAAGTGGGTGAGACTGCATTCATCAGGTTTTAATTTTGTCTCTGACAAGCATTAATTCCCTGCACTGAAGCAAAACCTTTCTCCTTGATATTGCAACCGTTCTTAGCACACAGTCATCTCCTACGTAAGGCTGGAAAATTTTTCTCTGAGGATGGTGTATTTAGTCTCTCGGCCTTATGTTCCTCATTCATTCCCTTCCACAGTGTGGCAGACACTTCAGCAGCTCACACAATCTTGTTACTTCTTTGCTATAACATTATACAAAGTCCATTTGAAATAGACGCTGTCCTTGAATACTGAGAGAATTCCTATTTCATTCTCTCTGCCTCTATTTTATACACCTTTCTCTCCTCTACTTCTTATTCTGTGCAACTGAAATCAGGTTTTTAAGAACGGATGGATTTTGCATAGCTCTTTGAAAGCAGAGGGCTTTGGGGGTGTTCCCATTCCTCAAACGCCTCTTGTTTCTCAGATACCCCTGGCTGAGATATATCTATTTCATTCCCTACACCATTTTTTTTAAGAAAAGACTGATTAACTCTCCAAATACTGGCACAGACCTCAGTGTAAGTGTAGAGCAGAAAAATCTTTTCCATACCTCCATACGCTTTTCTAAATCTGGACCTGTCTGAGACAGTATTTTGCAGAGTCACACTTCAGACTCCATGCTTCCTTCAGCCTATCACTTCTCCCATCACCTGGACTAGGGATGAACATTTTTAAAAGCTCAACTTACTCTCAGATGTGATTCCCTTCAATCATTTGGCAATGAATTTAGTCCTAGGTATTTCAATCTCAGAGCACACAGCGCTCTCATGGCGTTTTTCTTACCTGAGAGAATTATAGTCTGCTTGTCTTAACAAGGAACAGCATTGTCTGAGGCACAAGTTACATTTGTGCCAAAGGATGACAGAGTCTCAGCATATAATCAGAAAATTTATTCTATGACAGATTATCCCTGACAGTGTTTAGCAAAAAATGTCACATACCACAAATATGGGTCAACATTATGTAATGGAAAGTCTGCCAATGGCAGCACATCGTTAGAGACAGCAGAGGGTCATGTGTTTAGAACTGCAAAAGCTTGCAAAGAATTTGCCACAACAGCAACCTCTTAGACTTTCAACATTTAGATAAACAGAATCTTACCAACTTCTGTAGTTCAACAATGTGTCTGTTATTACAGTAACCTCACACAAGGAGAGAGAAGCAGCATTTTCTAGCGTGATGCACGTACCAGGAAACGTGAGCTGTGACACACAGCTCTTGCCTGGTGAGGTTCAACAGTCTCAGCTCTCCTGCCTCAGCCTGACATTCACAGTCCCCCAGGTAGGTGGGCGACATCTTGCCGTAGGGTTACCACTCTACAAGCACAAAGGAAGAGAGGCTGCCAGCCAGCTGGAGAGGTGTGGGGCTTTTTTCCTGAAGGGCACAACCTCTTTCATGCCCTAAAGCAAGGGGAAAACGGGCTGTGTATTCCTTTGCTCCCCACAAACAAACCCCCCCACATGATGACAAAGTTCAGCCCCACATATGTTGCACTCCATTTTGGGAAATCTGCTGTGCGTTAGCAGCAGAGCACAGCACAGAGCTGGGCAACCCCATTCTCACTCTTTGAAAACTCTTTTGTACTTCATTGTAGCAGGTTTTATCTGCAAGTTATAAAAGAAACCCCCTGTCTCCGACCTCAGCAAGACTCAGAGTTCCAGCTCTGCCTTCCCACTTGGGAATAAATAACCGACTTGTGTTATTGTTCAGTGGACTGTGCAAGCAGAAGGCAAAAAGGCTACAGACATGGTTTTCAGGAAAGAAAAACTAGGGAGGAATTAAAGACAGCATTTTGGGATTTTTTCCTCCTATTAATATGTCACTTTTGAGGAGAAAAGCAAAATATTAAAGGACAGATAAAAAAAAGGATTAAAATCAGTAATGAGGGTCAGTCCTAAAAGGTGCACTGACTAAATTTAGCATCCAATCCCTGAAGTTTCGCAGAAATAAATTCTTTGCAATTTTGCAGTCATTCTCTGTCTTTAATGGACATGTCAAGTGTTTCAAGCATGCAAAGGCACACACTTAAAAAAGATTGTATGCAAAATATCCTTGAAATATCATAGATCTGAAGTAAAATCCACAGACTGGTGATAGAAAGACAAAACACCACCCCAAAACGTAAGACCCTAAGTGCAAGCCATGACTCTGTAGAGTTAATGTGTGGTGTGACACAGCATCCTTTGCTGAGACAGACATTGATGTATGACAATTTAGAGCACTAGGCATAGTCTCTAAGCAAGTATTGAGCAAGAGCCTCCTCAAATGCTCACAGGAGAAGGATGATGGCAGAAGTCCCCCTTTTATACTCTAAGAAAATCCAAGGCAGAGCAGCAGCGTTTATTCTTAGCTCTAGAGTGAGTCTCTCTCCTTCTTTCTGCAAAGATAACACCCATGGCCAGGCACCACAAGTTCAGCAGTGAGGCTACAGCTCTCCTGGAAATGCCTCTGCCTGCTGTTTTCTGTTTTGGTGTTGTTTGAGATGCTGGGAAGCCCCACAATTTCTAGGAACTCTCCAGTGAGGTGTATGCAGTAGCTCATACATCTCAAAATGTCTCTCCTTCCCTGTTCAGATGGCTTCATTTCAGCAAATGCATTCAGTTCATGCATTCAGGCTTCTCTTGCAAGGCCATAAAGCATACTTTAAAACATCAAAGATACAATTCTGAGGCAATCTTGTGACTTCTGGGGCCAGAGAACCTACTCACGAATCTGGAAAAATGACTTCAGTGTAGGCAAAAGCTAGTCTACCACTGGGATTAAAGGACAATCAGTCCATGAAAAAGGCAACCAAGGGCATATGAGATAGAGATTCAGTGCAGCACAAGTGGCACAAACAGGGTAACCAGAGCCTGACTCTGCCCAGTCTCCCTATACAGGAATTAGAGGGTGTCAATTGCAGTTCATAGCAACAGCTTCAGAACAAATGAAATGAGGTGGTACTTCCTGCAATGGATCTAACAGCTGTAAGAATAAAGGACAGTGCCAGTGCCAGAAATTTTTGTTCATTAAAGGGAAGGCTGGAAAAATTAGTGCAAAAGGAATCCTTTAGAGTTACTAAAACCGTAAGTGACTCAGAGTCCCTAAGCTGAAAACTAATAGAGTTCAGGAAGGAGTTACTGAAGACTGCTATATGTGCTTGGCATGCCCTTCATCTTCTGTAAACACACATTTCCAGCCACTGCTAAAGAGACTGTACTATTCTGGGTAAGTCCTTGGTCTGACCCAGGACAATCACAGAAATGCCCAGTATCCAAATCTGCATTCTTTACCACCCACCACTGCCACACCATCCTCATTCATAAGGAAAACTTCAGAGTATGGAGCCCTCTGATGGTCCTGGTTGGGTGTGCAAATCTCAACCTAATCTAAACAACATAAACAATTAAAAGGGAATATTCCTCTCAGATAAAGAAACATATCAAGCAAATTATCATTTCATCAACTTTATTGATGGTGCTGCTTTCTGAATTTCAGTTTTCCAATTAGCTTTATACAGTTTGAATAAGCATCTAAGAAAGACAAATTCTTTCATATAAAAAAGCCCCTTATTTGTATTTCATAAAATTTGTTCCCTAATAGGCACAAAGTACTGTTATTGCTTAGCATTATCGCTTATTAATTTCATTTTACGTTTAGCCTCCCTTTATGAGATCCAGAGTAACCTTAGAGAACAATCTGAACCTCTCTCCTCTGTGCTGTTAATCAGTCTTCCTACTTTTGTAACCACTTTCACATTTAACTAGGGCCTTATCCTCCAGATATTGGACCATATCTTGACCTTTAAAGGATACTACTGTTTGCTTATCCTTGACAATGCTGACTGCTATTCAGATTTACTTTCTGTCTACAGTTCAGTGGCCAGCCTTTGATACCTTTAAGTGAATTTAGCCCCAGCTGACTTGTTTCAGCAATTTCCTTAAGATATTATGTGGCACAGCATCAAATGCCTTTGTAAAGTCTTGATGCTGTTCTGTCCTCTGCTAATCTTCTGGCTTCATCATAAAAGATGTGGAGGGATAAGCATTCTAATTGGGCCTGGCTTGGTTTACTGCAGTACACCTGTGCCATATCAGGGTCTTGTTACACCATTCACCTCCATATAAATACATTTCCCCCTCAGGCTTCACTATTTATAGTATTTGTTTCAATTTGGAGCCATGCCCAAAAGACAATAGTTTCCATAGTTACTCTTAATTCAGTTTTTAAAGACTCCTGGCATGCTGACACTTTATTAGTCTCCTGATAGTTCCTCAATTCTCTGTGGGGTTTTTTAGCAACTAGCTGTTCCCTCAGTTCTTTAAATATCTGAAGGGACACCTCAGATGCATTTGTTCAAGTGATGATATTTCATTATGTATTTCTTAGTTACTTTTTCCCAGCCGTTCATAATTACATCAATGATTTCTTTAGCAAGCCATTATTTAAAGTTTAATCTCCTTCCCAATAAACTTCATGGCAAAAGTCCAATTAGTTTTAGGGAGAATAAAACTGGTCTCAAAATTTATCTCCTTATAACAAATTAATTACAATTAATATTTTCTTGGTCAAGTAACTTTATGTTATTGTGCCTTCAGGACTTATAACACAGTCTTTTCATATTATTTTTAACCTCTTGGCAGCTGTTTCCATGTATCCTCATGCCGTCCCTGTTTCTCTCCTGTGTACTCAGCTTGGAATATAAAACCCTGTTTTGGTGACCCTCCAGTTTTCTGCTTTTAGTGCAGTTTATATTTAAGTTTTACTTGTTTAAGTAGCCCACAGTGACCCATTCTCTCCTCAGTGTTTCCCATTTCATTGGAACGAGACACATTTCTGCTGGTTTTCATTACAGCATCTTCTCATGTCCTCCCCACTGCCCTTCCCCTTTCCACAAAACCTTTTCTGAAACTCTCTCAGCTGATCCTGTGAATGAGATTTTCCTCACATCACCACACCCTTTCACTGGATAACCAAAACTCTTCAGATAGCCAAGAAGAAGTTCATTAATAAAGTTAATGAAGAAAGTCTAAGTGATTAGTTCCTCAGTGTCATCTACTGATCTCATTTTCTTATAACCGTGGAGCTATAAGCGTTTTGCATAAGCACAGAAGATGGGATCTAGGTTGATGTCACTGCTTTTGTACCATCACAATCTGCTATGACTGAGGTGATGTGGCAACACAGGAAAGACACCATTGTCCATTCCCTGCTGCTACCATGAACACAGTCAATTAACTGCTAAGGAAACACCAGGAAGATTGTGTTAAATCAATGACAGTAGGAACACCAAGACTTTCCTTAGCTCAGAGACTGGATGAGTAGTGAGACTAATCTTAAATTTCTCTCATTACCTCAGTCACTTATTACAAGCCCTTATACTGTTTTTCAGATCTATGATTATTTATATATATGTTTTGCATTGACCCAGGCTGGATGCCTGGTGCCCACCAAAGCTGCTCTCTCTTTCCCCTCCTCAGCTGGACAGGGGAGAGAAAATATACTGAAAAGCTTGTGGGTCGATATAAAGGCAGGGAGAGATCACTCAGCAATGACTGTCATGGGCAAAATGGAATTGTCTTAGAGATATTAACTGAATTTACTACTAACCAATATCAAAGTACGATAATGAGAAGTAAAACAAATTTTAAAAACACCTTCCCCCACCCCACCCTCCTTTTTGGGCTCTGCCTCCTCCCCAGAGGCAAAGGGAGATGGGGAATGGGGGTTATGGGCAGTTCATCACAAATTGCTTCTGCTGCTGCTCAGGGAGAAGAGCCCTTCCCCTGCTCGAGTGTGGGGTCCCTCTCACAGGAGACCATCCTCCCCAGACTTCTCCAGCTTGAGTCCTTCCCACGGGCTACAGTTCTCCATGAACTGCTCCAGCATGGGTCTCTTCCCACGGGGTGCAGTCCCTCAGGAACAGTCTGCTCCAGCGTGGGTCCCCCCTGGGGTCACAAGCCCTGCCAACAAACCTGCTCCAGCGTGGGCTCCCCTCTCCACAGGTCTGCAAGTCCCTCCCAGGAATCTGCTCCAGCGTGGGCTTGCCACGGATTCACAGCTTTCTTTAGGGCATCCCCCTGCTCTGGCATGGGTCTCCTTCATGGGCTGCAGGCAGGTCTCTGTTCCCCCGTGGATCTTCATGGGCTGCTGGGGGACAATCTGCTTTGCCATGGTCTGCACCACGGGCTGCAGGGAAATCTGCTCTGGCACCTGGACCACATCCTGCCCCTCCTCCTGCACTGACCTTGGTGTCTTGCAGAGTGTTTCTCTCACGTATTCTCAGTCCTCCCTTCCCTGGTTGCAATTACTTCAGCACAGTAACTTTTGTTTTTCCTTCTTAAATATGTTATCGCAGAGGCATTGCTGCAAGTTCTGACTGGCTTGGCCTTGGCCAGTGGTGGGTCTGTCTTGGAGTCGGCTGACTTGGGCTCTGTTGGACATGGGGGAAGCTTTCATCCACTGCTCCCTTAAGCCACCCTTTAGCCATGCATGTCCCCTTCCTGCTACCAGAACCTTGCCACGCAGACCCAAAATGCAATATGAAATCCACAATTAAAATGTCACAAAATTTCACCAGAAACAATGTCCCATTAGAAACAGCAATGAAGAGCTGTGTTTTCCATGGATTTGCTCTGGTAGGAATGCATGTCCATTTAGCACCCATATATGAGCAGATTAGATAACGAGAGTAGAGTATACAAATAGTAAAATGAGCATTCACCTATAGCACCATTTCTTTAACAACATCCATAAGCATTTTAATTAATGCTTGAATTATGTCCTACCACTGTTATTTGTGTTCTGACTATATGTCAGCCCTGCAGTATGTTATTTATTGATAGTGCAGCAATCCTTAAAGATTCCCAGTTGCTGTACATATGCAGTGCCCTGGAGTGTTTAAAGTCAGTGGAGGAGCTGTAGCATTCTGTGAGTCTTAAAAATCCTAGAGCTGACCCAAAATCTGTTAGTGACTGATTCACTGCTCCTGAACCAGGCTGCACAGGAGGATAATTGCAAAGGCCATCTTTAACCTTAGGAGTTTATTTGCCTCAGGAACTTTCCACAGTCAGTGGAGAGTAGAAAAATCTTCATCCGTGTCTCAAAGGGAGTTCACTGTAGGTGCTTGGCATTGCCCCAGAGGAAATGCTTCCTCTACAGGAAGCAGAGTGATAAAAACCTTCTGAGGCTAAATTTAGTCCTTGTGAATGCCCCCATAATTGTTCCTATGTGTGTTTGCAAAAGCCCTCTTTGATAATCTCTAGTATATTCTGGAGTGAGAAATGAGAACAGCAAACAAACACGGCAAAACTCTCTCTCCTGGGCTAATGCAAGCTCCTCAGCTCCTTGTCCAAAGTTCAGAGGGCTTAATCTACACATGCTGCTAGGGAGTGGGCTGCCTGCAAAGCAGAACAAGTGTCCATGTATGCAGGCACAGCTGTTGCCTAATGACAGAGGTGTGACGGTGGCTCCTGTGTGATGGAACGTGGGTCTGTGTTCAGACTTGTCCAATCACTGCTTATCTGGGATGGGCTGAACTCACATCAGATGCTCATCATTGGTAAATTCTTTTTCTCTGATTTCCTCTCTTTCTTCCATGTTAACTGCCAACCCCATATCTTACATTAGTTTTTTTAAATCAAATTTACGTGGGTTATATATGTAACTTTTCTTTTTAATATTAGTATTTTTCTTCTTCTTGATTCTCTTTGTTCTTTATCCATTTTCAGTCTAACCTCACCTACTCCCATCTGTCTGAGAGCCAGCTTCTGATTAATGTATCTCCACATAAATTCAATTTAGCCATCGACAGTACATTTTTGGGGTTGATCACATGATATCCATCTGGTTATTTGTGGGATGAGGAGGGAAAATGAGGTAAAAATTAGCAAAACATTGCTTTCTGTGTTGAAGCAGTTGATTTTAATAAGTGAAATGAAATTTTATTGGGTTTGTGTGGCAAAGTTTTGGCTGCCACAGGGGTGATTCTGTGAGAAGCTGCTGGAATTTTCCCCCAAGTGTGATAGAGCCAAGGCCAGCCAGCTCCAAGGCAGACCCACCGCTGGCCAAGGCCAAGCCCATCCACATTGGTGCTAGCACCTCTGGGTAACAGGTGTAAGAAGAGGGAAAAATCCCCTGTGCAAGAGCAATCAGAAGAGAGGAATGAGAATGTGTGAGAGAAACAACTCAGCAGACACCAAGGTCTGTGGAAAAGGAGGGGGAGGAGGTGCTCCAAGCACTGGAGCTGAGATTCCCCTGCAGACTGTGGGAAGGACTAATGTTGGATAAGTTCAAGGGGGACTGTCTTCTCTGGGAGGGACCCCATGCTGGAGCAAGGGAAGGTGGTGAGCAGTCTTCCCCTGAGAAGGAAGGAGCAGCAGAAGAAATGCGTGATGAACTGACCAAACTCCATATTCCCCATCCCCCTGTGCCACTGGCTGGGGAGGAGAAAATCGGGACTGAAGCCAGGGTAGAAGAGAGAGGTGGGGGGAAGGTGTTTTAAGATTTAGTTTTTATTTCCCCTCTGATTTGGTTGGTAATACCTTAAGCTAATTTCCCCGAGCTGAGTGCATTTTGCCCATGACAGTAATTGCTGAGTGATCTCTCCCTGCCCCGATTTTGACCCACAAGCCTTTCATTACATTTTCTCTCTCCTGCCTGGCTGAGAAGAGCAGTGACAGAGCAGCTTTGGTGGGGACCTGGTACCCAGCCTGTGTGAACCCACCACATAAATTTTCTGGTCTCTTGTCCTTAGCAAGCTACTTATGGTAGCTGCCAGTTGACAAGAAAGTTGTCTGTGTGGATTTTGTCAATCTTAGAGCATATTGCCTGTCATGCTGTGGAAGTATTATTTGTACACCTAAGTGACAGTAAAGTTTTCCAATACTAGATTGAGCTCAGCAACAGAAGTAAGGGTAGGAGGTGGAGCTATACAGTTTTGTGCTTTAAATGCCAATCTAGATTAGCTCTACTATTTTGTGTGGGCAATAGCTACACTACTACAATTTCATTCCTTCCATTTTTAGAACAGTCATTACATTTTAAAACATATTTCAATGCCATAGCTCCATCAAATTAATTTAGAGGTTGCACCAGCTTAATTATACACACACCTACAGTGATATAGCTACAGTTCACAGAAACTAAGGACAACTTCCCCCCTTAATTTCTGTGTAGCACCAAACTGCTCCTACCAGGAACAAATTAGACCTGGTATTAAGGCAGTACTGAACCCTGTATGTGTTTTTGGAGTAGAGCCATATGTTCACATATATTAAAACCTCCAGTAACTTATTGCTACATATGTGTTTGCATTGATAAAATTTATCAAGCAAAGCTATTCAGAGAAGGAAGAAATAACACAGAGTCAGCCTAAGGAAAGACTGAAAACATATATTTTATCACTTACCAAGGACTATTCTCATTTGTCTAATAGTGCAATAGAAATGAGTGCCAAATCCTCCATTCTCTGCTGACAGTTTGAGGCCTGAGCAAAAATGCTCTATTACCACATTTTATCATTCTTTCTTGAAGTTGAATAATATATCACAATAAACTAGGTGAAACAAATGAGGCATAAATTAAGCTAAGTTCAAGGTTAGATTGGCAGCTATCAGATTCATAGGCTGATATGTCCACTAAGTCTTATGCCCTCAGGAGTTAATTACACAGCTATCACAACACTGAAAATGCACATGACTGGCCTCTACCTGAATTACAAACCTTCCCACTCCTAGCACAGGAGCAGTGATATCCAACAAAATTGTGACAGCAAATTATTCAGAGACAAAACACAGAAAAGTACTCCAGAATGTCTTCAGGGCTTCCTCCCATGCTTAGGAGACATGAGGGATGCTTGGGGACAAATTAGATAAAAATTGGAAAGCCCAGCTGTCAAAGCAGAGGGTGGTTCCCCCACTCCTCTCACCAGGGAGTTCAACACTGCTGTTATTATTAACACTTGTAGAAAATTATTAAAAAATGTGCAATGATCACAATGGCTAAGATCGTGATGGCTTGGGGAGACCCAAGCTTTCTGGGTCTTGGTTCTGTTTTGGTGCAGTGCCTCTGCAGCTGAAACGGTGCCAGGCAGCCCTTTTGGGAACAGTTGCTGTGTGTGAGCATTATGAACTCCCAGTCAGTCTGGACAAAGATGCTCATTCCCAAAGTGTGGCTGTTTGGCTGCAGAAGGCAAATGCCAGGAGTTAACAGGAGTGCCAATAAAGAAATAGGACCAAGCATGGGGGTTAGACTATAGTAACTTTTGAGGGTTTGAGCACTCATTAAAATGACTGCATGACAGCACTATCTAAATGGAAATAGTATGCAAACTGTGAATTCATCCTGGAGTAAAACCTCCTTCCCGTATCTTGCTGGCAAAACCACTTTATCAACAAATATATCTGCACTGAAATAGATCATGCAACCAGCTTTGGAGAGAACATGTAGTCTTATCCCTATTTTCTCATTTTGGATTTCTCCACCCTCTTGAGGGATGGTGGTCTGAACTCCTTATACTGTCATACTCTCACTGACCTCAACAGAAAACAGCCCACCTCAAAACACAGCTGAGCAGAGCAGCCAGCTGCCTTTGCTTGAGCCAGCTGTTCCCAAACCGAGATTGTAAATCCCACATGCAGCTGCAAGGCAGGCAATGAGAGCAGGGTCAGTTCTCCAGCCTATTATGTGGTGCTTCCACAGACTGTGGGAGCAAAAGCTTTGCTACAACAATGATCATGGGTATCTTCTTTCACTGCTTTAAAGTTGTTTTCCCCTCTTCCTCCCCCTCGACTACTGCTGGAGTCTTATTACTACTTGATCCAGCTGAACCCTAAGGCAAAGTTTTCAGCACTGGACACACTCCTGCAGAGAGAGTTTTGTATGAATTATAAAGTCAGGGCATTCAAATACTACATCAATTCACTTCCCACAGGCTGTCTTCATGAATGCTTATTCATCTTGAAATGATGGTACTCTAAGAAGTCACTTAAGCTCTTAAGCTTTCCTGATCTCATGTCACAACTTCAAGAACAACCAAAAGGAAGAACACTTGGAAAAGCATAAAAACAAAACCCATGGTGAGAAAAATTTCTGTTGCTGCAACTGCTGCTAAATAAAGAGATCACCCCCTGCACAGATATAGCATAACAGTGTGTTCTGCTATACAGATCATAACAAACTTTGATTCAGTCATTTCTGCCACCAAAAGATTATTGCTGTGGTGTCCTCCTTGTTTTGAGGCATAGACAAACATAAAAGCCCCTCTGCCCACACCCTTCTGGAGATTGCAAAGGAGAAGTGAAGAGCAAAGAGATGTTCCCCATACTTCCATTTGGGGAGGGCTGGTGGCTATTTCTGACAATCAAATTGTCATTCTGGCAGAGACATCTTAAAAATTATTTCTTGTTGTCATTACATGTAGCAGCATTGGTAACTTTTACAAAGCACTCTTGTGTTGCAAAGATAACATTACCACACAAACACAGGCTGTGCAGTTCCACAAAGGCTAAGCAACACATTTCTTACTGCCTTAAATCATGTCTTCCAGACCTGCTGGAGATCAGAGGGGCTGGCTCAGGGGAGCAACTAAGTGCAAGTCACTTGTAATGTTCTACCTGCTAACTAACGAGCAGACAAGCCCTGGCAGGCTGGCTGGAGCTGCAGGCACACAGCACTTGCTATAGCTCATTTCAGAAGGGTAGCACTGCTCTCCTCTCTCTCATGCCCTCTGCCACACGCCAGCAAGCAAACAGGAGCGCGGGAGCAGCTGACCACTTCTGATGCCAAGGACTGTGTGCGCGCACTGTAACAGCCTGTGCTCGCCAGCACTTCTCAAAGGAAGCGAGAAGACAGTGTTCCTCTCAAGCCTTGGGTGAGGGCAGGGAAGGGAGGGGGAAGGAACTCCCCCCCATACCCTTTATCCTGTCGTGGGAGCTAAGCAGAGGAAGCCAGATTTAGGAAACTGTGTGAATGTGAGACCATGGCAGGCCTTCCACACAACACAGCAATTGAGGGAGTGCTGTCAGGGCCACGGCACCAGCTCTCCATGCAGGGTTCACACAGTCTGGGAAAGCGAGCAAGGTGGAAGCACAGGAACCCCTCTGCATCCTGATGCTGTTCCTGCCCTTCCTAGGGCACAGCACAGTGCCTGGGACAGACAAAGAAGCAAACACAGGGCAGAGGTGCTCTCACAGAACCACAGAAAATGCTGAGCTGGAAGGGAGCTGCAGGGATCATCGAGCTCAACTCCTGGCTCTGCATGGGACTATTCCCACTCTTAAAACCACTTTGCCCTTCTCTTCCCCAAAGTGTTTTCTCCTACTCACTGTCTTTGCTTACCAGTAGTTCTTGGGAAAAAGAAAGAAAAAGGAAAAAACACAATGGGCAAATAAAACTTGCCATTTCCAGAGATCAGCCAGGACATGGTAGTGATGCTCCTCTCCCATCCCCAGACAGGGACATATAGAGAAACTGTAACTCTGAGGAGTCAGGAGACATCTTCTTGCCATGTACATCCCGACTGAGTGTCCCCTCCCCGTGCTGCTGTAGCACTGGGTCTGCAGAATCACTGAACAGCAAGAGGCTGGTGGAGAGAATGGACTGCACACATTTCCATTGTTCAGAGGCAGTCTATCAATTGTTTGAGGACCTGTCCAGGTCAAGTGTGGTTCTATTTTCAGAGCTGCTTAATGACTGTTGATGACATCTGCCCACGACTGGCAGCACACATTGATGAGTACTGTAAATGACCAGTTTCCAAATGTACAGCCATGTGTCTCCTTTCTGCTCCAGGCAGCTGATAAAGATCCACTGGTGGTAGCTCCTGTTTAATATGGTAAATGATTTTGGAGATTACAGTCTTCTCTTGTGTAATCTTCTTATGTAAGGATAGAGAAAGAAAACATGTGAAGTGCAGAATTTGAACATTAAAACAGCAGTGGATCTGGAGCTCAACATCTTGAAAATCTTTACTTATTATTCCAAGCTAATAAAAAGTCAACAGAAATAAAATTCACCCTATTATATGTACAAGAAACTTAAACAAGAGCCGCACCTCACCATAGAATCTTGTGTGATAATCCAGTACACGGTATTTAGCTATTCAGATATTCAGTGAATAACATGGGAAGTAAATAAGCAAGCCAATTTTAATTCTAAGTAAAAACTAAACAAACTTGAAGAAAAAGCTTCAAAAGCTGGAGCTTAGAGACTGCAAATACGTTGTTCCTAGGGTAGGTTTATGTTGGAGAAAAACATGTTGTTCTTCTTAACCAGCTACCTCATGGTGACACGCACATTTTGAGACTTTTTGCATGCTGATTTATGATTTCGAGCCATGCTATTCCATTCGCTCTCCTCACGTGCTGCGTCAGCAGCTCCTGCTGTGTGTTGCTTGTAGCTCCTTTTGCTCATTCCTCACAATTTATGCTTGTAGTAAAGACAGAGGGACTGACTTAAAATGTTTAAAATCTTAAAGGCAGAGAGTGAAGAATGTAAAAAGCTAAACAAGATAAAGTGAACGGAAAAAAAGTAAAAGTAGCAGAATGGGTGGAAAATGTTGAGAGGCTCTTTTGTCCTTTTCATTCCTATCGATTACTGTCTGCTCTGTTCCCTTCTTTATCTTTCTTTGCTGTATCATGTGTCATACTGCAAGCTTTGAGAACACTGTGCTCAGATACAATGGCAAAGAGCCAACACATGCAAGACCTGAAAATACCAAAGAGATGAACAGTGTTCTGGGGTGGAGACTGTTTGCAGTAATGTGAGAAATTTCATGCCTGCAGAAAAAAGGTCAAGATCAGGAGAGGGTCTCCTCTGTTTTTACTTCTGAGCATGAGGTATAGAGGGCTCACAGATTTACAGAACTCAGTAAGGGATGAGAGTTGTACCAGTTCTGAAAGGAGCTGAGAAAATACTGGAAAAACCCTCCACAAGCATTTCCTCAAACTTTTTAATGAATTCAGTTTTAGCTGTGTTTGTCCTTCATATGCGTTCTAATGAACAAATATGGTGGTGATGAGACTCACAGACAATGCAATCATTATGCAGATTATTCAGTGAAGGATTTGGAATAAGGCATTGGGTAAAGACTGGATTCCTAAAAGACAGAGGCAACTAATGAAATTTCACCTCTGCCCTGTTGATGCACTAGTTATAAATGAAAGGCCTTTTCCAGAGGGTTTTTTGTCCCATTCTAAAAGCTGTAATTCTGAAATTATTTAATATTAAAATGTTTTTCCTGCTGGACCTGATCAGCCTCTCAAATGGAAAACACAGCCTAAACATGCATATTTTATCAAAAAACTTGTCTGTTTTTTTTGCTGTTTTCATTTTTTTCCTTAAAATGAAAAATTTTGCTTGATGTACATTTCCTTAGCAGTGAGATCAAGACTGAACCCAAGGAAAAACTTGCTAAAGCTCCTAACATTGGCTTTACGATGAAAAAACACAGACATAACAAGTCCAAACCCCACAGATGCAGCCATCTTCTCATATGCCCTTGCAGAATGCTCTGGTAGAAAGAATGTTCAAAGAGAGAGAGTGAGGAGGAAAAAAAACCCAGACTAGGGGAAGATCTATTGTGTGTTCTTGTTTCAGGGTGGAAACCCTGTAACGACACATTGATAATCTCTAGATGCAGTCAGTTAAGAAAATGAGAGTTTCCTGTGTTTATTACTGAATGAGTAAATGAGAGCAGCCCCGTGAGCACATGAGTCCCACTGAGCTCTATCCCTGTTGCTCTGTGCTGCTGCTGCCCACAGCAGTGCTGCAAGTTTCCTGCTTTGCTGTGCTGTGCCCACCAAGTGAATCTGTTTGTGTCTCTCACAGATGCTACACCAGCATCCAAGTTCATTGTTCTTTAGACAGACTCCTCAAGATGGATCTGGAGAGCTGGTAACTCACCGTGTTACATACTTGACTGGAATTTCTAAAAGTGTTCTTTGTGAGGCAGACAATGATAGCAAAAACAAAACCAAAGCCAAAACCAACCAACCAAAAAACCCCAACATTTTTAAACTATTTTGCTCTCATCACACAGAAACACAGAGCCAGGGGAATTTCAAGAAGCTAACTTTTTGCTCAAATCTATCTTTTCTATTAACAATTTTCATAAGGTCCTTCCAGTGCTCCTCCTCCTTCCACTTGCTGTGTTGTTTTCCATCCTAAGCAGTAAGGTGGCTGTCTGGCTCTCTTCATTCACTGTGACATGAGGTACTTAAGCCTAAGGCGCCAACGTCTCTCAAAAGGTTGTGCAGGGTGGCAATGCTTTGATTCAGAAGACGAAATGCATCAAGGCACACAACTCTGAGTTTCACTTATTTCTTGACCTGTGCTGACAATGTGCACTCTTTTTTTCTCCACTCCTAGGAGGGAGACATTCAGTCATCCAAATATTTCTTTTGGACATAAATAGAGCTGAGTTGCAAAACCCACTGAATGTATATGAACGGCATTGTTATTTATAGCTGCTGTGTTCTGTGTGTGATTGATTGCCTCCAGGAGGGCTCCTCAGATGGAGCTGGGCTGTTTGTGTTGGAGCCAGTAGCTGCACACCAGTGTCATTAGCTGGTCACTAGATAGCTGAGCTCTCTTAGTGCTTCTATGTACAAGCCCCAGTACACACTTTTAAACAATTTTAAAAGTTACTAATACTGATTACTGGAATTCTGAAGGAAATTTTTTTTTCCTTTGGTTCTGCAAAGTTTTTGCTTTTCCTTCTGCACTAAAGTTATAGCTCTCCTCATCTCAACCCTCTTTTGCCAAGTTGCCTTTTTAATGCATTCACCTAATAACATAGCATACACAGTATAATTATTGTTTATTTATATAAAACACCTAAATATTTTCCAAGTAATAGAGGGTAAGGAAAACTGTAAGGATAAAATCTCTTAAGAAGTCACCTAAGACAAAGATTATGTTCTTTCTTCCCAGAGTGACAGCACAAAGGAAGATCACTGACTCTAGCACAGGAGACAGAACACAGAGATTGAGCTCAAATACCCTCACTGGATAAGCAAAGAAGTATTTTCACAGGAAAACATCCTAAAAATAGATCTGTAATTTGATGGCACTGTATTTCAACAATATAATAATAATAATAAAAATAATAACAACATAATATCACCACCTTTATACCACCTTTATGCCATCTCAAGTAATTTAAAAATAATATGCCCTGAAACTATAAACAAATAATTTTGCAATGATCTGGGATGAATGCTTTTAGTTCAGCAAACCCAGAATAAATTCAAGGAATGAAGTTACAAGAGAGTCCGAGCAGCAGAAGCCCTTCTGCTTTAAGAAATGTACATGTTTCTAGACATTGCTTCTAAGCTATCAAATATGTCTCTAAAACAACATTACACCAAAACACAGATTAGGTCAAAAGGGAATGTTGGCAAACATCATCACAACACAGAGATCCTCCAGGGCTCCACTTAAGAGTAAATAGTTCCACGCAGCCGTGAGTACCCAACAAGAACTGCTGAAAAGATTAATTGTGGCCTACTCAGGTTTCACCTCTCCAGTAAATGTCCTGCTGAGAATAATAAAATATTGGATAACAGTGGATTACAACATTAGGAGTTCTGAAAGCATTCAAAGAGTGACACCCCAGAAGAACCCCTCCTGACTCTATATCCAAACTCCAAACAAGAATGGTACTGGTGGCATTTTGGAAAAATGTTGGTACAGGATTTAGATATATTTTTGTATTTTGTGTTTCTATTCCAAAATATTGGAAATGACCATTAAATTCTGAAAGGATGTACATAAAAAGCTGAAGTTTTTTCCTCATGTTTCGATGATTAGTAAACCTCAGTATGATCTCTACATGCTTCCTGTTCATCACAAGTCTACGGAACATAAAATCCCTTACGAACAGAGAAGAATTATTATGCAATCACAGAAATGGTATGCACCAAATTAGGTTGATTTATTTGGTTTTAACTCTGAGATATAACTCTATGAGAAAATTGTGTCAACATCCTTAGAAGTAAAAAGGGACATAAATTTAAGTCTTGAATATTCTTGCAGCATATTTAGGAGGCGAGCGGGCAGAGACTATCTTAGATCTGAAATAAATACTTCTGAAGATGCAAACTTATCAGAAATGATCACCACCTCCCATTCTGTGCACTCAGGAGGGAAAAGCAGCTCCCATGCTTCAACTTGATAGTGAACAGACCTTCATGGGCTGGAGCAGCACAGTCCATGAACAGAGGGGCAAAACCCTTGTGTTCAGTTTGGGTACAAATGCTGATTATGGAAGTCACCTTATCTTGTTGCAGAGAAGGACCATGCCTTGAGGAGCCTTCTGTAGCTGTGAGTCTCTATAGTGACCTAACCAATGTGTCCTGCAGGAGCCCTTCCCTTGGGCAGGATGGGATGTGTGACCTGGGCAGCTGCCGGGAGGCCTGCCCCACTACAACTCAAAGAATAGTTGTCTGCTGGGTGTTGTATGTATGAGACCTCATTTTAATTAAGGCTTAATCTCCTCAATCTCTACACTAATCCTTGGTTCTCTATAATAATATTCCCACAGAGGACTCTGGGGTATTTTCTGGCATTGAACAAGTTTTAACTGCTGGGTTTGTTATGGTTTTACAGACTCCTGTGTATCCATCTTTTATTTTCTGAGAAATATGTGAGGCAGAAAAAAAATATCACTGTTTGAGCATTAATTGGATGATAATGGCAATTTATGGATTTGAGGAGGAGAAAAGGTGCCACTAGAGTGTGTAAAGTGGGCAGCTGGCACAGTAGCTTTTGCCAACATTTGTGTCAGCGTGGGAGTACAGCAATATGGTAGCTGTTAACGTTGCACACAATAAATATCTCATCATATGGGAAGATGTGACTAGCCTTTTGGAGGAAGAAGCTGAGTATCCTCTGCATCTGTGGCAGGATTTTAAGTGTAATCCAAACGAATCTCAGCAGGCCTTCATGTGTGCTTAAATGTTGCACACATAAAATTGCTTTCTTGAATTCTAGTGTATGGGGAAGCAATGACATAATAATGAAATTATTCACACATTGAATTATCCAGAGAAAAACAGTGTAATGCTCAACATGGCACTTCTTCTCAGCTGATTCAAGCCTTAAGGAAAAACACACAGGCCTGCTGTTGTCCACTGCATGTCACAATATTTGTTACTATGTGTCTTGGATTTGGGTTCTATATTTGTGCATCCACAAGAGCACTTAATGATTTCCAACTTTTTTTGTTGCTATTAGAAATAGGAAGGACATTAAAATTATTGTTGTAGGACTGAGGAAATTGTTTCTGTTACATATGAACTTTTAACTATTGGAGTTAAACAGCAAAATAATTATATTGTAGATTAAAATGGCACGAGACCTTTTTGGGGTATTTTTCTACTGCTTTTTCTTGCCATGAGGTTTCCTCCTGTGATTTTCTACAACTCTTGCACAACGATCCCTTACATTCTTTTAAT
The DNA here is from genome assembly GCA_013400515.1 of Erpornis zantholeuca. Taxonomy (NCBI): domain Eukaryota; kingdom Metazoa; phylum Chordata; class Aves; order Passeriformes; family Timaliidae; genus Erpornis; species Erpornis zantholeuca. Next base: position 110,068 of record VZTN01020359.1, read on the forward strand.
AGCGAAAAAATCTGTTGTTAGGGCTCTATCTTCTAGTCATGTTCTGTTTACATTTTTGCCCTGACAATTCTCTCTGTGAGGAGTGTGCCCACCCTTTCTCCACCTTTTTCAAAAGCCTTCTTTCCCTGCCTCTGTCCACCACTGCTACTCTTCTGAGTGTCATCCCTACACAATTACTAATTCCAAATAAACCCCACAACCCCATTCCCTTAGAAGAAAGTTCTCTCTAATAAAAATTTATCATAGCATCAACAACTGAAACATCATCATTCTGAAGAGTAAAGCCCACTGAGATTTTCAAGAATTTTTGTCTGTGAAGCCTCAAAAGCTTGATTTATAGATCAAAATAAAACTGAAGCAAACTCAAAATATATACTGCATAACAAAACATCCAATAAAACCACTTGTGAAACCAGCGGGCGATAAGAGTAAAGAAAATTTTCCATTTGGTATTAAGGATGCCTATTCACTCTCCAGCCAGCCTCCAAAATGTGGATTTTACCCACAGAATAACACCCATGCATTTATTTTTACATTCACATAAGCATAGACTGTCTTTTATAACAGAATTTGGGAATGTAAGGTGGTGTAGGAAAAAAGTATTAAATGACAGTGCTATTTCAAACTAAAATGACAAATGCCTTACTAAAGCACTCTGGCTGCTATGATGGACAAAAATGTTTGTGCATGCATAGGAAATTAAGTTTTATAGTTTCACATGCAAATGTAAGAAGGGTCATTTACACTTTCTTACTGAAAAGTTAATGACTTTCACATTTCCTAATAAAACACTTTCAACAAGCCTCATTAATGCAGCTATTTACATTCATGGTTATTGGCATAAACACACAAAATAGGGAAGATACTTTCTCCACCCTATTTCTTAAGCTTAAAACTTGAAATTTATAGCTGTAGAGAACTATCAAACAGAAACACTGCATCACAGCAAAACCTCAAGCATAAAATGGCACCTTCTGAAGGAAGATGAAGATCCTGGAATGTTGCTCCAGAAAGTGAGACATCAGCAGGTTGATTTCAGCAGCAGATGGCCCAGAAAGACTAAGGCAGAGGTGGGTATAATTTTTTCCTGCCAGCATGGGGTCAGCCCATCACAAGCAGTGAAGAGCTCATGGGGATGGGCCAGCCCTAGGAAGGACAAAGGAGTGGGGAACCTGAGCACTCTGCAAAGTCACCGCTTCCCTTCCAGTTGAAGAGCAAGGCTGGAGCGTGCTGCTCCCTCATTTGTATTTACCGAAGAGGTCAGAGAGCAGCCTCATGCTGCCATCACCACACTGGCACGACAGCACAGAAACTGAGAAGTGAATCTCCCGCTTGCTCTCTCCCATGGTGTTCCCAGTGCCCCAAGCACACAGCAGAGCAGGAATGCTCAGAGGGAGCTCAGATCCAGCCCCGTGTCTGCTGCTTCCAGCTCTGCTGCTCTTCTCCAGCAGATCCTCCCTGGTGAGTTAGACCTGACTCGTAGGCAGTCCCTGGGTGGAGATCTGTCCTGTGGACGCTGTTGTGTGGTTTGTGTGTTTGATAACAACAGCATAAGGCTGAAGCCATGGCTAGGCTGGCCAGCTGTCCTCAGTTTGCCTTCCAAACACCAAACAAGTCTTGGGAGACATATCAATGGGCAAATACAGTATAACTGCATTTTGCATAGAGAGTACTCTGCCATGACATAGACAGTGTTATTTTGGTAAAGTTGTCTTAATCAAACACTAAATAATCTCATATCAAAATAAAGACAGCTGCAACTTAATACCCTACATAGCAAACTTTCCAATAAAAATTAAAATGAAAAAAAGAGAAAAATCAGTAAATCCAAGCATGCTGACCCATGGGAGAGTCATGAAAATGGAAGGTTATATTTATGAAATTTATAAAGCCAAGTACTATTCACTTTTTGTTTTATAGTGAATCACTGCTCTGGTGGGGTTTAGAATCTTAATGGAATTTGAGGCAAAACCACTTCAGCTGCAGAGTAAAAACACCTATTTCTTAAAATAGGTGCCAAAAGAAATAGTCTGACATCCCCATTTTGCACATACATAAATAAATAAAACTCCACTCAGAAAACAAGCAATGAATAAACAAGTAAACATTTATCCTTGAGCATCTGTGATCCAAAGACATTCAAGTCCAAGAAAACAAACCATATTTGAGCTTTGTCAAATACTCATAGTAAAGAGCAGGTCTAGCCATCCCTTCAGAAGGGAGCATCATCTCTTATATCTTATTTCCAAATCACATGCATGTACTCCCCTCCTCCAAAAATAAATTTTGCAAAGTATTCATTTCATGGTAATGGCCACGTTCTTTTGGACAGATGGGAAACCTGATGGACTGAGGGAATCCCTCATTTGCTGATTTCAAGAAGGGAAACTTCTGATTTTGAAAATTTGGTTTACAGAGTTTTCTGACTTCATGGCTTAGGAGAAAATCAGCAATGTAGAAAAATACAATTGTATGTTGAGAAATTCTGGAGACGTATAGGAACCAGACAAAAAAATGCAAGCAAAGTACAAATTTGAAGTAAAATGCACGTTGTATTTTTCCTCTTAATGTGGGTATTCCCACTCAATTCCCTCAGTCGTTGAATACTCAGGATTGCATCAAGCCATTAATTGTACAGTAAATTCTCCTTTTGCTCCCAATAGTATCACCACTCCCTACTTTCCCCATATCGGAGCATTCCATTGAATCTTATTTTCCCCACAGGTCAGGTCCTTCCAAGCCCCTCCATCCCAGTTTCTCTGCTCTCTTTAGCCCCTTTCTCTCTTAGGTGCTCATCTCTCTTCTAGTTCCCTCTCCTCCCTCTTTGCAGTCTCCCTCTGCCCCAGGAGTGCTGTACCTCGTGCACAGAGTGACTGTCTGGGATCCTGGCTTGGGGGCTGCCTTTGCTCACGCTGGAGATGGCAACTTCTCCGTGGGCCCTTCCCGTCACTGAGGGCTCTGCACTGCCCTGCTGGTGCTCCTCCCCCAGCTCCTGCCAGTCCCCTCATTCGGACACAGAGAAGAGAGGTTTTGTTGAAAGTTGTGTTGGGGCCTCATGAGGGAATGGTCCTGCCCACTCTGGCCACTTGCCAAACTCCACGGACACCTGAAGAGAAGGGTCAGTAAGGGTCCTGGGCTATTACTGTTCCCATCCCAAAGTCAGATGGGCATGAGCTTTGAGTTCTGAAGGCACCGTGCCTACCAAAATCCCTTTGCAGCCCTTGCTCCTGGTAACCTCCCAGTACCAGAACTGGGGAGGGTGAGCAGGGGAGAGGAGGAGGTGGCTGCACAGCCAAGCTTCTCCTGCTGCCACTGTCATCGCATTTGCATTGCAGGGAAATGATCTGGCTGCCTTTGTGTGGCCCTTTGGCAGGAGCCCAGCAGCATTTCTGTGCCACTGCTCACATTGTACTGCAGGAGTATAAACACAGGCTTGTCCACAGTGCTCTCAACAGCTCTGGAGGAAATCCATGATTGCCAGTGTCAAATAGGCCAGGCAAGCTGGGCTTTCTGTATACCAGCTACTGTCCCCATCCTAATACCCTGTCTCTTGTAGGAATGTGGAAATTCACTGGTGTCAGAGAAATAGGACAAGGTAATATGATGTGACTGTGATAAATATTCTCATTCAGAGCTTGATGCTACAAAATTGTCTTCAATGCTCCACTGTTTCTAAAGACTCCGGCTGGACAGTGTTTAACATTTCTCAAAAGCATGCCAAGGTGCCACAGAGATAAATCAATGAGGCAGAAAATATATAATGTTTGAGAAGGAAAAAACAGAATTGCTAGTGTGAGGAGGAAAATCATTTTGAAACCAGAAAATACCATCCCAACTAACCCTTTCCCTACACTATAAATATTTAGCAGTATAAACAATGTTGTCAATACTCTACTCCTTCCTGTCCAATTTCACTTTGACAGGGACAATAATCCTGGAAAGCATAAATACAAGATCTTCCATCTACCTAGAAGTCTTAACACCCTACTGGCTAGGCACTATATATGAGCTACTGGACCATTATGCTGACTTTGCACGGATTTGCGTGACTGCACAAATTTCCAGGCTTGAGAACACAAGAAATAGATCCGAAAATAATCAGCAAGGTTGGTCCTCTCCAAGCTTTGAGATCTCTAGACTGGAAAAATTTCCTCTGTGCTTCCTGAACTCACTGCATGAATTTGAAATCCTCTGGCCTTCCTTGCTGAGCTTTCTGCCTCCTACAGCCCTAACAAAGGCACTGGTCCAGTCTGCCACAAACATGGGGTGTCCACCTCCCCCTGGGCCCCACCATGCTCAGACCAGGAGCTCATGTTGCTCCTGCAGTGAACCCTGGGGAAGCTCCAGCAGCTTTAAAGGAAGCTGGTGTATGTCTTACAGCCCCAGATGATGTGGGTTTTTTTAATTTTTCATGTTATCACTTAGGCAGAGCTGCTTTGTGCACAAGGAAAGCCCTGGCCTGTCTGTAGCATGTGGTACCTAGGAAAGTGTAGGTGTGCAAGCAGGACCTCCATGTGCTCCCCTTTGCTGGTCCCACAGCGGAGCAGGCAGAGGGGTGAGCACACACAGTAACACACTCCCAGCTACTGCTTCACTTGTCTGAATCACAACATGGCATTTCATGAATAACCTCTTTTCCACAAAGACAAAAGCAGGATTTTGCTGTTGACTTCCCTAATGCTGCAGAGACCAGCTGATTAAACCCTTTGGAAATACATGCAAACTATTTTTATTGCACTGACTTCAATGAAGCTAGACAAACTTATACCCACCAAGAAATTAATCCTTATGTATTACTGCAGTAGTGTACTACTGGACAAAGAAATATAGTTGCAAATGTAAATATGGATATGAAAAGAAAAATAGTCTTTCTCTCTCCTAGAAGATGTTGTCCCATCAGATTTCCACAGGACTATACAAGTCTACAGGCTACAGACTTTATTCTTTCTACCTTTCACCTGAAATTAACACAGTTTTAAACAAATGTAATCTTCATAATTTTTTCCTATCCCAATTCAGTTACTATTTCCTGCTCTGTATTTAATTTTTAATAAGAAATTAAATTTATATCCTGATCAAAAAATCAGTTTCCTTTTGAATTACCCAAATGTTAAAACTGCACTTCTGTGGCAAAGAGATGGCGCTCTGATGAACAGAGCCATCTACAGAAATCTTTTTGATAATGGTGTCCTTCTTTCAAATCCAAACATTTCCTTGATGTAGAATACAAATTGAGCTCTAGAGTATAAGTCAGCTAGGATTTCAAAGTTGGCCTTTATACTTTGCCGTTAATTAATTCCGTCCAAGAAATTCAAACAAAGATACAAACAAAAAAGTTCTCTAAATACATTACATAAGGCATTCAGAATATTCTAATTCATTCCTCTCCAGGAACACAGCAGAGTCAAAGAATAGTGTACACAGCATGTCTGGACTGTATAAAAAGCACTAGAAACTGTAAGAATAGTTTAAAACCCATTTATTTAAAGCTCTCCATTATAAGAGCTATTGCAGAGTATTTGCTAATCAATCTACACTTCTGAGTTCTAAACAATTGCAGGTTTAATGAAATGTACTTTTCTTCACTTTCAGATGCAGGAACAAAGTTTCCTATTAAAAAGGGAGAAAATGCAAGCAGAAGGCAGAGGACCTCTTCCAAAAATTATTGGAACTTCTGAGTAATTTAAATATTGGCTAGAAATTCAGAAACTCATGTTTGTGGTCTGAGAAAGAGACGTTCTTTCCCAATACACCTCATGTACAGCTTTAATTCAGGTAGAACAAGTATTTTCTCTGATACAATGAGGAAATCCTCCAAAATCATGGGAAACTCATGCAAATTACTCCAATTTTTAAAAAAATCTCATTTTCTTCCAATTATCATAACATAACTAAAACTGAAGTTGAGAGTATGGGTCAGTGATCAGTCAGCATAGGGAGATCTTTCAAGCTGAGTAATCAAAAATGGTTTGTGCTTAGGAGTAAGTACCACAGCACAAAGTAAGAACAGAACAGGTATGTCTGTTCAGCCTGAAAGTACATGAGGAGTTTTCTTTTTCTCAAGGTTCACTTAGTTCAGCTTGCATAGAAACACCAGGGAAATGAATCCCCCCACACCTTTGGCATAAAACTTAGCAGCACTCATTCACTGGAAAACCAGATCTGTTAGGGAAAGAGGCAGAGTCGCAATACAGTGTCAGAAAAAAAATAAATTGAAAAAAGTAAAAAGTAGGCTTTGTTTTGCTCCTCACTACCCCACAATATGCAGGTGACACCTCCTTCCTTATCCCTCCTGTAGTGGTGTGACAATTTCCATGAAAGGCCACAGAACTCAGTTGATCCATGGTGCTATAAGTACCATGAACTTCTATGAGATTTCCATAGGCCATTATCTCCTACTCTTAGCTCATTATTCTCTGGAGCCCAACTCAGAACACTAATTTGTGGCAGCTCCTTATTTACACTAGGATCTTGTATGGTCATTGTTTCTGTGTACCTCATCTCATTATTTTCTTGTAATCTCATTTACTGTGCAGTGAGAGCTAGGAAAGTCCCTCACCAAACTGAATACTTTATAGGACTAAATTTGTACCACTTGATTGTGAACATGCTGCATGAGAAAGCCAGGGTTTGACATCCTCTTCACTTTTGATTTTGAGACAGATCTACAATAATGGACAATATTAAGAGTTTTAGGTTACAATAACTTGTAGCATTGCCAATTTGAGAAGATGCAGTTCCTGTAAAGGACAGAGATTAATTCCAATGCCTATATGGGCATAGAGAAGCACATCTATTTCTATTTTTTCTTTGATTGTCTTTGATAACTAAGACTAATGAATTGCTATATTTCCATCCTGCAAATTTTGAGGGGTTTGGGGGTTGTGTTTAACATGCATTATAATTAGTGCAAGCTGTTTAAATATTCATCAATGCCCTTTAGGCACTGAACCACAGGCACTGAAAGGCAAAAAAGAAAGAATTCACATGCATGTTATAGGAATCAGCTGCTGGGAACAATCTAAATCGAAACCAAGAAAAGATCAATGATTTACCTCTTTCCTCCCTGTAAGAAATTCCAAATGTCCTGATTCAGTCTTTTTAGTCTGCCTGACAATTGAAGACACAACTAAAACCATACTGAGACATGACTGAATGTATCGTCTCACTCTCCTAAATATCCCAAACCCAGAGGAAGCTGATACCTGCATTCTCAGAGCTTATCTATCTGCAGAGCTTTGTAGTCTCTCATTCAAGAATTTGGATTTTCTCTGAGATACGTGGCTTGGAAATCAGTCTGGCACAATATAATCCCTTTTGTTATGTAATTGAAAAACTTCATATCTTCTTTTAATATTAACATGGGTTTCAGAGGAAAGAGGAAATTCCATTTTTCTTAAGGAAACAAAGCCCATCTGATCCCACATCTTTGCAATGTACAGACAGATATCCAGGCATGAAAAGCAGGCTTTGCCATTTGTCCATGAAAGGCAGCATCATGTGATGCTATCTGTATTTTTATTGTGACTACAATTTCTAGAGCACATATTCTGGTGTGGTGACAGATGAATAGTTCCACAGCACAGCATGGGATGATGGCCCATTATACAGCTAAGGGTCTGTAAGGAAGGTTTCCATGACAGCATTCTGTGTATCATTGGTATTTTGGAAATAACATTCAGCTTTGATCTCTGACTTCTACAGATTTTACAGTTCCCATGAAACATTATATTCAAGCAGAAAAAAAGCCAGGGCTAGCATGAATATTTTACATACAGCCAGGAATGCCTGGAAGTGATATTCCTGTGATAAACTGTAGAGCTATGTGATAAACCACAGAGCTATTTGTTAAATGCACCTATTAAATATCTTTAATTGCCTGTTCTACTCTCTGTCCAGTAACCATTCTGTCTTGGGACTTACTCTGAACTTTCATACTGCTGAACAGGTTCAGACAGCTGGCATTTCCAGCCTGCTGTCTACATAAAAATAGAGAATTTTTTGAAAATGAAAACTGATTCAAAGCCCAAGAGAAGTTACTTTCAATCCTGGGCCAAAAAAGAGCTTTTCTATACATTAAATCATGATGGTTTTAAAAGAACAGCGTCTTGCTCAACGAAGCTGAGGATGAGTTTAGCACTGAATGAGAGGGGAGAGTTGGGACAGGAAGGGCCTTAAGAATACTTCAACTTCATAAAAGTTGTTCCAAGTAAGGTTATAATCTGTTTTGCAGCTGTTCATTCCTTCACATTTGGACAAGGATTTTCCAAGGGGTCTGAAGGAGCTAGCTGCCCAGTTCTTATTGAATTTCAGTAGCATTCTACCTCTGAACTCCAGTGTATTGCTCTGAAGGCTGTGAGACATGAAACAGAGCCTCTGTAAAGAGTTTAAACAAACAGTGGGGATCCGTGACTTTTCAAGAACAAGGCCACAATACAGGTCTTATCTGCAGCACAGGGAGAGGTCCTGTGCAACTTTCTGCTAGTTTGGAAATGGAGGCTTTTCTCAATCCACACATGACTCTGTAAAGCAAAATATACTATTGCATTATGCATATCTGTCTGTAAGCATGTACTTACAATTTCTATTCAATAAAATATCGAACTGGTTGCAATCTGCTTAAGAAGCTTTTCTCTTAACCATTTGAATTTCAAAGCATAGATAAAATTGCAAAAGGATTTTAATTGTATACAAGATCTGAGCTTAGAAAAAACATCTACATGGATTCTTAATCTTTTGTAGGCAGCCAGTACTTCTTAATCAGTGTAAAACAGAATTCAATAATAAATACAAAAACTGAGTGACAATACAACAGCATGGATTTTCCAGGACATTCGAAGGTATGGCATAAAAATTCTCTCTGATAAGGAAGAGAGGAGGTACTGTTTCCAAAGTGCAGCTTTTATTAATCAATTTCCCCACATGTTTTAGAAGGTTATGAGTAAAATCTGAAGATGCAGAGAATGAAGAGTACAGCATTCCTCAACTGTACTCTCATGGGCAGAGAAGAGACCTACTCATATAGTCCATTCCCAAAGTAAATCCCACAGGATTTTTCTGTATCACTGTCAGGCAGGAGCTACTGGTGTCCTACTTTTCTGCATGTTCCTCCATTTCAAGCTCCAGATAAGCCAATGAAATGTACCAATGTATGTTTGCATCCTTACAAATGCCTTCAAGTAGTTCTGCACCGTATCAGGAGAGCAGTTTTGCTGGGGCGCAGCAAGGAAATGAGCCTTTAGCTCCTGTTTTGAAAAATGTACTGATTTAATTTGTGAAAAAGTTCAGTGTTAAGGATCACCTGATATCTTTTGATAGCAGGCAATATGAAATCAGAGTTGCACAGGAATCAACAAGAGCAAGATGCACTGGTAGCGCCACAGTTAACCCAGCACAGCACTTTGCACTGAGCCACGGTACTGCCTAATGATTAATGCAGTAAGAATTTGGGTGAAAGACCAGGGCTGGGAGAAAGTCTAAGGCTCTTAGCACAACCTTAGCAGTGAGGGTACTACATGTGATAGAGATTTGTTGCTCTCTAAATTTACAGGAAGGGAAGGGGTGAGATAGAGTCCTGAGGAAAAACACACAGATGAAGCAGGGAGAGGCTAAGTTTGTTACAGCAACTTACTTCACCCAATGCTAGAGGAAAGCAATGCTTAATCTTCTTCAGGGTTGGGTAGTATGCTCAAGAGAGATGCTTGGCTCTGGTAGTTTTCTTCAAAGGGAAAGGATGCTGTTCTGAACTTGTGGCCAGATCTCCTTTGTTATTCAGATGCTTTCTACCCACAAGTCTCATCTTACAGACTTGTTTCATGTTTTTTGAAAGGTCTTGGGTTAGAGCATAGTGCTAATAGTACCAAGGCTGTGGGTTCAATCCCTGTACAGGCCATTCACTTTCGAGTTGGTCTTGATGATCCTTGTGGGTCCCTTCCAACTCAGAATATTCTGTGTTTCTGTGATTTGGAGAAGTTTGGTGAGGAAGAAGAGGCAGTCGTCCATTTCCGAGGAATGCTAGGAGTCACAAGAACAAGTGATGGTAAATTACTTGATGTGATGCCTCTGGAGCCTGTGTAATTATTCTGTATGTAGTGCTGTCCATTGCTGCCTGAGCTTATTTATGAGGTCCAAGCAGCATTCACTTCCATAGGTAAGGATTGTTACTTTACAAGAAAGAGCAAATGAAGAGAAGAAAAAAGTGCTGCTCAACAACTGTCTTCCCTATTTTTGTCACCAGAGTTTTCTTTATTCTTTGATCATGTTCCCTATCCTTGTCTTAAGTAGAGGACAGCCAGGTTGGGGAGGACATGCATGTAGGCATTTGCAGACTCTTTGGGATACAGAAGCTGGAGAATTTCCCAGGTAAGCAAGCACTCTGAGCTCACAGAGGGGGCTGGCACTTTGCCCTGCATCCCCAGCTTCAGAGACCCTTCTCACACAGTGTGTGATGCGCCCCACAATTCTGACAACTGGCTCCTCTCTGCTCTACAGTCCTCTTGGCAACACCACTGTGGAAAACACATTGTAAAAAATGTAGGACAACAATCAAACAAACCTGCAGTCAAGGGCAAAGCAACACCGTGTCAATAGTGAGTTTTGATGATAAGGTGTTCCCAACCCAGACAATCTGGATATATAACATGCTGAAGCCAAAGTAACCAAATAAAAATGAAGTATGAATTAACAAGCTGTGAAGGAAGCCAAAGAGGAGTTTTGACTTTCTGCCTTTCTTGATATCTTGGCAGCTGACAAGCTTTTGAGCTGGAGGAGGCTGCCTTACCTACAGGGACTGTCCTGCAAAGGGAGGGCTGAAGAAGGGTTCAGAGAGCAGGTATAGGTAACATCCATGGGTGGAAAGAGCAGCACTCTGCAGCAAATTATAGAATGTAAATGTGCAAAGCGCTTAGATACCTAATTTTAAAAATTATGTGTCATAGGAAAGTGAAGATAGATGTTCTTGGGAAGAGCTTTACTTCAGCTAAGACTATGCTGGCAGCATGATAGTGTGCACTTAGCAAGTTTCCCTAAAATCAAAACCTTAAATCAATGGGCAATGTATGCCAGAACTTCTTCAGCTCAGAGATGGGTGTCTCTTCTACACTTTCTTTCTTTCCTTTTCCTTACTGATAAAAATTGCAAGAACACTTGAGCTGTAGAAAATACATGACAAGTCCCCACTTTTAAAGAGACGCCATTTTATAGAAGCTGGTAAAGTCCTGGGGCTCCCTGCTTGTTTTGCTTCCTCTGCCTGCCTGCAGTGAGAGCCAGCTATATAACATCTGATGCCTACAATTCACTCATCAGCAGCTATTCTGCTTTTTTTTTTTCCAAAGAGAATACCACGCAACCCTAATCAGAGTTGATGTAGATCAATGCGAGCCTTTACTTTCATTACATTTAAAGGGACATACGATTTATTGATTTGTGTATCAAATTTTAGCACACGTGTTTGCTCTTTTGTCTACAGTCAATGCAGCAGATCTGTAGATCCAAATGTCATTCGGTACAAAAACAGAGTAATACCAGGAAGATGATTAAGCAATGATATTGGCACAGGACATATTTATTTTATAATTTCAAGTTTGTAATACGTAAAGATGCCTACTTGAGCACAAAGTTAGATCCTTGAAAAAGCATTACATCTGAATGTCCTTGTCCTGTGGGGTTTACAACATGGCTGCTTGCTTGATTTAAACCTGATGTCCTATCTATAGATATTTAAAAATAATTTAAAATTAAAATCTAATTTATCTCATAGTGTTGATAATTAGTTGAAACCAACAAAGAGCTGGTTTCATTAAACAAAGAAAAAGCCCACATACTGTGCTGCCATATATCCTTTGCTTAATATGCCTTTTTCTTCTTGTTTTTCCTGAACAATGTGGTCTGATGATACATCTGACATGAGCTTATCACTAGAGTCAGGAATTAGGCAGGATTCACCTCACTGGCCATGTACAGGCATATACATGTTGGAGATTTAGTCTGACAACTGCCTAGGCTCCCTCTACAATCCAAGCAGTAGGAGAGGCACCTCGCTCTACTCCATCCTCAGCTTGAGAGTCTCTCCAGTGACCAGCTCCACCTACACTGCTGACCTAGGTGACTCACCTGAAATTTATAAAGCCAAACACAAAAAATATGGGTCCCAACAGCAGTGAAAGCTGCTAGTTTTACTTAAAATCAACTCTGCTTCACCTCACAGGTTTGACCCAGCCCCAGAGCCTCCCTTCAGCGACGCATTACAGGTAACTTCCATGAGATTAGTGCATTCTTACTGTCAGCAAATGCAAAAGGGACTTGCTGAATCATGTCCTCAATCTAAAAGAGAGACTGGTGTTCACTTGTTAAACTCCATATAAACTATATGCCATTCTTAACAAGGTTAATTAACACAGTGTTAAGGACAAAGCAAACTGACAGCTATAGTGCCTCTAACATACAAGAGGGGCTTTTAGTACCTTTGACCTTTCCTGCTCCTCTCCCTGAAGTACAGAAATATCATTCATATTCTTTCCACTTGGAAACAAGGAACAGGAACATGGAAAATAAGTTAATACTGATGAGTGACAGCATGATTTTCTACTAAGGAGGCATCATCAGCCACCAATAACTCATTTTTTTGAAGACATAATGTACATCCATCCTATGTCTCCTGCATATTAACAGTGCTGGAGCTGGGGACAGAGAACACCAGTTTTGCTGTGTGAATAAAGCCATGATCCTGTATGAATGACTCACTGCTGTTGTGTAAGCTTGTAAGCATCTTTGCGTGAAAGATGAAAGCATTCTAGATGAGTGTCTCTCAAATCAGTGCCATCCTCTCAAGCTTGAAGACATAGTTCTGAAGAAGACAGACTTGAAATGCAACAAGATTTGAGTTAATGTGCTGCTGGAAAAGAAATCCACCAAAGATCAGCTAAGAAGTATTCTTTACTTCAGTTCACAATGCAGCTTGGCCATGGAAATTCCTCTGGTTAGGACCATTTTGAACTACAACTCCAATCATACAGCATTTCTGAGGAAAGGTGTGGTCATTCTATGTCCATTTTAGGGAAGTGGTGGGTTTGAAACACACACTAAAGGGAAGTTAGTTTCATGGTAATATTTTTAAGAATTTGTTTCAACAAGAGCAGATCAATCAATTTCTTCAGTTATTATTTGCAGTTTTAAAGGGAAACTTTTTTTTCCCCTGCCTCCAGTTTTCACTGAACTTGACCTGTCAGGACTAATGTGTGCTTGTATGACTCCTCACAGCATTGCTGTCATAGGCTGGGTACCAGCCCCTGCTCCTGTCCTCCTCTGCTCAGCCATATCAGCTGCTTGGACTACCAGGGGAGGGGAGGAGCTACCCTGGGAGCCCACAGACTCCCTGCCTGCCAGGCCCTTTGCTCCAAGACCCCCCTCTCTTTTCTGTGGCTGCTGGCCGTGCCCCCATATGTTGCCTGACGCATTTAGAGGAGGTACTTGGCTCACAGGGCAGCACGCATCACTTGCCTGGGAAATGGTGGTGTGCAGGGAGCCAGGGAAGCAGGGAGGTATAGAGGTGTCCCATTTGCAAGAACTGGTACATTCCTTTGTCGCAAGACTGAAAGTACATATAGCCTTTATGAACCTACAGCTGTTATTTCTGGCAGTGGTTCTCACTATCTCACCGCTCCTGGAAACCCTGTTAGCAGGTACTGCACGGATTACATCAATCACAGCCAAACATGAAAAATCTTGCAAAAATTATGTAGTCTTGCCCAAGAGATGACACAAGAAAGTTAATACAAACTTGAGAGACAAAACTTGTTTAGCAGGCCCTTATTCTTTACTCATCCAGGACAATGTGTTTCTCTGTTGGCTTTGCTTCCCTGGGCAACTGCACTGAAGCTGGAACACTTCCCTCACAAAGCCCAAATGCTGGTTTCCATTTTGTAGAGCTACACAACTCGATTTGCTCTGGTGGTTCAAAAGGTCAGTGGGGAAGGGCTCCTGTGGAGAGGAGAGCGAGTAGCTCTCACTAACAAATGGGTGCTTTCCTTGGAAAACAGCACATGTCTGTTCACATGCATCCAAATGGCTAAAGCATCCCACCAAGAGGGAGCCTGCCACAGGAAGAGACTTTACAGATCTTTCAGTCACCAGGAGTAACACAAACAAGAGCCAGAAAAAACATTTTGCTTTTTAAAGGGGAATCATTATATATAGGGCTTGATAAAGTTTTTTGTACCAATTCATGGAATCAGGAGGGAAAACAGGACCCAGTTGTTTGAGGAAAGCATTCAGATGTAAAATGTGACCTCAGCTCCGTGGTGGTGTTGTGACAGGATAGAGACAAAAGGATATTCAAAACACATGGCTAAGAAAGGGGTAAGAAAAGCTGAACCCCAACTGCTGTGTAAGGACAATCACCGTGTGTGAGTTGGAAGGGAACCAGCCAGGTCCAAGTCCACAGCCAGGGCAAGAATTAATACAAAGGCAGCAGTTCTTGGAAAATTTCAATCACTGTGCATTGCTAAGGTAAAGTAAGCACTTTCAGAGCAAATGAATAAAGGTAAAACATACTATTCTTTTTCACAAACAAAGCAGGTCAAAGCAGTGTTATTCCATGAGCACTATGAATCACAAGGAAATACATTCCTCAGAAGTACAGTCCTGCCCTGCTCCTACTGGAGTGAGAGACCTCAGTAAGGGAGAAGAATTAGACCTATACAGGAAGCACCAGTCTGCTACATTTACACAGCATCTCTTACCACAACAGGTTTGAAAGATATTTAATGAGCTCTGCAGTGTTCACAGGACCATTCAGCTACCAATAAATACAGGCTTCTCAATTGTAGCACAACAAGAGTCAACCCCTCTGCCTGGAAAGGCTCTCCAATGGTGGGGCAGGAGAGCCCAGGCACACAGCACATCCTCCTGGAACACACACACTGCCCACTGTGCCACTCTGGCTGCACTGAGAGCACCCCAGCAACATCACCACCCTCTGAAACCTTACCCAGAAACCCTCAGTGCATTCACCTGCACACACCTCACTGCTGGGGGAGAATTGTGTGCATGGCAGATGTTGGCCCTGCAGATCTGCAGCTCCTGGGAGATCTCAGAAAGGGGGAAGGGAAGGGAAGGGAAGGGAAGGGAAGGGAAGGGAAGGGCCAAATCCACATTGACTGGCAGGCAATGGTATCCTTGGTGCTGTATAAACCTCCTGCCCACTTGAAGGTACACCAGAACCCAGCTGACCATGAGCCTTTACTGAATCACTGCTCCCTGGACATGGTTTATGGAAGAACTGTGTGGAACAGTACATCCCAGAGCACCATGCTGGGTATTACCTACCAAAGAAGCTGCACTACCTGCTGAGCTTGAGCAGGTAATGACTTAGAAATGATTTAGAGCTGAAGTTACCTGGAGGGCACTCCCAGCCTTTTGAGCCCTGTGCTTAAAATTTTTGTTTTAAAAAAGGTCTGTTTATGACCTCTTGCCCTCCCACCCAACGTAATACACATAATAGGAGATAATTTGTATGAAAAGCCAGATGCTGGTAGAGTATATTGTGAGGTCAAAAAATTTTATACATGTGATTAAAAAAAAAAAAGGCAGTTACTAAACTGTGGTTTACATAAAGTGCTCATAGCATTATTTTTTTAAAGGCACAGCAGTCCTAGAAATATTCAAGTTGGGTGGTCAGTATTTTTGTTTCAGTTTCAAGCAACTGGTGGAAAATAGGAACAGACAAGCCATGAAATCTTAAGCCTAACTTTGGCTGCTTTTCTGGCAAGAAATCACTGCTCAGCCTGAAAATGTTGCCATAGTCTACAAGAATAAAACTGCAGATCAAATGGTATCTCTGAGTATGTGTCAGTTTTAATGTACAAGGCCTTTATCATGAAGCAGAACTAGGAAAAAAGCCCAAAACCGCTGAGGGCATTGTGGCATTTTTTTTCCCCCAGACAGTAACAAAACTCCTGAATGGTGCTATTTGTGGTTTGTGTCTGTGCATCAGGAACATGTGAATTTTGGTTTGTAACTATTCAGACACAGGACAGGAAGCTTGAGCCAAGAATAGGTTTTATTTCTGCTCTGAAACTGCCTTTCACACTTTCTTGAGATTGTTGAGGAATGATCCTCAAATCCTGGAGTGCTACTCTGTGCTCTCATATCAAGGTGCAAACACACTCCGAGGAAAGTTTTGTCAGAAGCCACCTTTAGTCACTTCACTCACTTTTAACCTTTCTATTCACCACTTTACAAATAAAAAAAAATAAAAAATGTTTCTAACAGCAGGGAAAGCAAAGTCCTTGAGAAATGACCCAGGAAAGAAACACTGCAGTGTTTAAAGAGAAGCTTAAACAAACACATATCAGAAATGTGTTTAAAGCTGCAGGAGCTCACCCAGAGTTGCTACTTTGCAGCTGGGGACGCAAAGGACGACTGTAAGGCTGTCAGGGCAGCACTTAAAAGGAGAAAGAGCCCAGTATCTCCTTTTTCACCCTCACCAAGGCAGCAACTTGACTTATGTGCTGGGGGAAGCCCTGGAACTGACAGCCCCTAACTAGCCTAACCTGAAAATTTAGCCCTACCAAGAGGTGTTTTGCCCATTCCAACAATAAAAACCAAAGGAGGATTAAAAGGAGAAGAATCACCTGTCACCGTAGGTTATGGGATGTTCAAAAAGCTTTGTAGGTTCAACTAGATTCAAAGCAATGTTTAGCTACCCTGCTGACAAAATTGGCTTTCCTGCTTTCTTGTTTTGGGTGCTCATGCTTAGCTGCAGCTCTGTCCCTTGCCTGCATAGTGGGCCATCTCTCTCCACAGCTGTGTTCCAACAAAAAAGAAAGCTTGTGCATGGCAGAAACAATAAAATTCTACCTTGCCCTCAAAACCTTTCATCTAAAGGCTTGACTGTGTGCAAGAGGTACCTGATGCACCCAGGCAGCCATTTTCTGCACTCACAGCACAGTCAGAGCTTCTGGGTTTCTGGAGTTCAGCTGTGGCTGATTCCTCAGAAACACTGCTGAGTTCCTTCCTCTGCCTGCAAAGGGACAGCTCTGTGTCCTCATTTTCACTACCAGGGTGTTTTTGAAAAACTCCCCATTATTTCGTACTTTGAAAACATGCTGTCTCTTCAAGCATAAAATGTTGGCACTGATAGACCCTGGGGGTTTTTATACAGTAAATTGATCAGATTATTTTGTTTAAAACTATTGTTCTGAATACAATTAGCATTTTTGGCTCTTGGACTGTGTTCATTTTGGCCTCATCACAGCTAAAATTCTGATTTGAAGCCCATATAAATATTTGCCCTTTTAGCGTTTATTTTGATTCTAATCATACTCATAGTTTGGTTGCCTTTTTTAAAGAAGAAAAGTACATATAAATCAGATTAAATAGATCACTTTGCTACAGTTTTGCCATGAATGTCTGTTCTGCAGAGCAAGACATCATTGCCAGATTTTTCCAGCAACCTCTATAAACATTTACTTTACTGTCCTGTAATTGCTTTAACATGTATTTTGCTGCACAAGCTAGCTATTCACTATTAATTTTATTAGCAGGAAGATTCTGCCTAATGTTCCAACTCCAGAAATTTCTACACTCATTCTTGTTTACTTAAATACCCCAACTGGTCTGAGCAAATTTAGTGCCGTGCTTTGCAAGCAGGCTGACCTCCAACACCAGAGCCTTGCAATGAAACCCCAACAGGTTTGAGGTGCATAGACCAAGCCTGTTCAGAAGAGATCCATTTCAGCCTTTAAGCACACGAATCTCTGACACTGATTTATCCAGGAACAGTGTTTTCCTGTTCACTTCTGGAGGCAGACGTTGGATAAGATGAATGGCTGGTAAATTAATATATGTCTGGCTTATAAAAATGGAGTGCAGCTTTTTCTAACAAAAACAAAATTCACTTTTGGATGGACTTCAGCCTGTGGACTAACTCTCCCCACATTCCCAGGTGTGCTTTGGCATTTTGTAGTGAACTAACCCAGGACAATAAGATGGAGCCTTTTAACTTAGCTTGCCTGAATAATTTTGCAGTGTGTTCACGGTGGCAGGCACTCTCTTTTCACAGTGTACATAACAAAAGTTAGCATTTACTGTGCTGTGATGGCTGCTATGCTGTGTTCTTTTTGAGAGATAGGCAAAGGCACAGGAGGGGCAGGGCCAGCAAGCCCCAGCCTGGAGCTGCCAGCCTGTGGCAAGGTGCAGCTCCCCATCTGCACACACCGTGTGTGCTCATGGAGAATGTAGCACGTGGCTTGAGACCACTTAGTTTAAAACATTGACAAAGAACTTTATCACAATTAACATGAATTATTGTCTGCCTTGCCAGTTGCTGCAGTAGCCAGTGACTGCTTATGGAACCTATAAAATTGTCTCAGTGCAAAGGATGGTTTATTGTGGTCAGGACAGAAACACTGGAAAACCTACAGTGTTGTTAATTCGGAGCATCTGCTCTGCAAACACACACATGACTCAGGTGACCTGGCTTTGGGGATGGAAACACGGGGCTTTGCAGAAGGCATAAATCCCAAAAGTGAAAAGTGAGAATAAATACACCTCGAATATGTTTTGCCATATGTCACAGGTGCATCATGAGCTATCTGAGATTCTCCAATGCATCACTCAAGATCCTATTTGGTATCTTTGCTCTGAAGATACTTTAAAAAAAAACAACCTCAGTACACAAGACACCCCATTTTTACCACAGCGTTTAGGAGAGAGAGAAGGAATTTATCAGAAGCATATTTAAAGGAAGGTCCAGATTTTTCTAACTTTATAATTTGTTTTCACAGAAAATAAACCCATGTTTCAGCCAGTTCAATATACTATACAATAACAAATGCACTGGAGTTCATTATTATAACCAGTGATGTTTCTAGTGTCCTTTACTCACGATGAGTGTATCTATTCTAGAAGGATATAAACAAAGGGCCAGATGGGGAAAAAAGCAGATATTATAACCAGACCTGATTATGAAAAGCTCCAGAACTGAATCCAGTGAGTCTTTGTTAGACTAATGTATGCTATGCTGAAAGGCAGCCAGGCAGGAACTGGATACTTCAGCAGAATATGTCACTTTCTTGGATATCTTTTTCCAGTTGTAAGTGACTGTTACTGTTACACATTCCGGTCTTACTACTTGACTATCATCTGGCTGCAGCTTCCAGCTGATGATCCTCCTCATGCCTTTCTCCACTAGATTCAAGAGCCCATTAGAACGCATTAAAGTATTTATATACTGTAATCAAGTCGCTCCTTAAGCCTCTTCCTGATGTGCTGCATAGATTGAGCACCTTAAAAATCTCTCCCTGGAAGGCAGTATCTCTAGCCCTCAAATCAGTCTGGGAATTCTTACCCCACTCTGCTTTCCTTCTAACTGCTGGGTTTTTTTGTTTGTTTTAATTTGCCCTGTTTTTAAAACCATGATCAGACCACCTTCCCCAATACCAATTTACCAAGAGTATACAAAATCATATCACACATTTTCTCCTATTTATTGTGCCTCCTTTATCCATCTAGAGATTTTTTTCCCAGTGCTAAATACATACTAGGAGCTGCTTATGAAACATTGTCTCAGTCACCTGCTAATGTTCAGCAATAGACACAGCACCCCTTTCCATAGCCATAGCTGGCAATCCTTGTTCCTAAAGATGAATTCTTCCACTGAATCAGCCAAACAGTTCGGGAGGTGGCTCAGATATCTCTGACACTCTACTCCTCCTGTTATTTAGTAGTCTACCAACCATTCTGTTAGCTCATTTTTAATGGTTACTCTCAGATTATGGAGAAGCTGCACGTCCCATTGAGCCTGTGCACTGAGATACACTTTGCAGACTTGACTTTGCAATGCTGATTGAAATATACAGTGCAGCCAAAAAGTAAACTTAACCCAGAGGTTGAAATCAGCTTTGTCTGACTACAAGAATAACACTGTTAGACTTCACTTCTCTGAGTCAGAAATCTTTTTCCTAAGATTTCTCCTTGCTTTTCTATACAAAATGAGAACTACTCCATTTTTTTGGAAATGTCATTGAAGTAAATTCTCTGTTCTTACAGAATGATGGTGATTTCTTCGGGCCCTCTTTTGCATCTGAAAACTCTTAATGTATGCTCTTTGGTTTTCCCCCACTTCTTATTTTCTAATTCCTTACTTTGTTTTCTCCTAAAGTAGAAACACTTTTAGCCAAAACAACATTTTCATATAGCCAAGGAATACTGGCTTTTTGGCCATCTAGAAAAATCTTAGAGATCTCTGAGATTTCTTTGACATTTTGTGTGTACATATGTCATATTTGTCATTATTTTTGTTCAGCCCTGATAAAGGAGACCTTGGAGGTCTGTCACCATAGACAGCAATGCTTGGGATGGGCTCTCTCCATTAGATCACATCCATTACTGATGTAATCAAAACATGATCATCAGATTCTGTGTAAACACTAATTTCTGGCCTACCAAGGAACTCCTTTTACTCCTTATAGACTCCAATTGCAGCTCCTGTGTTTGAAGAGGAAGAAATTTTGAAATAGAAATGTGCTTTCAGAATCAGAAAATTTCATAATGCTCCACACTGGGTGCCTAAGAACTATGACACATGAGCTTAAGGGTCAAAGTGGCCTTCTCCTCTAAACCTTGATTTTTTCACCACATTTTGGAGAGGAATTTAGGAAATTATGTATCATGGTCTCTCATTTTATTTATGATCCACGAAAGGTTCTCCCCCAGTATCTTCTGATGGGCTTTTCAGCAGTAATATGTTTGAATCAGAACTAATCTGTTCTCATTCGCCAATGTAATTAATACAAGCAAAGGTCTCTATAATCCCCAATTAACAGACACATGCATCATCAGAAAACTAATTCAGATTCCTCCCCTTTCAGGTTCCTAATTTTCCCTAAATATTGTCTGAATTCTGTGCAGACCAAAGGCTTTTGATAAACTTGGCAAATTTAATGTCTCCAGCTACCTCAGTGCAGATAGCTCCATTCTTCATGGCTTAAAATCCTATCTGTAAAATCTGTATGACTTAGAAACACTGTCATAGAAGAAAAAGATAAGCTGCTTATAGTAGTTTGAAAGTCATGTTAGATTACAGTTGAATTTGACTGTTTTTCTGGAGGAAATCCACATGTGTGTCAATTGTAGCAGCTAGAATTGGGTCTCCTAGTTATTTATGCAGTTGGGGTAAAGAGAAAATTCCCTGCACAAGCTAAAGCTAGGAGGGCAGCTGCTGTGTCCTGGGCTGCTGGGCTTCTGCAGCCATGCCCTCACCTGTGCTCAGTGCTTTTTGCACAAGTGAAGTGCCACTGGAAAAATGCTAAGCCAGAACCCTCCAGGGAACTTCCCTTTTACTATGCCTTGGTGCAAAGCTGCGTAGTTCATTTCATGAATGACTAGTACATTGCGTGACTATTTCTGTTTTTATTCCCTATTTCAGCTGACAGATTATATAAATGTGTTGGTACAGCTCTGAGTACAACATAAGAAAACTGAGTTTTCAAGCAGGCTATTCTGGAAGCTCAACAAAGGAAGCAATGATCCCAGGGAAGAGCTAACATGAAGAGGAGAAAGAGGCTCAGATCAGTGTGTGAAGGTAAGGTTAGGGAGACAACATGATCTATTAGGAATGTAACTTTTGCCTG
The DNA here is from genome assembly GCA_013400515.1 of Erpornis zantholeuca. NCBI lineage: Eukaryota > Metazoa > Chordata > Aves > Passeriformes > Timaliidae > Erpornis > Erpornis zantholeuca. The sequence goes on from VZTN01020359.1 coordinate 131,700, forward strand.
TAATTGCCTTCTTTCATTCCAGGAGCCGAGAAGTGTGGAGATACCGGATAAACATGAGTTGAAGAGAAACAGTGCACACTCACAACCCAGGGGGCCAACTGTGTCCTGGGCTACATCAGAAGAGAGGCCAGAAGGTCTAGAGAGGGGATTCTCCCCCTCAGTTCTGCCCCTGTGAGGCCCCACCTGGAGCACAGGAAAGATGTGCACCTGTTAGAGTGGGTCCAGAGGAGGCCAAGAAGATGATCAGAGGGCTGGAATACCTCTCCTACGAAGGCAAGCTGAAAGAGCTGGGGTTGTTCAGCCTCCAGAGCAGAAATCAATGCGTGCTTTGAGACCCTGCCACCTGCTGAGCACTGGGGGTGATTTGTGTTTGAAAGGAGCTTAATGTTTAAGCACAAAAATTACTCACTGAGAATTCAGCTGTGACAGGTAAGTAGGATGCACACAAACTCTGATGTGCACTGCTTGTTTTTCTGGAGACTGCATCAACCAGGAAACTGTTTCGGAACACCTGATGTAATCAGGCCTTCAGACAAGGACAGATGTCATCAAGCTGTGTCATGGGATTAAAGCCAGTGATTAAACTGACAGCATAGAATGCAACAAATCGGCAACGAAAGAGTTGAACACCCATAATAAAAACATTATGGGAGACAATTTTATTGCAGCTAACAATGAATGAGAACCTGCATCTCGTTCTGCATCTGAAGCAGAAAAAGCAGTGAGGGAACACAAGCCCAGTGACTGTGACTGCAGACTTGCTGAACTCATTGAGAGCCATGACAAGAAAGGTATAAGCACCTGATGCAAGATTAATGCTGCTGCCTGCAGGAGATGTTTTGAAGCAAAAACTGCCAAAGGAAGCAAGCAAGAACTGAAATGATATTACTTAAAATGTGTGTAAGCAAAGTACATTGGCAAATAAAGAAGCCCTGGGAATACCAGAGGAAGTACCCTAGATGTTGGATCAGAAAAGCCTGTGTCACTGTATCAGCATTTTGCCCTGTACCAGGAATTATGAGGGAAGGACATTGACAAATGACTGCATGCCTGGACAAGTAAATCAAGTTTTCTACTCATGTATGCCACAGAAAGCTGCAGCAAAGAGGTTCTTGTGTGTTTTTCACCCTGATGTGCTGTCTGCATTTTAGCTGGGAAACCACAATTCAATTTGATAAAAAGGTGAAGCACTAATGCCAAAGTAACAAGTTGGAAGTCCTAAGAAACAGAGTTGAGCAAAATATGTGCTGCAGCAGGCAGATATCAGATCTATTTTTTAATGCTCCCAAGCATTTTAATGCTTCCCCAAACCTTGTTTATGCATTAGCCAGAGAGAAGACAGAAGGCAAAATGAACATGGGGTTTCTTTTTTTCTTTTAATATATGCTCTGATCAAAAATTAAGATGAAATTTCTGTGCTGTAATTGGCACTACTCAAAGCATATTTCCTTTTTGAAGTCAGTGATTAGTTGAAATATCACTCCTCTGTACAGTCCACAGTTGCTCTCTAAAACAACAAGCTACATGGGTGATTTTCAAGGCTGTTGTTATTTTTGGCTGTTTGCAGAAAATTTTCAGCTATGATTTTTCAAATTGAACTGGGCACTTTCAACTGACATGACAAACTTTGGGCAGAATGTCTTGAATCCCCACCTCCCCCAGCCCACATGCTGTCTGAAGAATTATCATGACCAGAAAAGGCTGATTTCCTTTCACAAGCTACAGGCATGACAAGTCAGCACTGATTGCAAGGAATAGAAGCAAACTCCTGCTCTCAGGCTAGTTCCTGATGGACAGCAGAAAAGGGCTTCTGAAAAAGCCTCCTATCACACAAGAGTAAGAAAAAAAAAAAAAAGCTGTGTTAGAAGCACAAATAAATTTGTTCTGCACCCACACAAGAAAGAAAGCACTTTTTGCACATCTCTTGACAAGTTTTTGGTAAATGCCTTGATCCCGAACATCACTGCTCTTCTGTCCTCTTCTGTTCCCTTTTGGCAGGTCTGTGCAGTGTGTTGGTGGTACACTCCTGCTCTGTTTCGACAATTCTGTCCATGAATGACAGCTTGTTTTACCGGGGAGTGAGCAGCCGGTCATCTGGCAAGGACTCACAGAGACTCCTACCCAAAAAGCCAACCTCTTCCCAGCTCTAAGCCTGCAAGGCTTTAATGAGGTCTTGTGGAGAAGCAGTAGCTATAAGAGATTCATTAAAGATGAGGACATCCTCACACAGCTACTAATTGCTCTAACTCACTAGATTGTGTTCTTTGTGAAAGCTGGAGCCTACAAAGCGATTCTCTCAATTTAAATTTTTGCAATGCTTTGTGCCTGTTTTGGAACTTTCCCACTCTGCACATGAATCCAAGCACACAACAGATTTCTTTTCTTTTTTATAATGACAGAAGAGAGTTATTCTGCTGGGGTCTGTTCGTAACCTTGTTAGATAAATATTCAACTGCTGAAAGCTATGCTACTGCTAACTTTCTGAGAAATAATTATAAAGGGATCATCAATACTACGTCCTCTATTGTGTTTAACTATTGGAATAAAACCTTTCTAAACATCCATGTGGAAAACATTTTGCTGCTGAAGGTCTGATTAAAATCAGAGTTAAAGTCTAAGCCTTTTAAGAAGAGACATGCAAGTCACTACTGGATCAAAATGTATTTCCTCAATGAAGTTAGAAAGCCTCTAGCATATATTGGTTTTTGATCTCATTAAAAAAAAAAAATCCGTTCATCTGCTCATGCTTTTTATGAATGCAATAACTTCCAGTTTACCCAAACAGTCCTTAGTTCTACCTTGTAAATTCATTAAAATATGGCACTCGTCATTCATAACCTATGTTTCAAAGTTGATATTTGAGGGTGTTTATATTAAGGACTATATAGATCAGAGCTGTTAGTACCACTCTGCTTAGAAGTACATGTTAGAATCAAGCCAGTAGGTTTTGCCTCAAGTGTTGGAAAATTATCTCTCAAGCTGCATTTCTACAGACAGATAACAACCTGTGAAACCAAAGCTTAAGCAATTCCATTAGAAGCATTTGGGGATAATATTAGCAGAGAGTTTTGTAAATTAAACACAGCAAGAGATTTTAGATCTCAGAGGGCCACGCTCAGAACAGGCAAGTGGCAAGAGATGTGCACATGCCTCTGCCAGATAAGCACGTGTGACATCATACCTATAAAAACTTTCTGCCCTGTCTTCCCCTCACCTGACCTCTCACTCAGGCAGCACATGCACCTGACAGGCACAGGGCCGATTGGTTTTGCTTGTTTTCCTGGGTTGTTTTTCTTCTCATGGAAATGTTTTGCAAATATGAATTGACACCCCAACTGGCTTTTTCTAGCTTGTTGTAAGAACAGACTTGAAAGAGGGGCAGATTTCCGATCTGAAGGAGGAGCAGGGCTTTGCTCCACAGTGTGGATTTGCCTTGAAGTGTCTCACTGGGCCATCTGTGATCTCTGCTCTGAAGCTGAAGATGCTTTTGAAATAGCAGCTATGCAGATGCCTCATTCAGATGCTGAGAGTCTGCATTGCTTTAACTGTTTCTAGAGAAAGAGCTGAAAAGCTCTGCTTTGCTGAAAGGCTGCCAAATGTCCTTCATGGAATGATCATGGTAACACCTTTGCACTATAGGAGGCTCAAACTGACCAAAAGGACAATGTTTACCTGAACAGATAACAGTGTGTTGTATAGGTCATGGATATGAAATAATCCTCTCTCCCATGGAAAGGGCATCAGAAATCTCAAGCGCTTCTTGCAAAAAAGTGAAATAAACACCTATGTGGCTAATAAAAAAGGGCAGAAAAGCAAAACAAAGCTTCTGAAATATCACTATAAAATATTAAACTACAGTTCATAAAGGTCAGGCTGTCCAGGTACCCAGCAGAGACTTGCACTTGTGGCTATGGTGGCACTGGCTGAGCGTTTAGCATTGGTCACTCACCAAACTGCTGTGAGGTGCTGGGTTGCTGCATCCCCTCAGAGCTGTGGCCCAGCTGAGACCTGGACCCCTGCTATGCTTTAATACTCTCCTCCCACTGGAGGATGATTTTGGTTTCCTGCTAAATCTGTAATAGTTGAGAACTAAAATACTTTTCATGGCATTTTGAATGTGCCACAGCTTTTATCAAAGGAGTGACAGTACAGAAACAGCACTCTTTGCAAAAACAATGGTTATCATTAGCTCTCCTTTCCTTTCCTAGTCCCCGAGGGTCTGACAGTCTTAAGGAAAGCAGGATTTCCTCGTCTCTCTGGGCTTCTCCCTGAGCTGCTGGATATAGCCTGAGTGAGCAAAATCCCATTGGTGCAAGAGCTCTTGCAGTGCAAGAGCTGCCTGGCGAGCTCTCATCAGCCATCCTCAGCAGGTAGCCACAAGTGGCGTTGCAAGGGTGACCTCCTTGCCAGCAGCCTTGTCATCTGCAGGGAGAGCCACAGTTTAGCTCTCGCTGGGTACAGCAATTAGATTTTGACAGTGTAGCATGTAGCCAACAACTCCATACTGCAAGGCTTTAGTAAGCTCTCCGAAAAATGTGAAGCAGCCTCCCATCCAAAATGGAGTTTTCAGTCCCATGGGAGGGTAGCCAGAGCTCCCAGGTGCACAGTCGTGCTGTAAACCATGCATGGACACAGCCTGGGGGGGCATCCCACAGCTGACACACAGGAGCACCTAAGGGTGAGTGAGCAGCACACAGCTTCCCAGAAATCTCCTGGGAAAATCTGCTTGTACAAGGCATTCTGTCAAAAACAGAACAAGCACTTGCAAAATCAGCTTACAATTTCCAAAGTGGGATAGGAATGCTATCTCCCTAAGTATTCTGCATATCCTAAGTAAGTGGTGCCTTAGCACTTACTAAATTAGTTCAACATTGTTCTACATGCTCTTCTAATCTACTTGAAATGGCACCTTTTCTTACAAATATTCAGCAAGGCATCTCTCTTCCTACTGCATCCTAAAAACGCATGCACCGTCCCTCGAGACTGGGCTCAGGGCCTCAGAATAGGCTTTTATTGTATAAAAGTAGGTGACAAGCAAGTGAATACAGGTATTTCCAGAAATTATAAGGCAAAACCATAACACACTATGTTTTCAAGAGGGTCCATAAAGTGAAAACAAACAACAAAACCTCTGTGCTGTAAGACAGCAACATCTTACACAGGTAAGAGCGGGCACAGGGATGTTTCTGTGGAATATTTTAACACAGCAGTCATGTCTTTAAACTTATTCTAGCCAGTGCTGAGAGAATCAAACCAGAATTGATGCAAAGAGAAATGTGGTGGGATGAGTTAAGGGAATTAACATAGCTAATAAGAAGGACGCAGAATAAATTAACTGTGATAGCTAATTTATCTTCAATAAACACATTTATACTTAGGATTACATGAATTAAGAGGACAAGAAGATTTTAACTCTCTGCAGGTAAACGTTCTCCCATTTGCATTTACACTGATTCTCATGCTGCTTTATCTACATTAAATTATAAAGGGGATGACAAGTCCTTCTCCTCAGCAGTGCTACAGAAGGAAGGGAGCTTTGTCCAGTCACCAGAGATAATCACAAGCTGTGTTCCTCAGCTTCACCGTGCCACCTCTTGCATCTGTGCATGAGAGATGGGAGCTCTCGGCCTGCCAAGTAAGTACCACCACACTACAAATTAGAGACAGGAGATACAAAAGTCCTTAAGACAGAGAAAGCATCTGAGGAAATATAAAGACAGGCATGAGAAAGTGGAAAGTGAATTTCCCTCGTTTCATTCCTTAAAAATATTGTGACCAGTGATATTTCATATTCTTCCCATACTGAGGGACAAAAGCACAGGCTTAATGGGTGCAGCCAGGAGTGTTTCCTCCCTGAGCCAGGCTCCAGGTGCCCTAGAGCATGATGCAGGAACCACAACAATTATCAGAGACGCCTCAAAACACTTCTGTAAAAAACAGAGGGAAAATGGTTTTGATGACAACAAGCCTTTGCAGCTTGAAAATTTGCTGTTCAAAATGAATATTCTGCCATTAGAGTGGATGAGCACTTGAGTCCACTCATTTCAATATTCAAGATACCATCTGCTGTCTTTGCTGGTATTTTTCTCGTCTCTCTCCCCTTTTAAACAGTAACTCTGGTTAACGATATGTCAGCTTTTATCAGTGCCTATGGCAGCCTATACCATGTACACAGTGTGCTGAACATGAACTGCAGGATGCAATTCCACCTCAGAACAATCCCTGAGAGTGCCATGTCCTGCAGCCAGCACTCAGCAGCACATACATCACCTTGCAGAATGATGATTATATATCTTTGGCCACCAGAGGCAGGGTCTGGCCCCAGATGACAACAAATTAAAAAAGCAGAGCACTTCCAAGGGGCACCATAATGATTTACACATCTCCCGAGAATTTACACAGGCAAGAGTAACTTGTTTTTTGGACTGATGTGAAGGTGCTGCAGATTTTGAAGGGCTAACCTGTGCCTGCTCTCCAGAAGACAGCTCTGGAGAAAAGAGCTCCAGAGCTGAAAAGCATATGTGGGCTGTTGGTGATCACCAGTTTGGCATGGAAGCCAAAATGAATGGTTCTTGAACAGCACATCATGCTCATGTGAATTCACTGCAGCTACATGGTTTCTCTGATGTACCATTTAGGATCATCCTCCCTACACAGTAAATAATTTACTGTCCCCTTTTCAAAGAGGACTTCCTATGGTACAGAACACATGGAAAATCATCATGACTGACAAAAACCTAGCTTGTGAAAGAGTTCTTGCACTTTCTGACTATGAATAAATTATGTCCTATTCACAGGAACTCAGTGTAACTACAATATTTAGCTGCCATGGTATTCAGTATCATCTTGCCTGTACAGTAAATAATTTATCTTTTTTTTTTCCACAGGGGATGTCCTATGAGCGAGCTTGAATGGCAGCTGATTGCATGCACAGTATGCATAGCCCCAGCAAGGATCAGCAGCAGCCCTGTGAGAGCAGCCCTGGTTGCTGCTGCTGCTGGAACAGCTGAGAAGGGAACACAGTGCCTGTTGATAGCTTTTTCAGGGGAGCATCCACAGCTGCAGGTGTGCTGGGATAGCCCCCAGGATACCTTCAGCAACCTGCCAGCTCTTCTCAGTGCCTCAGGTGAGCCTGCAAGGGAGTGAACAATGGATCCACTGAGGATAAAGTTTGCTTGTACCATACTCATCTTTCAAACTTGCTTTGAGGCATCTCAAGGGAATGTTGAAAAGTCATTCACATATCTCTATGATATTTGGTTTTTTAATTTTTTAAAATCAGATCAGGATTTTACCAGGAATATCCTCAAGCATTGTGTACTTGGGGTTTCCAACTCCTAGTCCTCATTTTGCCACTAAGCGTATGATCCTAAATAAGGAGCAATTTTCTCTGACCTGATTATATTTCCTCACTCCTCAATGAGGCTGTGAGTCTGAACTAACATTTTTAAAGCAGTTTGCATGAAGTATTATAGCTGCAGCTTACAGATTTGCCTGCTACGCTTTTTCCTTTTGACTGATGATGCATTTTTGTGCACCATGTTTGCTGTGTGTCTGTCACTATGCTGGGTTCTCCCTCACCTTATTCCAAGAACTCTCTCTGAAAACAGGGGACAAGTCCATATCCAAAGCTGGCTACACCAAAGGATTAGGTCCCAGCTGCACAATTTATGCGTTAAGTGCTCCTGAAATCCCTTGTAGCAGTGCATGGTCTAATGTCCTTCTCGGAAGAATGAAGGGGAGTAGATTCTGTTGCTAGACAAGCAAATTAATCTGATTTATAAACTTCATACATCTCTATTGCTTATAGAATGTCACACAAAAATGCACATTTGAATTAGCAGGTTACTAATGTGCTCCAAACGAGGATTTGTCATCAATGTAATGCAAGTCTTTTGAACTTCTACATGGACTCACAACATTCAGCACTTTGCATAACTTCTGAGCGTACTGAGTTAGGTTTTAAAACATTAATTTGGATTGTGACTTCTGCTTTCTTCTCAGAGCAATTATTCAATTCAACTTAATTCAATTAAGCTACAACTGTTTATGTCAGGGTAATAAGGAGGAGAATCTAGCCTGATAAAATACAACATGACTTAGAAATTCAGAGCTTAGGCTGCACTTTAGAATACAGTCACATGAAGAGGTACAGGTCGCCTTGCTTTCCTAGCCTGCCAAGGTTACCAACTCAGACAAACAGCCAAGACAAAAACCACAATTGTTGGGAGACTTCAGAATTCCTTATTGACCTCCTTAATCAGCAAAACCAGATTTTATACTGGAATGGAAAGTAATGGTCCTGCCGAATTAATTTTCTTGAAATTCTACACTTTGACACAGAATGTCAGTCCCCACTGGCTTGGAAAATTCTGGTGGCTTTTTATTGAAAGTAGTTTTATATTAAATCTACAGAGACATTTACCACTTCACGTGCTTTGGAAGACATTTTGATGACTATATTAGTAGTTTCAGAATCATGAAAGCTTTGCCTTACAATGAGATGAATTGCACTTAGGATAAGTAAAGCTGTGCATTTTGCATGTAATGTGGGTTTCTCTTGTTGCTTGAGCAATAAATTACTCCTGGAACCTGGGCACAAGTCTGCCTCAAGGAGATAATCAAAATGGATACTGTGCAAAAACTTATGCCACAGCATGAAAACTTTACTTCTAAGAAAAAGGTAAAAGAGAAAAATACAAAGTAGAGAAGAGTGAATTTTTTTCTTTTGGTTTTGATGCTTGCCTGGTCATGTAATTTGAAGTGTTTTGCTTCACCTAAAATGGAACATTAAGCTTTTATTCCTTATCAGATCTTTCCTTGCCTTTCATTTGAGCAGTTCCCTAACAGAATGATAAAAGTTCATTTTATTTGTATAGTCTCAGCCCATAACCCTCCTTACACATGTTTTCTCAAGGAATCAAATCCAAACTAAACATGGAGACAGCTTTGTTTATGCTCAGTTGTTTGGTTTTTTTCTGACCCTTGTTATCAGGGAAGTTTACTGTCTAGGGAAAAAAGGGTTTCATCTGCTAAGAATGCTGTAATATACTCGTGCAGATTTCAACAGCGACCCTGGTATTAATTGTGGCACCAATTTGTCAGACTGAAGGTAGGTGAGCAGAGATGAGCACTGGTTACCAGGCAGTAGAATTATAGTCTTAAATCTCAAACAGGGAAAAAAGGTATCTACATCAGAAAAACCCTACAGTCTGATAAACACAGTGGGCACAAGGAAAAGAGATCACTGGAGAACTGGCATATAAGGCACATTTCAGTGCACGAGACCCACTGTTCCCCCAAGATCAGTTTAGTACACCAGCCAAGCCTCTCTCTTTGGCATGATCTACCGAGCAACATTGTATATGAGCTTAAGATGATGCACTTCATAGTTTTGAGGCAGTAAACTATTTTTTTTACAGATTCACCCCTGAAAGAATAATTAAACTATTTATTCTTGCAATTACTTCTTTCCAAAATGATGTTAAAAAGAAACATTGACATTGATACTGAGATTTAGCCCAGTTTCTTTAATGTTTTGGGCAAGCTTTTCCTTTGAGACTCTCAATTCTCCCTGCTTTGTCATCCTCCTTGAGAACTTACTCAAATAACTTGGGGCAGGAAAGGAAACAAAAAACCCAAACTGTAAATGAACACCAACAGCTATTTGTTCTAACTGCACGGCTCTGAAAAACCACTCCCAAAACCTGTTTACAGTCAGCTCAGAAAGCAGAGTTGAGAAAGAAGTGATCTCTTGTCCAACACGTTCAAAGCATTTCACAAGTATTAGCTAAACAAGCCTTGTAAGGTGCCCACAAGACAAGTAATAAATGGTTTTTACAGACAGGTAGGAGACAGGATCTGGTTGGTTTGCCAGAAGGCCACTAGGAGAACAAGCTGCAGAACCCAACAAGCACTCTGAATTTCCCAGCTCCACTCACCAGGAGCCCATTAGTTAATTATTTACAGTTATGAAAAGCATTCACGTCTCTGCGGGAGGTCAGCAGGAGTTCAGGAGTGGCAATGAATACAGAGAGCCCACCTTCCTCCATCTTTTGGTAGCACAATTGTCACCAGGATCCTCTTGTCCTGCCCACGCAGGGGGTGAGCCCTGCCCTGCCCAGCCTGGTCCTGGCACATGCACACAACCCTGGGTGAGATGGCAGCTGCTGCCTCGGTGTGGTTTGAGGTACCTATGGTACCTTAGCGTTGCCACACTGCACAGGGACGGGAGAATCCATCCGCTTCAGAGTATTTTCTGGGTGTTTATTTTAGCCCTGAATTATGCAAAGCCTCATCACAGCCCTCATGCTTTTGGGAGACAGCAGTGGGGTTGAAAGGCTGAACCTGCAGGTGAATTGTGAGAGTCTTTGGAGAAGCAATTATTCTGCACTGACAGGCACAAATTTTAAATTGCGAGGGTTGAAATTATGGTACAATTCTGATTATGTTTCTGGCAGTTCCACACTATCTCATTGAGAAATTTAAATTTATAGAGAAGACAAAAGGTGACAAAGACTACACATTTTCCCTCAAAATATAAATTATTCAGTAATACTAAAAACACATGAGCAGCAGTCAGGGTTCCCACAATTCTCTCACATTCTAGTGTTTGACAATTTCTATTGAATTCAACAGGAGACTCAAAAGTCTTCCTACCTGTCTGGTTTTTTGGGTTTTTTTTAATCCATTTTTTGGTAATAGGTGGTTATAGCTGTAATAAAAAAAAATAACAAAACAGTCAAGCAAATGTGAAAAGCTAACAGCAAAAATAACAGGCCTTGGCAGATAATGTATTAGGGATGAAAAAAAAAAATCAATATTTGTGTCTTACAACAGTGTCTTGGGAACACTAATAATAGGTGCCTCTTTTCTCTCTGAAATGACTTTTCCCTTCTTCACACATGATCTGACACAGGACTCTTGTCTAACTGCAGTATCTAGATGGAAAGCAAGTGAAAAAAGGAACCTTTGTCTGCTATTTTAAACACAGAAATTCTGTCTGCAGAAGGGATGATTAAAATGCTCTGTGTGGCAACGATACATGAGTGACTGTCTCCCTGACAACAATGATAATGCTAATATGAATAAAAACCCAGGTTTACATAGAAGTTTGGAGTCTCAGGTCCTAAAAATGTCAGAAGCAGCTGAGCAGCTGACCATTGAGTATTGTAATTGATTTCTTAATTTTCAGGTATGCAATGTTGATATTCTGTTTATTCTATTTTGAGTTCTCTTTTTCTGCTGCTATCTCAGAAAAATGTAACAATTCTAGAACTGTGACTCTAACAACCTCATTTTTCCCAGTACGCCCTGTTAGATTCAAAGTCTGGTATATTTATTGCTTTACAATTTCTTAACTGATTCATTACATCAAGGAAGGACATTATTTGCTTTTCTTTGTTGTCACAAGACATATTTCTATCAACTAATTGCATTGGATGTTCACATAATTACCCCATCTTTCTGGAAAAAAAAAACCATACAAAGTTAATGTTGTATAACTCTGGGCAAATTATACAATTAGAACTTTTGAAGAACTCTGACAGGAAAGGTGCTTTATTTCTGCAAAATATGGGTTTCAGCTTTAGAGCCAATTGCTTTTTTCAGGGTTTAAATCAAGCAGCATGTATTCATAGCTTCATTATTGCTGAGAAAGTATGTGTTTGTGAGCTGTAATCAATAGATAAGCACCGGTTCCCTGAACCAAAATTTATCTATGCACATAAATTGCAATCCAGAGGCTTCCCAGGCTGCACAGCCTCAGTGTCTTGCACCTGCCAAGCACCGGCTGAGGAGCATGGGATTGTCTGGTGAGTAGAGGTGATGCCCCTCTGCAGTGCCAGTTATTCAGCAGAGAGCGCGTGGGGCCGAGCAGCGGCAGCCAGGGTCCTGCCAAACATTGGATATTGAGATGTTCTGCTAAGATAAGATGTCAAACAGCAACTGGAGCAAGGTCTCCCACTTCTTCCAGAGCTGTCCTAACAACAGAGGAGAGTCAGGCTCTCCTTACAGTTTGTCTCTTCTCGCCGAGTTGTATACAAATCAGGAATATAATGCACAAAACATTTGGGGCAAATGCTGTGCTGAGACGCCACCAGGACCATGAACAGTCAGAGGGATTTTCTCTCAATCCCACCACGGTGGGATTTCTCCAATCCCTACCCGTGCCAGCCTAACTGGGTTGGTAAGAAGCATGACACCCAGCTCACAGAGGGAAATGAGCAGGAAGCCTTCCCTGCTCTCTGGGCCTTGCATCCGGACAAGATCTCTGGAGGAGCTGCCTTTACAAAGAAGTTCCTGCAGCGATGGGTGACAAATGAGAAGGAAATTATTCATATGGCATCAACTGTCATTTTAATGGGCTACTTATCACACCACTGCTACTCATGTCTGCTATAGTAGCGCTCAGGTGCTTAATTGTTCTGAGCACTGTGCTAACACAGGGAAAGGTGACTCCCTGCATGCTAATCATCTCTCACAAGTTACGCTGGATATTCCTTTAGTTATGGGGTGTGGGGAAAGACCTGTCTATAAATGCATTGCTCAATTTTCAGATACAGCTTCGATAGCAGAAGAGAAGTAATTAGTAGCTTGGTCCCTGGCACCTGAAAATAATCATTTGACAAGTTTGCTTTGAATACTTACTTCCGAAGTGTCTATTCAGAATACACTAATTTAATTTCTAGGAGCTGAGTAGAAGCTAGAAAGTTAAAGCTTTTTTTCCTTTGTTGTGAAAAGGTATTTCAATTTAAAAAAATCTTGACATAAGAATAATAAAATCATACTGAAATTAAAGTAAATGAAGTTCAATTTTGAAATACATGCTAAAACCAACAACAATACATATTAATTTAATGAAATTACATTCTCATTAATTTAGTGGAATTAAATGCTACTGTAAATTTTTACAGGAACATAAAAGACAGTAGTATCAAAAGATGACTGCAGCATATGCTTGCTTGTGTAGCTCATATTTCCAGTTGATTTTAGCATAACTGCTATTGCTTTTCAAACTGCACAGCTGGGCTTTATGTGGAAGCTTTGGCAATTTGATATAGGAGTCTCCCAAAAACCTGGAAATGGGAACCGTGATGCTTGCAACATTTGTCTCTTCTACCTTTAGGCTACAACTTGCAGTATCACTTGTAGTCCTCTGGCCTTCCTAACCAGGAGACAGAGATGGGGCTCAAATCATTGGGATGAACATCACTACAAAGTCAAAGTAAACACTTCAGACTTGGAATTTTTTGCTATAAAGCATTTATGAAGGAATTCTGAAGGCTGAATTAATTCATTATAATTATCTGATCACAGATAATTCACAATAAACAGGAGGAAGAACAGATTGCTTGGATTTGTTTGCCAGGCTCTGGCCACAGCAGCCTGAGCCGTTCCACGTTTGCCTGCTCAGACTGCTTTGTCAAACACAGCCGAGGCTGCAAAGGGACAGGGATGGATGCTCTATTGCCTAATTCCCAGCGGAGGGCTACTGCAAGTACAGCCAGTGGAAGTTTTCCCACGTATTTCAAAGAGTAGCAGGGTTGTTATTCAGTGTGAACCGTGACACAACCAAGGGCTCTGCTATTGCAGACCTATTAACGTTAAGTAGATTGGTCCCTTGAGCATAAAAGGTTCTTCAGTAAGCAATGAATGTTTTTCAAACAACTGTTTTTCAAGAACTGCTGCACCTACCGTTTTTTAAAAGAAAAAAAGGCTTTAAGTTTTCCTTAAAAAAGAAAAGCTATTGAGTTTTGTCCCACTATGCCCTTTGTTCCAGTTGATAAACACTTGCTTTAAAATTTCTTTTTTGCCCATCCCCCCCTTTTTTTTGAACCTAGAAATCATGATTTTATTTCCATTTTATATTTGTGGTTACCTTATGCTGAGTTCTCTTCATGACAGCTTTTTATCTGAACCAAAATAGTTTTCCATGGTGTTTCTTTCCCTAACTGATCTAATTTAATGGGATCACAGCTCCTCTTTCCCTTTCCAAGTTACACAAATAAAGCCTTTCTGGTTTGCATATCCCATATGACACTCCCCACATGTCAGTCATTACCTCATACCTAATCCTCTTTCACATCTTCTTTCATGTACATGGGTGAAGAAGTCACCATATATTTTTCCAGGATAACTCTTGCATAGGCTATCATCACACTGCACATCTATCACAATTGCATTTTGTAAAACTGAACTATTTTTGCACTTACATTTTATAATTTAAACTGCAAGTTTTGTGTCTACTGTGCTAGTGCCTGGTGAGATCTATAAGGCAAATATTCCATTGATTTTGATGCATTCAGCTGGAGCTTAGCTATGAGACTGAACATAGCATTTAAAACATATTTTATTTTGCTAGGGAGGGATTTCTTCAGTCTATTTGTCTGAATATTGGATGCAGGTTTTACATATTGGTAAAAGACCATTCAGTTTTTGAGAAAAAATGCAAATACCATTTCAGGGAATTAAACATTTCTATCAGAGGCTATAAAGATACCATCACCAAAAATTTTGACTGGATCTACTTCTGCCTACAGCCCTTTGTATTTGTCATGAGTGGCATATTTAGATACCCTTCATCTTTCCAGGCGATAAGGATGACAGTGAAATATAAAACTGTAGGAGATCCTCTTGTCACCACTAATATCTAATTTCCAAACATCCTTGGTTAAAACTGCTGTTTTTCAAACAGGCTGTTCCAGAGTGACAAAGAATTGCTTTATTTTCTGTGCTGCAGCGAAGAACGGGCCTGTGTTAATTTATCTGGAATAAACGTGCATACAGCCCACATTGTGTTCCGACACTGTTGTTTACAGTTGTTGGCTCTGTGTGCTGTGCTGTAGATGTGGCCTGTTACAGATGTGTGGGGTGTTAGAAAGGCCAGGCTCTGCTGGCAGCAGGAGGCAGCTCTTGCTCTTGTCTCCCAGCTATTTTCATTAGGTCTTATTCATGTGCCCCTGAGAGTGAGAGAGTCAAAGTCATCTGCCCGCTGGTTATTATGCTGCTGCACAAAGGGGTCCTTCAGCCTGCAGCAGCAGGCTGAAAACAAGACTGTTGATAAATTATTATGGCCCATCCTATTCCTATTTACTATCACTGCAGCTGTCTGAGGTTGAAGTTAACACCCACATCTGCACATTACCAGGGTGTTTTTACACCCAAAACCAGAACAAAAGCTCCATGCATGGAGACCACATATCAAGAAATTCAAACAAGTCTGAAGCTGTCTCATGTAGTTTCTTCAAGGGTTAGAAATATCTTTCAACCACATTTAAAATACTACTCCATGTTCAGTGCAATTTCTCTCCCCTGTTTGGTGTTACAAAGCTGAACATATCATTGTGCTCAAGTTTAAGTATTTATAGAAGCTTGCCTCAAAACAAGTACTGAAAACTACTTTAGTTAATTGTAACAAATTAGAAGACACTGCTAATCAGAATATGACCTTTCTCATGGGCTTTTCCTGTATTCCACAAACCCCAAAATTACTGTACCAATAAATACACCACATTTCCTATGGTCTGCAATATGAATATATCCCCCTTCAGGTGTGTACTGGGAACAACAGGTCACTGCGGCTTCCCGGCTCACTGAAAATGAATCCACTGCAGTTATTTATATTTGTTAGGAACAAAACACACAGCACCTACCAAAAGGAAATGAAATCTCTCCGTTGCTACTGGAGAGATTGCAATGCTATCATTGCATAACTGACTGTACGTTAGAAACTACATTGACTTTCAAAGCCATATTTGCTTCTGATATGTATCTTTTCTGTCTGATATGATTCAAAGTGTTTTATCACATGCAAATCCCTACACCAAGGAAGACAAAATCAAATATGCAGTACAACGTCAGTGATGACTAGTCAAGCAGCAATACATAGAAAGGCATTAGGAGTCATCTCGAACTGAAGTTTGCAAAGCAATGCAGATGAGCAGGAGGCAGATTTCATGGGCTGCATTAATAAGGCAGGTTATTATTCCTTTTTCTCCAACATTGGTAAAGCCTCAGTTGGAATGGGTACACTCCAGAGCCTGACACACAATTTTCTTTTTGATGGTTGAGGGAGTCTTTGTGTAAGGTTACGCAAATATTTCTCTGAGGTGAAGTAGATTGTCTTTCAAGTTGTACTGAAGACTCCCCAGATGGTCCCTCCATGTCCTAGACAATACTATCTACATCTGTGAATATTAAGGTTAGTGTTCCAGGTTAAGAATAAGCCAAAAGTAATTGTAAGACAGATTCCCAAAATAAAACCAGAAAGCTATTGCTACACTAACAGATTTTGTGCATTAACCTAATATTGATTTTAATGACTGTGCATTAAGGCTTTTCACAAAGATTGGTATTTAACAACAGTTTATATATTACCCACACATGCTTTAATATACTCAAATTTAAGATCAAAAATCCTATGCCCTCACTACAAACTCCATCTAATAATGCAGATAATTTTCCAGAACTTGATTATAAGATGACAGCCATATCCTTCCTGAAAACAAAGGGGCTTGATCATCCCGCTGGTGTTCTGCACTAAGGGCCCTTCTCTTTGGGCTAATTTTGGCAGAGATGGCTGCTCTCTCTGCCCTGGCAGGGAAGGATTTCTCCAGGAGCTCATGCACTATCACAGAGCCAGCCTGCCAGCATAACCCTGAATGGGGCTGACAGCTCTGTGTCCCAGGAATGCGTGACCTTGCAGAAGCGGGTCTGCTGCGGCTTTCCTGGCTCCTGGGAGAGGCATGACCGCCCCCAGCCCGTCCTGCCCTGGTCCTGTGCAGCGCCGAGCGGAGCCGGGGCTGAGAGCACCTCTGCTGAACGCACTCCGACACGGGAGCAGCTGCAAGGGGCGGATGGAGCTGATTCATCGCTTGCCTTCGGGATTTCACGGGCGCAGCTCCAGCTTTCAGCCAGGGCCGTACAGATGCAAACTAAGCTCTGATGTTGTCTAAATGCACCCTCTCTGCAAACACCTCAGCCTGATTCAATTAACAGGTATAGAAGACATTGGATCTAATTCCCTCCTGCAGATCTATCATCCAGCTCCTCATAAACAAACTCCCCTTTAAAGTGGCATGGTCAGCCCACATACAGTTAGACAGCTTACCCCATGAGCACTGGTAATTTATTTTCCACATTTACCCACATGTGGAGGTCAGGCTATCAGGCAACAAACCCAAAGCAACGTAAGGTCAATGCAGTTATTCAAACTTGTTAATAGAAAATAATCTCAGTGAGCAGTTTACTCATTGCCTACAGAGGGAGGGTGTAGTCTAAGCAATGTCAGAGCACATCTGGATTGAGGCTGCAGTTTACTCCTGGAAAGCAAGCATGAGGGTGCCTTCCTGGGACACAGCCTCTCCACTGGTCCTCCTGCTGCAGGAAGGACCTGTAGCTGTCAAGAGGAAAGAGGATGACAGGTTTAGTCTTAGGAGCAAAATGGTATCAGCCATAGGGAAGAGGAGTGAATCCTACAAGGCAGTATGAGGCACTCAGGCTAAACAAAGTACACAGCATGCCCAGAAGCTGGGCAGGAGGGGACAGAGGCTGGGCTGGTTTGGAGGAAAGGTCGCTCATCCCTGCCCTCGTGGCAGCTCCAACAGTGCTGCAATTGCACTGCACTGAGGCTGTGGAGAGCTCAGCTGCCCTGTGACTGTGCAGTGTGTGTGTCCACAGAGGTCCTCCTGGGAGGAGATGATGTATCCCCAAGGTCCCTCAGACCAGGAGCCAAGACAAGCTTTCTGGATGTCTGAGATTTCTCCTGCCTCCTAAAGAAACCAGAGTGATTCCCCTGCTTGTGTGGGCTGCCCTGCTTCCAAGGCTGTGGGCAGACTGCTTATCTCACAGGGGAGCTTGTACAGAGGTCTAAAATGTCCAACTATGAAATCATTCAAATTAAAATTCTATAGGAAGAAAAAAGCTGAGTGGGAGAGTTGCTATCCCAGATTTATCAGAGGAGAGGTTTGAACTAAAATGAAACTTCTGGATAAAGCAAAATATGTAACTGGCTCCTCGGTAGGTCAGACTATACAGTACACAGCAACCAGGTGGAAAGGGCTCCATGGAGTCTGTTGCTTCAGGATTCTGAAATCCTGAAGTGGCTTCAGGGGAGCTTCCCTCCTACTGATGACCATCCTGTTAATACCACAAAGAGAATTTCACCCTCTTTAACAGTACACGATGCCCATCTTCCAGGGAAGAGCCTCTGTTTCCTGTGTTTCCTCCAGCTTTGGCAGTGCTGGTTGAGACTTGTCCCCACCCCAATGCCCTGGGGAGGTCCCCCTTCACCTGAAACACAAATGCAGAGAATGGGAGATGAGGCAGGTGAAGCCCACAGAAAAGAAAAGGCTGAGGGAGATGAGGGGTCCTACAGCACATTTCACCAAGAAGAGTTTTGCACCCTAGAAATGCTGCCTTTGTTTCCAGTAGGCTTCAGGGGAGGGCTGGCCAGGTCCAGGAGATAACATTTATTACAACTCTGACTCTTCCCCAGAAAAGTCAAGGACATTTCATGAAAATGCTGAATTACCAATTACTGGTCTGAATAACTCTGAACCTGAAAATCAAATCAAACTTCCATTATCCGTCAGGAAAAAAAGAAAGCCAGCAAGGCTTTTCAAATGCTATGTCAAAATAGATGGGAGATTTTTGTTAGAATACAGCACACATTACCACAACTCTTCTAGTGCCCACTGAGCTGAAGTGGCCTGAGATATTCTGTGCTCAGCATGAGAGATCTCTGTTTACAAAGAACCCAATATCCAGCATTTTCTCTATAAAAGCAATGAAGAGCTCAGATTCCGGTTCTTCACACCATTTTCTGGACCTGCAGCTGCTTTGACACTGTTGCCAGAGGTGCAATTCACAGTCATCTCAGCCCAAAAAATGAGCCTAAGTCTAATAAATCAATGCTGCTGCTTTGATGGTCTGTACCTTTCTAGGTGTTTCACAGAGATCCCTGGGTGAAGCAGTGAAAAGGGGACACCTACAGTTAATACACCCCCTGTGAAGTGTGACCCTGGCTACAGCTTTGAGGTGTTGTTATGATGGTTGTTTGCAGCAATCGAGCTCAATGGAGGCTTTCGTGTTCAGCACACTGCATCATCTCCAGGGAGTTTTCTTTACAGCAGTTATAAATGAGAAAACAAGATAACTTTAGACTGCACAGCTGCAGGGTGCAGCAGGAATGCGATAAAATAACACAGAATTAATCCATTCATTCTAAGGCCACTGAGTTGTAGTGCACAGATTTAATGAGGCTGGAACTCTAAATGGCTAACAAGTTTAAAAAAATCATTATGCCTTCACGCCCCACATCCAGCCTCCTGCTAATCTCCCAGGAACTATAGCAGGCAAGGCTTCCCACATTTTGTAGGTCAGCACCTACTCTAAAATTCATCTGTTTTAGTGAAAATAGAGGGCAGGCACTGGGGATGTGCTCCCCGACCTCAGCTCTACACAGCAACATAGTTGGAGATTATTGGTTTCTTTTCCCAAGACTCTGCATTTTGCACCTCTCAAGGCTGACATGCTGCCACACCACACGGATTGGGCCAATGCTCCCCCCCAAAGCTGTGCCCAGGCTCTTACAGCCATGCTGGAATGCCTCATGGCTGTTGGGATGAACTGGGAACTCATGGTTTAGACATATGCAACGCTCATATAGATGTTGTAGCTAAAGTCAGGTAAAAATACCTGTTTGGCTAAAACACTGATATACTGTAGGGTTTTCAGTTACTGAGAGAGCACTGAATAGAGTAAATTTTTATGTGGTAACATCCTGTTACTGACACAAACTCCTGGATACAGGCTGTGGTGGACACTGTCCCTGGCCAGGCATGTGGTAGCCACTGGGTACCCAAAGAGCCAGAGCCACCTCAGATCCAGCCATTCCTCTCTACCCTCGTCCTCACCTTCCCAGGCACGAAACTTTTACTTCTAGAAAAAATCCCCACAAATGTATTTTCCCTCCTTGAGGGAGGGGAGGATCATCACAACAAGACAACAAAGAAGTGATACAGTATTTAGAGCATAAGGCAGTTGTAATTCAGTCTGGTCAGCCCAGGATAAGAACCTAAGCAGGATGGAAGTGGGGGAAGAAACTTGATTTTTTTCAGAAAAAATTGCTAATATGGCTCTTCAAATAACAGATGTGTATCACAGGAACACTCAGGCTATTGCATCAGGGTGGAGATGGGGCTCTTCATCACATTGCTGCAGTGCTGAGTCAGAGCCCACGAGTCACCACACTGCCCTGTGCAGGGCTGGCACCCCGAGCAACAGAACTCTTGCAGCACTTTCTGCAAGGGCAGCTGTAGTAACATGCAACATTCTGGATGGATTTCTGAGGAACTGAAGTCCTCCTAAGTTTTCAATACATCATTCAGTCTTCATTTCTGTCTTGTTCGGGCTTCTAAAGGTAGCTGATTTCAGTTTGAACACAGTGACTTTCACACAAACTGAAATACCTATAATCTGCTGACATGAAAGCTGTTTATATAAAACAGATTATTCCATATATACAATATGTTTATTTAGAACTGGTATTCATATATATATATATGAAAATTTTCTCTACTGGCAGTATGATTGTCTCCATGTGTATTAGTTATTAGTTTTAGTTGCAGGGAGAACTACAAGGGTGGCTTCAGTGAGAAGTTACTAGAAGCTTCCCAATGTCCAGTAGAGCCCATGTCTCCAAGAGAGACCAGCCACTGCTCAAGGCCGAGCCCATTCACAAAGGTAGCAGCAGCACTGGGATAATGGATATAAGAATGAGAAAAGACCCTGCACAACATCAACTTCAGTCAGAGAGAGGAGAAAGAATATGTGAGAGGAACAACCCTGCAGACACCAAGATGAGTGCAGGAGGAGCTCCAGGCACCGGAGCAGATTCCCCTGCAGCTCATGTACCATAGTGAGGCAGCTGTGCCCCTGCAGCCCACAGAGGTCCCTAGTGGAGCACAGACACACCTGCAGCCCATGGAGGACCCTCCCACATACTCAGTACAGCACCTTGTCCTACACCACCCACCCCATGAAAGGGCTGAGGGGAACAGAGACGCTCCCTGCTCCCAGGGCAGCTCTCCAGCTGCCTCACACATCACCCTTACCTCTGGAGCTCCCTGAGCTAAGTGCTTATGCTTTTGGAAATTAGCAAAGCACCAAAGTCTCCCACTGCAACCTCTGCCACGGTCAGGTGCTCCAAGTTTGTCACAAAGCACTGAGCTCTTATGTTTGGCTGGACTTCTGACACCAGGTAATATCCCATAACAGAAAGCACATATCACACACATGCACAGAGGTGAACTTACTCCAAGCTTTGTCACTGACTGGAATAAAACACTGCCTGGTCAGGAAGCACAGCCCATCTGAGGGATGCAGACCTCATGTTGTTTATCCCAGATCTGTATCTTTCCAGTAATTTATCACTTCTATAATCTACTGCCCTAAGAAGGATTATTTATAATCCATGGGGACATTTTGTGAACTCCCAAGGAGCAGGCAAGGACACAGAGTAACCCACAGGTTGTGGACAGGCTGTGAGTGACCTAAATTATGGCAAATATCCTAGCCCCAAGTGACAAGATAAATACCTAAAAACCTGCTAGCAGGAAACAGTAAAAATAACCAGGTCAATAAAAAATACTTAGAATATTTCCAGCACCAAGTGAACAAAGTTGAATAAGCTTGCAAAGCCTGGAGCTGAAGGTAACTCAGATCTGGGTTTCGAAAATTATAGATTCTTCATTTCCATAAATTTAATCCTAGTTCAGATGGCTAGGTTATTTCTGGTAGCATAGTTTGAGTGTGCCAGGCTTTCAGTCCATGCAACCAAGGCATCTTTACAACCTTAGCACAGCCTAAGCTCTGTGCTGGCAGTAGAGACAACCCATAACATAATGGCAGTCCCGTCTGGTTTCTAAATATACTTTAACGCTACTGAAGACTTAAGAACTTTCCTACAGAGGTTGACATCGCTTCAGTGCAGACTGCTGTAAAATATAGATAT
The DNA here is from genome assembly GCA_013400515.1 of Erpornis zantholeuca. NCBI lineage: Eukaryota > Metazoa > Chordata > Aves > Passeriformes > Timaliidae > Erpornis > Erpornis zantholeuca. The sequence continues at coordinate 153,715 of VZTN01020359.1, forward strand.
ACACACACTCACAGAGGTAAACACACTCTGTTTAGGTGCATCTGACTCCATTAAAAAGATGTGCCCACTGGGCTGTGAATAGCAAAGTTAATTCTGCATGAAAAGGCTCTTATTTGTGTTTTTGGTGACAAACCCTCTCAGATAGATGGGAAAGGTATAATTAGCAGCCTGCTATTCCAACACTATCACACCCATACCCCACACAACCTTTGTCTTTATATTCCCTCCAGCTTTCTGCTGTCCCAGGAAGCACAATTCCTGCCATCGATGCAGCTTTACAGATGCCAAAGCCAACCTCACAAAATTCGGGTTTATCCAGATTAAAGCAAGCAAAAAACTACTTTAAAATCCATTGCACAGCCTGTCCATGGTATGGCCAGTGCAGACCTGAGAGTGGTGCAGGGACTGAATGGAGCACACCCAATACACCTACCCCATGAGTGGGACTGATGGGCCATGAAGGTGCCCCAGAAGCTGCTCCCTTGCCTGGTGGGGACCTAGAGCCCACAGACCACGGCCAGCCCAGTAAACTTATTACACCCAGGGATATTGCTGTACCTCTGCCATCAACATATCTAAACCATCATGATCTTTAGGGGTTTTTTTATTTTTTATTTTAAAAAAACTCTAACACCAAGAGTTTAGCTTGTCCTCAGCTGGGATTTACTGTGATTTGTGCCCACATGCTACAGTGGACAGTTTGTCAAGACCTGTGAAACACAGAAGGGGACTCAGTGTTTAACACAAGTAACACTCACTCCAAGTGTGTGGTGGTTACGAGACAAGCAATATTGCTGCTGGGAGGATGTTTGTTTTTAAATGGAGCATGGTTTACACTTCCTAGCAGCAGGCATGATTTCTGCTAAGCATTATATTTGCCCCAAAATTAAAATACTTTACTCCAGAGCACACACAGATTTATCTCAAATCTACATCTCCTCTGTGTTCTGTTCAGAGGGTGCCTATTTATCCCAGCACTTCTGCATAAATCTCTTTAAATGAGTAATTTTCAAGAACAGCTCAAGTTTCCTTTTGATATTGTCTGCAGGCTAATCCAAATAAAAGGAATACCAGTCTTACTATGGAAAGATGATGGAGAGAGCAGTTGAACACACTTCCCTTAGAGAAAACAAAGATTGGCTTGTTCTCTACAGTATTGTACAGTGCTTAGTGCTATCTTCATCTTGAACCATTCAATCTCTCTCTTCCCAGTGCTCTCTCCTCTTTAATATCTCCTCACATCTATTTCTGTCCACAGTCAGAAAAGCCCAGACTGAGATACAAGCAACTTCCAGCCTCCAGGTAATGCAACCAGCTGCTGTACACTGCCCAATGGGGCAGCAAAGGCTTCTTTGTCCTGAAGGGCTTTGGTTTTGTTTCTAAAATATTTCATATTTTAATGACAGATTAAAGGAATAACCATGGGCTTGTCAGCACATGGTCACATAGCCCATTACTGAATGACCATGTCACTCTGGCAAGACACTGTTTTCCCCAGTGGGGAAATTATCAGGAGTTGCCCAAATTCTCCATTTGCTGAGACCCTTTGGGCTCATGGCTTTGCACTGCAGAGGAACTAGGAGGTTTTCAGTCAGGATGACAGGAGGAAATTATCAAAATGCTGCTTGGCAGCAGTGGAGCAGCACATCCAGCACCTTGTGGCTCTGTGAAGGGGAGCTGGACCTGCTGTCCCTAACCAGCAAGACAGAAAAGCTGCTTTTATAGCAAGACTCTTTCTTCTTTTGTACTTCTGCCCAAGCTGCTGCCAGCAGATACTGGCAGGGATTTCAATAGCTGTTTTGAATCAGTGCCTGGCAGGTTGAACCTGAACATCCTCTATGGAGCTGCACTGAGGTTTCAGCATATTCCTGGTCTAGCTCAGCCCACAGACAGAGCTGCACTTCCCCATGTGTGAGATAAGGAAGCCTGAAGAGTACATAAGCAGTGGGTGTATTCCCTGCTCAGTGCTGTCTGCTTGTGCTCTGCTGTCCTCCTTGTGCTCCTTCCACTCTTGCCACCATTGTGCACAGAGTTGTCCAAGTTTACTTCTGCTCTGCATCTGTACAGTTGTTCAGATGTTCACTGGAAAATGAGACAAACACAAGCCAACAGCTTGTATTGCCCTTTCAGACTGGCACTCCCTTTAGCTCAGACCCTGAGGACAGGGACTGCTTTGAAGCAGATTGCCTTACTTAGAGAAGCCAAGGCCAGGTTAATAATATAATTGCTGCAGTTGAAAAGTGTCACTGGCAGTTAGAAAAAGTACAAAACTTCACACCCTGAGCACAATTTGCTCCTGAGGAAGTCCATGTGGTGTGCTGTCCTCTCACAAAAGCAAATACACCTTGACATTTTGCTGGCTGGGGGAGGCAGGGGATGGGAAGGTGGCAGTTTTTCAGTCCCAGCTTGTTCCTGCCCGATAGGGAAACAACTCAGTTCCTTCACCCCACTGACACTTACTAAGGAGAGAAGGGTGCAGGTAGGAAGGTGAAAAATCCTTTTATACTATTTCATGCATCAGCACTGGGATTTGTCATGTTTTTATCATGGAAGTGCCACATCCAGGATTGCAGGGCAGACCCAGTACTCATTTCCAAAGATGAGGTGAAAGCATGAAGGGTAGCTCCCTTTTCCCATGCTGTCATAGGGCTGCCCACATCCCAATCAGACACAGTTCTTTATAGCTCCAGGCAATGGTTTCAATTGAAACAGCAATTGCAATGTCTGCAGAGTCACAACAAGACTTGTGGCAGCAGTAATAGCCTTACACACTGATAAAGAGTGGTCCCTCCTTCCTGGCAGCAGTAATATGGGCTGCACGTGAGCTGGAGGGAGACAAGAGGCTCCCTGCCCAAGTGCAGAAAAGGAAAAAAGAAACAAAGGCAGAAAGAAAGAAAAGTGGAAGATCAAAAGAGAAGCAGCAGCAGACTACAAAACCAAATGCATGGCTGCCTGCGTCTATGGGAATTTGTTATTCCCTAAAGCATTTCAGGAGTACCTTCCCTAAAGCAGCAGATCAAGGGGCTGCCTGAGAGTCACACAAAGCCAGAGCCCAGGTGAGTGGCAGCCCCTCAGCCCAGGTGTGCAGCTCTGCACCTGCCCGTGAGACAGGCCCAGCTGTGCCCGTGCAGAGCCCAGGGCTCCCGGTGGGAAGGGGCAGCTGGCAGCACAGCCAGGTGTGTGTGGCCACACAGGCTGGTGGGAGACACTGCCCTTGTGAAGCACTGCAAGACCAACTGCCTGGAAGCACAAGCATTACCTAAAATGACATGAAACTTCCAACCCTCCAAAATCTCGCTTTCCTTCCATAGCTGTCTTGCTTCTTTTTCATGCCAAGTATAATCTCCTATGGTGGTTTAAAGCTTCAGTTCCCCAAACTATGGGTGCACACATAAAAGAGCAATCGCTATTAGCTGCTGTGCATCCCTCAGTACTTAATAAGCTAAGTAAGCACAGGACAGGATGCCAAATGTCACACCATCCTGAGCAAGTCAGCTAACAATGATCTGCCTCTTTTTCCCCCTAAATGAAGGCCAAGATTAATTCCTCACTTCCCTGGACCTCCCCAGCTGCTGCCCACCCTCCCTGTTCCTCTGCCTGTGCTGAGAGTCAATCTCGGAGACTGGTGCCAGTGGTCCTCTCAAATACTTGCAAGCCAAAGCAAAATATTTTTCTTCATGTTATATTTTATATGTGGAATAAATGGCTTTTGTGGTTATTAAATGCTCCCATGATGTGCAGACATTTAACCATCCCTTCAAGCTCTTTAGTTTACATTTTTAGTTTGACATTATCCCTTCTTTTAATGAATTGTGCAGTTTTGTAGGGAACTGAGCAGTAAATCATACAGGCTCTTTACAACTGGTTTTACGAAATAGGCTTTAAGGACAGTACAGGGAGAAGACCACATTGTTAAAGAAAAAAAGGCAGTTCTGTTCCTGCCTGCAGCTTTGAGCTGTGCACTCACTGTCTATTTTCTCCTGTTTCTCTTTGACTTTTGGCCTTTGCCAGGGGATCATGTGCTTGGAGGCTGCGTATTGCACACATTGCTGGTGAGCACACCCAGCCCTCCCTCCCTCCTGCCACCCAACCTTTGCAAGTACAGTCTCCCTGCCTTTGTTTCCCAAAGTGGGCATGGCAGGCATTTCCTCATGCAGTTGGAGGCTGTGCAATCAGCTTCCCTGTAGACTCAGCCAGAATGGACAAACAGGATTGCAGGAGACAGAGGCAGTGGCAGCAGCATTGTGGAAAGCTGTACACAGCCAAGGAATTGCTGGGTCTGGACCAGCACACACCTGGAGCAACTTCAGCTCTTTCCAAGCACAGCTCAGTAGTCACCCAGATGATGCAAGACAAATTAATTGAGCAGCACAGGTACTTGGATGATGCCATAACACTTGGTAGAGATAATTAATACACTCTTCTGTACAAGGAAACCACTGAAGCTTTGTATTCCCACTGCAAGAATGAAGTGGAACAAGTTCTCCGTTTGCAAACCACCTTACACTGAATCGCCAAGGAAACTTCTGAGTTTAATAGCAGTGTTAGGATGCAGCACAGTGTGCTTAGCTGCCTGTGCATGCTGCCTTGCTTTGACACCCTACAACCTGGGGTGTGCCATGAGGGAACCAGGTAGAAAAAGGGTAACTATTTTGATCACAAAAGCAAAGAAATCACAGGACAGAGAAAAATCTGTCCAAAAATTCCACGAGTAGCCAATCTGAAAGCATTTAGGTTACCTGTGATGGCCAGCATGTGAACTGGGAAAGAAATTGAAAGTATAAAGTCCCTGTGGAATAATCAAAATGGGAATGTCACATTCCCTTCTAAGAGCACCAAGCCACACCCTTTGTCCTTATGCAGGTGGAGAGTCATGAGGAGGTGGCAGATTTTGGGAGACATGAAAATCTGACTGCCTTCGAGTTAGGTCATGCAATGTCATTGTTGTATTGGCCAGATTATAGAGCATCCCTGTTCAGCTTGCAGCTGTGTGTATTACTGATGTAATTGAAAGCCAAGCCAGAAAGAAGATGAAAAAAAGGAGAAAAAAGAGAGCAAGAGAGAGAAAACAACACATTTTAGTTTTGGCCTACGACACTTGGGACATTTTATATCAGAACAAGTAGGCAGTTGTCTGGGGTTGGTCTGCATAGACACACCATCAGATGCATTTATTATTTATCCAAGCTCTGGGCCTAGAGAAAGCAAAAGGCTTATGTAAACCCCCAACTGGGATTTCTAGATCTTCACTTAGACATTTTCTGTACCAGCTTCCCATGCAGACAGCCCACTCAATTAGAGAGAGAGCAGAAAGAATTCCTTCATCAGAGAGTGGGTACCATTAAGTGCATGACTTTGAGCCGCTCTTGTGTAGCTGAACTGTAATTTTCCCCAAAGTGGGGATGGGAAGAGCTTTAACTACCTACTGCTGGAAGGAAAATACAGGTATTACCTCTGTCAATACAAAGCTAACCAAGACCAAGCAGCTCAGGTCTCTGCTCTTTATGAGAAAAGAGAAAAAAAGTGATGCTTCTGTCCACCCAACGTAGCCGTCCTGGCAAGCAGGGAGCACAGAAAGGCTATCCCAGGTGGGGCACCCCTTTCTCTTCCTTTTCACTATAAAGGGACAGTCAAATGTCCTGCATCCAAAATTAGTACTGAAATTACATTTCACTGAGTGTTTACACTGTTGTTTCTGGACACAATCATTCTGTTGAACGGCTGGGAATGGGATCTATAATTCCAGGTGGTGATGCGCCTCAGGCATTCCCCACAGCCTAAACATTGGCCTTCCAATGGTGTTTACCATTGGATGAGGTGGAGGCTGGGGAGATGAAGGTGCACGTTGTGTACAGTAAGGGTTTGAGAGAAGTAGAATCTCAGTTCTTAGGAACGGTCATATGCAGCATCAAAATATTTGGTATTTAGCTTTGTAAACATCAGCTCACAGAAATTCAACCATATCTCAAAAATTAAAAGCCTTTTGCTAATAACATTGGCTATGAAAGTATAGGTGCCCAAATGAAGCTCACACTGTGTATCAAAGGTCAAAGAAGCAAATCATTTTTAATTGAATATGCAAATTGCACAAACTGTCTTGATGTAAAGAAATTTGAAAGCAAAGATAAGAATTTGGTAAGTGATTCCAGGAATCAAATGAGATACATCTAGCCTTTAATTAATTATTTGCAATTAGAGAGCTCTCAAAAGCAACAGGGGACCATTCCCAACTGGCTTGGGAATTTCAGCCTAAACAACTGGGAGAAGGCAAAAAATTTACACTTGCAGACTGAATATAATTTGGGCTTTGAAGAAACATTTCTGTTTACTACAGATCTATCCATTTTCAGTTTTTAGATAGCTCCAGGTACTGCAATTCTACATTCCAGCTATTGTCCCGGTTTGAGACAAAACCCAGGGGAGAAATTGTTGAAATTGTTGTGATTTTACAATCCTTATGGTTTCCTCCACCAGACATGTAAAAACCCCACAAAATCAAAATCTGACAGACCAGGCAGGGATACAGTAAAACTGACTTTACACAATGTGTTGTGAAATGCAATGAACTAAACAAATAGAAAAGCAGGTGGTATATGTCCTTAATTTGTTTCATCTACCTTGGGTGTTGCTCAGAAAGCATTAGGTAGGCATTTGCTAATAACTGTGTGTGTTGCAGCAGATGGTTCTCCATTAAAAATCAGAGCTCAGACAGCTCTGGGAAGCCCTTGAAGGACTGAAGGAACTGTCACTCATGTATTTGTGCCTCTCCAGCATTCAGTCCATGAATCCAGCCTGTGTGAGCCACATTACCCAAAGGATATGCAATTCTCTCTATCCTGCTGAGGTATGGATCCTGTTCAGGGTGCATGTGGTCTGAATCTTTTTCCTTTAACCACTGGTTGCAAATGGGTGGTAGGAAGCAGCAGCAGAGCTCAGTGCTAGTTCCTGTGCTGGCCAATGACTGGCCATGAATAAATCAAGATAACAGACAAATAGGTTCTTGACAAAGAGCATGAACTACAAGCTAAGGCTGTAACAACACTTCTATTACATTTCAATCCTGGGGCATGCTGGACTGCGATTATGTCTCACCTCCTTGCTTTCCCTATGCTGGCTCACAGATGAATTTTTAAAACCAAATTTTGATGCAATATCTTTGAACCTTAGCTTCATCAGACATGGTGGTAGCTGAGAGACATCATCTGCCTCTGCACAAAAGGGCTCTTTGTGGTTCAGGATACAGAGTAACCCCAACTTGACTGGAAAAAATGAAAGTGCAGAAAGCACCCTGTACACATCACCAATTGTGAAAGACAGTTCAAAGGTAAGAAAATGCTTTTCAGTGCCATCACTGTGATGTGACCGGAAGCAGTCTGGCTTCCTGGGATGCCAGACCAGTGCTCAGTTTTGCAGCCTGCTGCAAAATCCTTTGAGATCCAACCCTCTCCAGCACTGCTGCCTTCAGCACCACCCCCAGCACTTCCACTCACACCATGGTCAGCCCTACAGCACAACAGAAAGAAACTCAAAAACAACCCTAAAGGATCAAAGCAGGGGATGTTGCCGTTCCTCTACCTTTCATCTAAACTAGCACTTGGTGTATGGGACGTAGCAGTAAACTCTGCCATGCCATGCTATTTTATGTCAAGTGATGAAGACTCAATATACTCTGGAATATTTTCAATCATGACAGCAGAGCAGATGAGAACATTTGACTTTTTCTCCTGTCACTGAAATGTTCTGAGAAAATGCATTTATCCCATCTGAAGCCAGGTCACAGGTTGGGGTGGGGAGGGGGAGGCTCTGTTCCTTTGTGTGTGCATGCACATTCTCTGTCTCACCATATTTAAGATGCAAATAATCCTACTTGTATCCTGTATAAATGCAAAAGCAGATGACTTAGTGATACAGAAAGATTACCTCTATTCCATGGCACGGAAAGGTCTGGCTGCTACTCAAGCGCCTTGGCTCCCCTGAGCACACACTGCACTGCTGCTCCTGTACCAGGACTTTCTCAATTTCTGAAGAGCTTGGGCCTAAGTTTTCCCTTATGGAAGCATTTCTATAAATCAAAATGGAAAAACTTCCACAAATCATGCTTCACCAAGCACATTGTGATGTATATCAGAGACTTCTTCTAGCCAAAGTCACAGATGTAAAGGATTCTGCAAAATTTCCTCAATTAGTCAGTACAGAGTCCTAGTGTCAAATCTAGTTAAACCTAAGATGTCTTCTTTAACAGCAAACCCAAATCACCCACAGGATGATTGTACCTGCTGCTCACATGCATTTTCTTTCCTTAATGTCTGACTTCCAGACTTCAACCCAAACACATAATTTCTCTAATAAAGAATTTGCAGAGTAAGCACACAAGTGCTGCTAAAATATTTGGCTCTCCAGTTACTTAGTGGCGATAGTTGAAAGGAAAGAAACCCATCCATATTTTTAGCTAAGCTATTTACAGCAGCTCCAAGTGCCAAAAAGATGCAGGTGTGCTTGTTTAAACACATTCCCGTGGCTTTCTTCTGAGCTGACTTTTTTTTGGGTAACCAAGCTTTCACAAGAGCATCCATCAGCTGTGACAAGATCCATCATGGTCAGTGCACTGAGGAGGAAACCCAGGCCCCATGCAGAGCCTGTGCCTCACAGAGCCTGGCAGGGAGGAACAGAGAGCTGCATGGACTGGGCCATGGCAGTGTGAAGGTAACTTCTCATGGTATGGCTCATTTCCCTGCCTGCACAGGTAGAGGTGTATGTTTTTATAGCTGCTTTCACGCTGCAATGGCTGCACTGCTTTAAATATCTTCCCCAAAATAGTACAGTGATACCTGTAGAGAAATAAAGCTGCTTTCCAAAGTTATATTATCTGTAGAAAGTCTGAAAAACTTTACATACCTGAGCAGAAGGCACATCTACTCTGTAAGTAGCATTACACAGAGAATTGAATTCCTGGAGCACTGAGTCAAAAGCACTGCACCACGCTGCAATCCTGTCACACACCCTGCAGCAAGGAAACTCATCTCTGTGATATGCACTCCATTTTGGTTTTTAACTGCATTTTTAGGTAGCACTACCATGTCACCAATCACCTAGTGGACTTACAGCTTTGAATAATCCAAAATGGATTATAACCAGTCTTACTGCTCTCTTACATGAAAAAGGGTTCATTATGTCCTAGAACCTTTTACTTAAATCAGAATGTTCTAATAGTTGAGAACTGATACTCATCATATTTGAGGCAAGATCTTTAATAACCAGCTTTGAAACATTACTGTGCCAACCAAATCTTCTCAATCTTTTCCCGTGAATTACTCTGCCTCATAACCAGCAGTCTCCAACCTGCAGGATTGTCAGAACCAGAGTCACCATACATGTGTCACTTTTGCCACCGCATTCAGAAGTGCTTTCATCATGAAAAAGTCAGTTCAACCTACTGAAAGCAAGAGAAATCCCTGAGCACAGGTTGTCTCATGTTTCTGCCTTGAACCTGATGTGAGCTCTCAGATGCCCAGATGGTTTCCTGGCCTCAGGAGCTCCCTGCTCAGAAATTTGTTGAAATATCTATGCCCTTTCCCTGTTTCCCTGTGAAGCTGTGGGGTGCATGCAGGGCTTGGCAGTGGGGCAGGCGCCTACTGGCCCCACTCCACAGAGACATTTCAAAGGAGGGGATATCTGTAAAGGTCAGCTTTGCAAATTACCTCCCCAAAAGCACCTGGGGCTCCAGCATGGCTCAGCAGAGCCTGACTCCCTGCAGAGGAGATGCAGTGGCATTGCTGAGGAGAGGGGCAAAGCCTTGAGTCATCACCACATACCTCTTGCAGATAACAGGCTTGATATGCTTCATTACATCAAAATCTTCAGCCCAGCTGCCAGGATCCATTTTGCAACCCAAAAATGCAAATGCAATTTCCCCATCTAGTGGTCCAGGAGAGTAAAAAAGCCACTTTTTCTCCTGCAGCTGATAGAGAAGTAGCATCTGGCAAGGACATCACCCAGCTGGATGCTCATTCATCCACAGCTCTGTCCAAGCCAACAGCAGAAAACCAGAGATAAACCCTATAGAAGGATGCAGACCTGGTTAAAAAAAAAAACCAAAAAAACAAAACAACAAAAATTAAAAAAGCAGACAAAGTAAACAAGCAAAGTATGCTCTAAAGGATGTATAAAGAAGTGTATTCCTTAGGCTGACGCAGGACTTAGTCCAGTGCATTTTAAAACAATGAGGCAACTGGTCTGACAAAATACCAAAATTACCTTGGAGACTTTGACAAGCCATTAGTTGTGACAGCAACAAAACTGTTTCCTAGAGCTCAAATTCTCGTCCACTGGGTATAGGTCTGACAGCCAATGTTATTGGAGCAACACACAGAAATAATAAACTAAATCCCTTTGGCGAGGCACCTTTCAGCTGCTGTGAATTACAGGTTTACATGGGTCATTCATGGCCATGATTCTCCTCACTGTGATGGGATTTAAAGCAATGCAGGATGATGGGGCAGCAGTACCTGGCCTTTCTCTCCTCCTTCACTGCCAGCTGGAATTCTCAGAGGTTTTTGAGGAATGAAGGATGAGGCAAGAGCCATCATTCAAAAGTAGCCCCCATCAAAGGTGCTGTGGGGGCAGCAGTGCCCAGATACTTCTCTTACTTCTCCAACTGCCACGAAGAAAGAGGGTGGTAGTAGCCACTCTCATTGTGCTTCCTGACACATTCCCTCGATGAAGGGGAGAGGCTGACTTTTGGCATTATTGGGAAAGCAGAAATACTTCCCTCCTGGCAAAGCCCCACACAATGAGACCCCAGCCCTGGCTCCTGCTTGCCTCCAGCCACTCACCTTTTCCCTGTGTCTGGTCCTCACAGCACTGAAACTGAAACTAAACCCCATGCTGGACACATGCCATCCCTTTCCATTCTAATCCCAAGCCACACTCCATTCCCTTTGTTTTCCACTTGACTAATTACCCAAACACAATTTGAGATGAATACTCTGTGACATTAATGATTAAAGGTACTTATAGCCAAGGGAATTTAGTATCACAAGCAATACAACCAAACTCCCTTGATGGCAAAATTGAACTGCATCTGTGCCCAAACCGATCCCAGTGCTATGCAGGATTTCTGACTTGTTCAGTTTTCTTTTGGAAAGAGTAGTCAGGAAGGTATTTTTGCTTGACCCATTATATTTCACAAGCTTCTTCCTCTCTGTCATTTTGCATCAGAAGCTGAGAAATGGTTTCTAATTTTCCATTTTGTTTTATGGATTTTCCATAGAGAAGATCCAGTGCATGAAAGAATGAGATACATCCACTTTTGTTATACAAAAAAACCCACTTTTAAACATATTTCAACTTATCTGCTCCATGCAGTTTATATGTACTGCTTGGTCTGCTCATGAAAAAACACAAACTTCATAGCTTTATATAGAATGAGATATTCCCATAAAGATCAGATTTCATTTTAAGAGAGAAAGCCTAGCTAAAAATCCCAAGAGAAAAGAAAAGGAAATAAATAAGCCAAATGTATCCTGTGTATTCAGAACTTTTATCTGGGGCTTTTCTGGACCACTCACTTTAATGTAACAGACAGCAGTTCTTCATAACAACCTTCAGTTCAAACTGGCCATAGCTGGGAAATAGTTTGATTCTTCAACAAGCCATGCAAAATATTTTGCTGGCAACTTTAACAAGGGAAAATCCCCTTGGGTGCTCTGGTCTGTACAGAGCAGGGAAAGAAGCTGCTTCTGGCCGGTGACTTCAGATGATTCTGGGCTTGGAGAATATGAAATGCACATGAGACATCAGAGGTGGGGAGTAATGGGCATCAAAGGGAAAAAATTTCCCTGGCCAGCACATTCTCCCCTGAGCTGATCCTTATCCCTGTGATCAGCTGTGCTCATTCCTCACTGGGAAGACTTGGAGAGAGAGAAAGGGAGCGCTGCCAGATAGCTGAAGGGAAAAGCACAGCTAAATCTACATCCATTTTGCTGTAGCTGTAAAGAGGACAAGACAAGCCTTTTCAGGTTTTATTGTTATTGGAAGCAGAAGAGGCTGGGAACCTGGGGAGCACAAGGATTTGGTGTGAACTTCAAGTACAGGAAGGTAATGATGGGGTGGGGCTGTTTTTTGGTTTGGCTTTTTTTCAGAAAATGTAATTGCATACACACCACAGAAGAGAAATTAGAAGTTCATTCATATCCAAGGGAGACAGCACAGCAGGGTCAGCTGAGAAAAGCCCAAGGCAGTCAAAGCAGCACCTGGAAAAGCACAAGGTGCTGGGAGCCCCTCATTTGCCAGTCTGGAAAGTGTCTTGAGAAAAGGTAGTTTACATTCCATTTAGAGATTCACAGATTCTCTGTATAATTCCCAGCATCCTCAATACTCACCATCTATCTCACAAGCAGGAGGTGAAACCTCTAGGAAGAGATGTCCCCTGTGATGGGCTTGACAACACAGATCACACCAGGTGGTTTGTGCATTTCCAGTACAGGGCACCTCTGAGTTTCTCCCAATGATTTTTTTGTTTTAGTGTTAACTGTCAGATGAAGTTCTGTATGATGCTTTTCTGGAAAGCTGCTGTTGAAGGGCCATCACCTTACACCTCTGAAACTACCAGGGATCTCATTGCTTTGCCCTCAAGAAGGAGGCTCTTTCCTCCTTTCCCTAAGTGGATGAATAATTCTTTCTCAAACATGCAGTTGGATTCAGAAGACCCAAACCACTCTCTCCACAAAACACAAACAACTTAGAGAGCAACCAGAAAACTTTCCCACACTGAGGTTGTCACCTTCTCCCCTCCCTGTCAGTGGATTGCTCTGAAACCAGGGCAGTATTTCAGTTTTCTGGCTCTCTCCCTTTTCACTCCTTCATTTAGTGTTAACAAAACACAACTGTGTGCCAAACACAGCGCAACGTCTGTGGAGAGGAAATGCATCTGGGACAGACAGAATCAGGAGCTGCAGCTCATTTCCCACAGGCCACGTCAGAGGGCAACCCTCCCCCTGGGCCACCGAGCCTGGCCAAACCACTGCTGCAGGCATAGGGCAGAACGTCCCAGTGGCTGGGTCGTGGAGGCAATGCCATGAAAACTTCATGTGACCTACAAACACTGACACCAGCTGCCAGCGGGCAGGCAGTGGAGAAAACACTATGCACAGATGATGCCCTGCCCACAACACCGTGGGTCAGCTGCTACAGAATGATGGTGCTCATGTCTGGCAGCATCACCCAGCCCCAAATGAGTCACTGGCCCCTCCTGGCCTCAATCTTGGCTTTTCAGCTTGTCCTCAAAGAAGCTTAGCAGTCACTCAGTGCTAAGGGGTGCTTTCTCTCAAGAGCTGAAATGTCAAGAAGACACAAGAAAGGCTGGTTGGAGACTTGTGCAACAGGAAGGAGGTTGTTACAGCAGTAATTTACTGTGGTAGGTTTTGCAGCGTGATTGCAACATATCATTACACTAGTTTTATCCTTTTCCACTTGGCAGACGCCAATTCCTCCCCCTGTTCTTTACAGAGCACAAGCCAACATGGCTGCATTTCAAATGGTTTCAAACTCTGCCAATAAAAATACATAAAAAAACCCCAACAACTGAAAATTCTCACAATTGCATTAGCTTACCCAAAACTAATATATGCTTATTACTTACGCACATGTAAGTAAAAAATATACACAGGTCAGCCAGCTTGAATGGGTGGCGCCATGAAATGGTGGGGTTGGTCTCTGTGAGTAGATAAAACAAACTAAAGCTAGGTTGAGTAGGAGCCTGAAATGAGTTGGGCTGTGCAGGTCTCCACGCAGATAAACTCGTGCTTAGTTGATAGCCTGCTCCCTCAAATGCTTTAAGTACTTTCCAGGCACAAAGAGAAACCACACGCCCGCTCTTTGTGAGACTTCTGTGCACTACAGACCATGGAGTCAGAAGTCACAGGCTGCAGGGACAGCAGAGAATCAATGTTCTATTGGTACCAGGGGAAGGGAGCATTCAGGAAATAAAATATTTCCTGTGATATTTTCCCCCCACCCCCCAGGATGGTCTGTCCTTGTCCTGCAGACCAACAGTGGTAGAGAGAGAGGTGTTCATTGGGAGCCTTTCTCGGAAAGGCTAAAATGAGTGGTTCAGTTGCTGAAGTGCATCCCTCTCCAGGCTTGGCAAAACAGAGGTCTTCCCAATGAGATTACAGACCCACCACCTACAAGAGCCTCTGTTGTTTGTGCAACCAACATGTGGGGGAAGGAATTTTCTTCCCTTGCTATGTTTTCTGGAGATGGCAATGGGGCAATTTTTTGGCATATTCCAGCTGGAGGAAGGTGCATGAAAGTCTAAATTCTCCTATTGAATCCCATTTAAGATCCTTTGACTTGATACCTATTTGAGAGCAAGGCATTACATTACATTAATCTTCCCATCTAAGTGATGGGGAAAGAGAGTTGGTATCAGCTCAGATTGGCTCCCACTTAATGAAAGATGCTCCTGAGATATTTTCAGAGGATGGTAAAAATAGGACAATATATTAGTTTCTTAATTGAGGGAAAATAAATTGCTGCAAGGTACTGAGCTTATTCTTCTGAGGAACTGTTTGTAATTCAACTGAACCAATGTAGTTCTCACTCAGGGAAGGAACTCAATTTTAAAAGATATTAAAGAAAATATTTGTGACATTCCACAGTTTAGGTCTAGGGAATTAGCAATTAACATATAGTGATTAGGCTGTATTTGTATTCTAGATGTCAAACTTTGCTTGAGCTCCAGTGCAATAAATAAACACTCATTTTTAAAATATAGTATGTACAATTGGATTCATAGTTGAACCAGACTTTGAGGGGATGTCAGGGGGAAGAAGAGAGGAATAGAGAAGCAGCCACTAATTGTTCTTCCTGTTAAATTCTCATTTATGATTTCAGCAGTGCAGCATAAGTAATGATGAGGAATGAAAGAATTTATATTTTCTCATTTAACAATGTGAAGCTACGAAAAAATATTTTCATTAAAAATGGACTTCAATATCTTGTCAGAACAATAAGCCCATTCTCTTAAAGGTCAGCTATTACACTTCCAAAAAAAAGAGAAAGAATAATCTTTTCAATCCTAAGTGACTACTTCAAATGGAACAATAAATGACTTATTTCTTTCCATCCTTCTGCATATATTATCAGGAAAGAATTAATGAAAAGCAACTCTAGTGAAAAACCCTCTGAGGGTTATTAAAATGTGGATCAGTTCAGCACAGAATAGCAAATGCATCTCTGTGGTCAATAGAATGAACAAATTTGAAGGAAACAAATCTGCAGAATGAGTAACTGAGCAGTAAGAAGGAAAAGCTTGCATGTTGTGTAATATTTCTATATGAAATACATTTGAATAGGAATCCCTCTGTATGCAGATAGACCCTTCTTTCAATCATTAAAAAGTATTTTAGGGCTTATTTTGATGATTACATACCATAAAGCAAATTATCTACTCCCTCATTCTTTCTGTAATGTGGTGGGCCCCACTTGTTGGGCACCTGGTCAGCTGCTCTTGGGCACAAATCCCAAAAGCAGTTCCTTGGGAAGATAAATTTCCACCCAGCACTCGGGTTAACAAAACCGAATTGGAGGGGAAGGAGGGAAGTGAGGCTGTGTCTGTGCATGTAATGACCCAGAAAGGAAAGATGGAGATTTACCATGGTTTGATTATATTCCTATACAATTCTCAAACACTATTGCAGAAGAATTTCTTCCTTCTGCTCTGTTCAGGAATCCAAACGTAATTTAAATTATTTATGTCCATATTACTATACTGCAAGAATGATTTTTTTAAAATAAATAAATTGTTTAAGTCACAAGGAAGATGTCAAGAGGTTTTTATACCACAAAGTCCTTTTCAGATTATTTAAGAAAACTTTATTTTAAGCACTGTGAAGTCAATCTCTGAATGAAGGTTCTTAAAGAACTAATCCTTCAGAAATCAAACTTTCATGAAATCAGAGTATTGTTCTTATTAAACAACTGCTTCAGCTGTAATTCTCAAACTGAATGCAAGCCTATTGATGTCCAGAGAAAACTGAGCAAACAGAGGCAGCTGTGAATATTTACTGTAGATAACCAGTGTGTATAAAACAAAATGATAAATTCTTTCAAGAAAATCTACAAATACCACCAAGTTCACAAACTATAGAGCATCTTAACTTTACAAAATCTTTACCAGTGCTGGATCTCCATTGAACTAAATTGTGTAAATCCCTGATGTAGAGGGAGTGAAGGTTTCTAACACTAAGAAAATTATACACAAGCAGATTAAAATAAAATACCAACAGAAAGCTTTTGAGGAAATTCAGAGCAAAACTTTACATTAGAAACTAGCCTGAACCCAAACCAACATGGGATGTTTTAAAATAGGAACACACACAACTTTCAAATGCCAGAGGATTAAGTTGAGAAGAGAAAGGGATGGAAGATGCACTTCATTTACTTTACACAGTAGCATTAATAAGATCATTTACTTGAAACAACAGACATTTTATAAGGAAAACCCCACCTGGTGGTCATCAGGGAGGAAAATGGCATTGGGTAACTTCATTAGTGGCACTGAGCAGACATTTTCGAACAAGTTGCCGTAATGACCAACTCCTTCCTGAAAAGGCAAGAGCTCATTTGGGCCCATCCCTAGGTTAGCATGGCTGGAGCTGTTTCCTACTGCTATTGAACTTAAAATTCAGTTTTTATCAATACAAAGTCCTTGCCCTTTTTGTATATAGCTGCTCAGATTTGTAAGAAGCATAGTCCTACCACTCTGAATAATCCTGAGTAACATCTGCTTGAACTGTCCCAAATGACTTGACACCTTCAGCAAATGCTGTCCCTTACTAGCCACCTGTTTTCCCACCTAGCTGTGAGTTCATTAAACAGTGGATTGCTCTGCATTCTCAATGGAGATCATATTCCCATGTGAAGACTGGACATTTGTTTCTCCCTTTTTCTACTTGTGTTTGTAAATCCATTAAAAAACCAACCAACTGAAAAAAAAAACCAAACAAGAATCATGTTATCCTACAAAAGCTTATTTATACAAACATGTGTTGAAGCCCTTACAGTAACTTTACACATCCAAAGACACTATGTGAAGTAGGTGATTTTGTTCTTGATGCCACCTTAAAAAACTTAGGAAGTTTACCCCCTCCTGGTGTGAACTACCATACCTGAATGATTTGTGTCTTTTTATTACAGCATTCCACTTGTACCAAGCTTTTGATATAACTTTTATTTCTATATTCTCACTTAAACTGCACATTTATTTTCATGTCCTTTGTTTGTTTGTATGTGCAGTATTTGTTGCTTGTCCAGTTTTATGTGCTGTGATTGACAGGGACTATTTACTTGTAATAGAATTTGCTATTACCCGACAATTATATTCTATCATATTTAATTCTGGATTACAGGATTTTCATTATTTCAACTGCTTTTGATGTGTCACTTAGATTTGTGAAATCTTCCATGCACAATGGCTTTTCCAGTTTGAAAAAGAAATGCATCTAAGCCTTGGAGATGTATAATGCCACCAGAATAACTACAGCCAACCAGGCCCAGTTGAGGTGAAGCCCATCTTTCTTGCAAACAGTTATTCCAAATGCTGTCCCACTTCCCAGAAAACCTAAACTCTGCATCCTAATGCTACCTTTCCAGCTCTGTATCCCCCTTGACTGCTTAGCTTTGGCTCTGCAGTTGGCCACACCCTGAGTGCCTCTGTGAGAGCACCCTCAGCACAAGGGTGCAGGTCTCAACATGACCCTCACCACCAGCCTTTCTCTCTCCCCTCCATCTCAGCAGCACAACTGTCGCAGACAGAAATGGAAACACAATCAAATGTTTGGATGTCTTCATAACTGAGTTAAAAAAAAAAAGAGAGAGAGAGAAGGTGAGGCCTCCCTGATCTGGGAAACTGCTGGCATAGCAACAGTAGAGAAGGAAATTGGCGTGGAATGTGTTTCAGCAGTAAATCATTATTTTTAAGGAGTCTAAGGGCAACCCTTCCCTGCTTAGTAGGCTTCTTGACAGAGGGTTGTCTGTAAGGGGGGAGAAAAACTGGTTCTTTAGCAACTTGGAATTAAAGTTTCCAAAGTCTCACATGAAAAGTGGATTTTCAACAGATGATGGGGCAACTTCAGATCTGAGCATGAAATGCTAATTGAAAACAAGGTCAAGGTGACTCATGTCTTTACAATAAAACAACATGTGTTCATTAAATATTAAATAAAAATATTGGCAAACAAGCTTGATTCTAGTTTTTTAAGGAAACTGGAAAAGTTACAGGCTGAAGAAATGAATTGGGGATAATGTAATGTTTATGGATTTCAGTAAGAAATCTGATACACTGCTGTTTGATATCCTGAGGGAAATCATTAATTAAGTTGCCTTGCTCTGAAATGCAATTAAATTGATACAAAGCAGACCACAGAAGTTCAGAAAAAAAAGTATAATTGTAAACCAAAGTCCTCCTAGCATCTACTAGAGCTTTGAGAGAGCAAGCTTAGGTCCTCCTAACTCTGCATAAGGGAACTAAGAATCCTGTTTAGGAGAAGCTTCCATTTTCAAACAGACATGGTGCTAAATACTCAAGGAGCTGCAGAAAAGGAGAGGAAGACCTCGAGATGGCAGAGCTAATGAAGCAAGGTAGGTTTGTGTGGGACATTGCCTTCACTATGGTGTCTGGGAAACTGAATCTGACTGGAACTCTGGCAGTCTTCAAAAACAGTGACAGCAAAGACGATCTGGCTGTGACACCAGAGAGCAAATCACACCTCAGCGCCCAGGGGCATGCTATAATCAAGTAACTCAGAAATTGGGCAGCTACAGTTGCCTTATTTTAAGGGTTTCTGTGTCCAAGATCACCAGCTAACGTTGCTGATATTTCCTGCTTCGTGTATGCAAGATCTAACACCTTCCCTAGCACATACGCACATATCTCTGAGTCCGAGCCCACGCAGCTGTCACTGACCCCGCAGTCAGTACTCAGGCTGCCAATACTCAGCTGTCTGTCAAAAACACTCAGCAGCCAAAAGGCAAATAATTGGAGAACAAATGGGTGAGCTCAGCTATTAGTACCAGCCCCAAACATCTGGAGACTGGTTTATTGCTGGACTACAGCTGAGTCTGTGCCTGAGCTGGGTACAGATTAGGAAGTCCATAAAAACAGGTTTTCCTACCCAAGTTGCAGAACTTTTGTTTTGCAGTCGTAGCAGAAAGAGAAGGTGAGAAAGAGTTTTCATTATTTTGGAACTTTATTGTCTAGCTGGAAGGGAATGGGGAAATACAGAAAGAGATAAATGGGAAATGCAGATTGTGTTTCCCCCTCCCAAATTTAAACTACATTTTGTAAAGTTATGAAAAAGGTTTATGCTGGCCTAAACTCTATTTGAGCTTTAGGGGTTTATCATACATTTAACATGAAGATTTCTCTTGGCTGAAGAAGTTACACAATTCTGCTCTCAATGATGGATTTTGTGTTCCCAGCCTATGCTCCAAAGCCTTTGACACCAATTCACAGCGCATCAGCAGCATGGTAGGAATTGCAACCCCTACTGAGTTGCCTATTGGACTTTCCATCCTCATCTGGATGGATCCTTGGCTGGAAAACACCAGTTTGCACCACTGCAACCCTCTGCCTCCCAAACAGACCAAGTGCTGTGACCACCCCACAGAGTCCAAAGCCATTGAGGACTTTGGGCCAGTTTCCATATTTCAGGGAAAGAGCCTGTCTATAAAGGGCAGCACTTCAGCTGACTGGGCTGCAAAACTTCCTAGACTCCCACAGCTGCCCGAAGAGACAATAACAAATTGCCAAGTTCACCCTCCTGGGAGGCTTTTCCCCAACAGCTGTACTGGTGAGGAGGAGGCAGGCAAAGCAACAGCCTCCCTGTGTCCCTCCACACCAGGGCCATAGCAGCCGCCAGTGCTTGGCCATCAACTCCCTCCACTGAGAGAATTGTACCTTTGCAACCTTGGCCTTGATGACAAGATTAATGTCACTCACTTCTCTCTCAAAAAGTTTAAATACTGTATGTAAACCAGTGATCCAAACTTTTATTAACAATATACTTCTAATGGGTTTTCTAATAAGAACTGAACAACAGTTGCTATTAAGACATATGTAAATAGCTTATTCCTGATCCTCGGGATATAATTCATCCCTAGTGCACGCAGGAATGTGGCACCAGGTCCATGAAATTTCCCCAACATATGAGGGAAAATTGATAAAAACCAAATAGACCAGAAATATTTTTTTGTGCATGAAAACGTTTGCACGATATTCACACACAGGTTTTTGTGTAGTTATTTTTCTATTTCATTTTTGCAAGACTAGTACAATTTTAATTGTTCAGAGTATTTGAAGAGAAGCACAATGCACTAAAGACACTAATACCAAAGTCCTGATGAAATACAGTGTTTTGCACTCTCAGCTCTACTATGAATGACAATAAAACTGTCCTGGCTGATAACATGGGAATTTGTTCCATCCTTGACATAGTTTCTGCAAGTGCAGCAAGTATCTCTCAAAGACCAACATGTTTTAATTGTTAACAGTAAATGTTTTCAGAAGCTGTGAGATCAACACATTACTGCAGTGCCCAATTCATAAAAATCTCCAGTAAAAAACAGATCGCAGGCTTCAGATTTTCTCTGAGGCTTTACAAACGTCACCACACTTGTTCTCAGCGATGGGTCCTGCTCGGTCCTGCACCACAGCTTAGGCTAACTCATGCCCAATGACACAGTGACAGTGCTAGCACCTTTGGATGCAGGAGTTCCAAAGCATGTTTGCTTTATAAGCAATTACATTTAGTCACTAGTAAATTCCTGTCTGATCAGAAGCTGCTGCTCAGGGCTAAGGTGGAAAGCTCAGCAAATGCACCTGCAGCAAGTGCAGCTCCAAAAAAAAATCACCACTGAGGGCTGTGTAACTGGATTTAAGTTCCTCACATCCTAATTCTGTAAGTGAAAAAAACCCTTCAGAACCGTCTGTGTCTTTACAGGCCCTCCAAACTTTAAAATGGTTGTTCAAGGAACAAGCAGTCACAATTAATCAAGCTGCTATTTATCTAAAGGGCTCAGATTGAAAGGTAAATGGAAATATCTTGATGATATTGCTCCTCAGGGAAAAAATTGCCTAGTGAGAGTCCACACCCAGCTCATGAAGTGACACTTGATACAGATTTTAAGCAGAGAAAATGTTGCATGTGCCCAAATTCCCAAGTTCTGTTTCACTTAAGTTTCAAAACAATACCTGTTTGCATACATGCCAGTTTGAAAAGTCTCCATTAAAAAAGCCAAATAACACAAACCACTCACAGTTCTGCAATGTCTGATAGTCCAAAATAATTTTGTAAACAGCAGTAACATACAAGGTTACTGAAATTTCATAGCAATGGTTTAGTCATTCTGTCAAGCTGTCATTCTCCAAACATGTACTGACCAAACAGTTTTGGGAATAAACACCAGGAAGCTCAAACTGAGACGAATGGAGGAAAAAAATTCAAGCCTAAATTCTTGGATTTACTGAGGGTGGTTTATTTTAATTTTGGGGATTTGTTTGGATTGAGTTTTTGAAATATAAAACCTTTGTTAGCTTATTAAATGCACTGATTTATTACATTAAATTTTATTCTGTTGCCTTATCTTTATGATAAGGGTGATAAAGCAATGGAAATGCAGACTTGGATGAGTAAGCCCTCTTATCTTTTACCATCAACATCTCAAAAAAGTGAGTTCATTACTATGGAGACAAATCCCACTTCTTCCTGGGAATTAAGTGTTTACATGGCTGGAAAGCTGTCTGGCAAATTTCACACCTAAACAGAAGAACTGAGAACAGATTTTTATTTTTTATTTATTTCCTGCTTTACAAAGAAATAAACCCCAAACTATCCTTATATCCATTAGCTGCTCACTTTATCTCATTTATTTTCAGGTAAGTTGACCTTGTCAGGAGGCCACCAGGAAGGCAAGAAAACAGTGATATATGTGGTACATGAGATATATTAAAAGTATATGAGATGGAGGTCTTTTTATACACGCAGGTGTTCCCTGGAACTTGGTAAAGTAATTTGCCTTTTATTATATGGGCACCCTGAATTGTTGCAATAGGAATGTAAGATCATATTTATCTTTTGCTGAAAGGACTTGAAGAAATACTTGAATTGGTCCCAGATTTTAATCTTTCTTAAACCTTTAAATGCTGGTAGGGGACTTGTTGCACCACAGGATTTAAAGAGCACTGCAGGATTTGCCCCTTCCCAGGTGAACAGCAGCATGTGGTCCCTGGCAGCTTCTGTGCCCTGAAAAAACACCCATGTCCTATAACCAAAACTCTATCCTGCACTTCTGCAAAGTGTCAGCTCAGATGGCACACGGGAAGGGCATAAGGAAAAGAGGAGAGGAAAAAGAGCGGGGAAGGTATTTTCCTTTTGACATTAGCTTTGCACCACATCTCATCCTAAGACCAAAACTTTGGATTTTCTGGGAACACAAAAGCCACTGGCAAGCTCTTGCCTGCACCTCTGTCACTTGCTCTAAGCTAAAGAGCCTGCAGGTTACAGCCCTTGCTGCTGCACTGTCAGTGAACTGGGACTTACATTTACAGCCCTAGGATGCAACTGGAGAACATTTCAGAGTGCTCAGAGGACTGAGCTCTCAGATTTTCTCAACTCTGAGTCAGTTAAAATCCCTCATCAATGTTGGGCTCTATGTAAGTCAATAGGCTGCAGAAACAACACTGAAATACTAAATTTCATGTCCAGATGTAGATCAAATGCTTTGCCAAGCTGTGGTTATCTCGAACACAGCTCTGGACAGCAGAAGCACACAGCACTGTAGCCTGAGCATCAGTCCTAGCTGCTTGTCTTGGCTCCACTAGAAATTATTCATGCAGACAAATATTGGAAGTGTGAATGCAGTTTTAGATAGAGGGAATAAAATGGTCAAAGGAGAACAGATCTTTGCATAACCCAAAATAGTGGGGGTCAATTTCTTTGAAAACAACCTGCTTTATGATGTGCCAGTCACTTCTGCTTTGGCTTTATTTAGGAGCCGAACAAACACAGCCCCTATTGAGTACTGAGGCTGGCGCTTATTTTTTTGGAGCAGACTGAGAAATGGTGAAGCTTTTCTCAAATTCTGGAAACTCCAAGTTTAGAGGTCAAGAGAGCCCAGCTGATAAATTCAAGTGCATGATTTTATCAGCCCCTCAGTGGGTGCACCCCTTCCTCTCTCACATAAGCCCTCTCCCCCTGTGCTTTCCCCTCTGGCACAGGGGTGAATACAGATGAGCAGCTCTTCAGGGCAGAGGCTCAGCCTTCCCCTGGGGATGGGCTGACCCTGCAAACACAACATCTCCACACCCTTTGTGATGCTGTCTGAAATCAATACCAAGCAATGCCGTGCCTGCAGCCTTGAAATGGAAAAGTAATTAAAAAAAAAAAATTCAATAGTTTAGCGAACCCTGACCAGTCCTGGTCTGCTGAAGAACAGGAGAGGGGCAGAGAGAAGAGCTCAAGTACAAGGGACACACAGTGAGAAATTTACATTATTGCACTAAGGAAAGCAGCAGGAAGACTCAGCAAGAATGCCTGCTTTTCCTGCTTGGGAAAGGCCAAATGTAACAAATCTCAGCACCCAACACCAGGAAAGCTGTCACAGACCAGCCCTGGTAAGGAGGAGCATGACAGAGCATTTTCCCAAGGCGGGAGCAGCCCTGCTGAGCTTATAGGAACATTCTCAAGATCCTGCATCTTTCAGCTGGCTGCAAAACCATCTGCTTTACTGACAGCACTTGAGAGGGGCACCTAAGACAAATATTAAGACAAAAAAATACCTAATAAAGCAAAGCATTTGAGTTTAAATTTAATTGGCTCCTTAACAAGAGATGATGCATACTGAGACCAGCTTCATTGGTGAGAAAAGGTTAAAATTTTTTCCACTCATATTTTCCATTTGCTCCTTAAAGGTGAAAATAACCACACAAACTTCATAGGCCTTTTTCTTCTAGAGCGTAGGAGCAAGAGGTCATGTGCTGCCCTTCCTCAAAAGAATCATGATGCTTTTGTCTGGAAATGCAAGTGGCCCCCAGGGGCTGAGGAGACCCAGATGGGCAGTAGCTCAAACTCCAGAGGTTCTTCTCTTGCCTGGCCAGCAAACCAATGCCAGAAACCAGACTTACTTTCCCAGTTCTCATTGAAAAATGGGGTAAAGCCTTTCTCTTCTTGAGGTGAGAGAGTGCAGCTCTGCTAACAGCAGTGCTCAATGTGTTCTTGAGGAGCTGCTGGTTTTTCTCCCGTGTCTAAAGTCCTCTGTTTATTTTGAAACAGTGACAAAGCCTCTGCTGCTTTCCAGACAACGCTGTTGCCGTGAGAGTAAAAAACATCCCCCCTCCTCTGCCTCTGTCTGGCCACCCCTCCCTGCCTCTGCCTGTCTGTGTGTGAGGGGTGGGAGGAGAGCGATTTCCTTTTGCAAAATTACCCCTCTAAATCCTTACCTCAGTTGTT
The DNA here is from genome assembly GCA_013400515.1 of Erpornis zantholeuca. Lineage (NCBI taxonomy): Eukaryota > Metazoa > Chordata > Aves > Passeriformes > Timaliidae > Erpornis > Erpornis zantholeuca. The sequence continues at coordinate 178,224 of VZTN01020359.1, forward strand.
TCTGGACCAGCCTAATGCTGCATACCTCTTCCAGCCACATGACTCTGCTGTTTTCCAAACTATGGCTTCCTTTTCTGGTCTGTGAGCATAACCCCAGAGCACAACGCACTGCCCGCACTGTCCCATCTGCTCAGCATCAACCAACTCCTTGGGCTGGCAGGAACTTCTCCAGCTCTTCCCCCAGAGTTCAACAGAGAACTGCTTTGAAGGTGACGGTCAGTGATTTTATATGCTCTGTGAATGTTTTCTCCTTATGTTCCTAAAATCATTCCACATTAAAAAAAAAAACAAACAACCAAACTAACAACAGAAGCAAAACCCGTTCACAAGAGCAATTTCAGTCCATTACATATTTCCAGTGCTGAGCTTGTGAGTGTTTTATCAAGACAGAGGTCAGAGCCCGAGTGGAGGAAGGCTGGCAGAACTGCCAAGCCCTGTAAGAAGCTGTAAATGAGCAAACAAGATTACTGGTACATTTTTCAAATGTCATGGGGCTGAAAGACAAGAGTATTTAAATGACTTAGAAAAATGTAAAGTAATTGAGATTTCTATCTGAGCAAAGCCAAGATGAAAAATCCTCCATAAGAGACAGGGTGTATTGCTTGCAGTCTCTTTTGGATATTCTATCACAGGACACGCATTGTACTCTTTATCACTTTCCATACAGTTACTTAAATTATAAAAGTGAAACAAAGCTAAAGCTCCAGGGAAAAACATTACAACAGCTGTACACATGTATTGGCCAGTGGGATAGAGAAAACTGTGCCTTTCCAGAGCAAAACACATGAGCTGGGCCAGAGCACAGGGTCCCTGCATTGGGTCACGTTGGACAACAACATATCCCAAAGGTACATAACTGCTGATGTGGAATTTACATACACCACTTACACACCACTCCATAAATCACTCTCGCTGGAAGGAGACACCACTACTGTTACCCAAACTCTAGGCAGCAAAGGGCAAAACACTGCACATGAATCTTAATGAAGTTATTTTTCAGAGAAAATATTTTTTATATATTTTATCATAGCAAAAGAATGACTTCAAGGTTTTTTAGGGATGGGTTGGCTTTCACCCAGGTTGCCAGGGTCTCGATTGCTGTTGGGTGAAAACAGCCTAAGGTGCTAGATTGGCATACAGAGCTCCTGTCCTCTCTTCTCCACAGCTGGCCTGTGTTTGTCCACAGCTCTGCCCCCACAGGAATGACCCTGCCACCAAGGTCAGGCCCTTTTTGGGAACCACCCCCATGCGGGGATCCTTGTCCTCAAGGATGGAGTCTGCCCCAGGAAGGCATGTTGGCTCAACATCTGCAGGCTTGTAGCCATTGTTAGCAAAACCCTCCAGGATCGCCCATTCTCACAGACAGCATCATAAGAAACACCTGTGCACCCTCAGCTGATGGCCCTTCATCTCTCCAGCAACCTCTGCCCCACAACAGCCTCACAAGGCCTCCCCATCACCAGCTTTTCTCCCAGCTGCCCTCAGATACCAAGGGACAATGGGATGCTACTCGGTTGAGGGCTCACAGCCCTAGAGAAAACACAGAGCAGGCAGGGCCAGACTTCTGCTTTCACGACACGGCATAGCCCATCCTCCCCTCAGCAATGGCAACAGGAGAAATTCAACACTGAGAAATGCTAAACCCCAGCCAAAACCAAAAGCCAACAGAGCAGGCAGCCAGCAGGGTCCTGCAAGTATGCAATACGTGGCTGCATGCTGTGTTTTATTAAACAGCAAGCACCTCGCAACAGAAGAGCCATCTCCAAAACGTTAATTTTCCTGCAGTTGATTAACTGTCCAGCATCCAGACTCACATTACCTCCGAGACTGAGCACGCGTGGGAGGGAAACTGGCAGCAACCTCCGGGAGCGAGTGCCAGTGTGCGATCGTGAAGTGCTCTCACACCACATTTGGGATTATTGCATTCCTTGGGGAGATGCCAAATACTCTCCCTGCCCCCCTCCCCAAGTTTTTCCCTTCTTGTTTGGTGGATGTGGATTAGGATGAGAGGAAGTGGGTGCCTGCTTGTTTTTCAATCAGATGCTCCTGCCCTGATTCTTTCAGGCAGGCCGATGTATACAGACACGCTGCCCACCCCAAATGCTTGCGTGCGAGGCTCTCAGGAGCCTCCCGGCTGCAAACACCTCTTTTTAATAGAAGTTCTGCCTCTTCAGAGCTGCCTTGCCAAGCATTTGAACATGGAAAGACCCCTCTCAGACAACAGCATTGGTTTGTTGTTGTTGTTGTTGTTTGTTTCAGTCTGCAAACTGGAAAGGGACCTGTCTCCCAGAGCATGTGGCTGCCACACACAAATGTCAGCCCCAGCAACAGGAACAATCTTGTTCCCGTAAGTCAACAAACAATGTTTAGAAAGGTCTGTGCTGTGGGAGGATTTCCTAACGTAATACAAGTCATCAGACTTAAAACACATGTCTACACTGGTGAATTTAATAAAGCAACAAGGCTGCGTAGGAAAAAAGATACAAGAAAACAAGAACTTTCTCTTGATGACTTCATCCCACCGGGGTCAACAGCAAATCAAGGGCATCATTTGTTGGGAAGGGGAAGCTCTAGAGATTTCTTGGAGAACTTTAAAGGAAACTTGTAGTGTTCAATAACAAAACCAACACTTTTCTTATTAAAAAAAAAAAAGAAAACCCCATCATTTTCCCAGCATTGTACTGAGAGCATCACTCACACATAGAATGTTGCAACCTGTATCATCAAGGAAGGAGCAGTTTGTTCCACCTCTTTTTTACTGTGTGGGCAGCACAGGAATATGTGGATAACACTGCCCCCCCTGCATACCTTATTCACACATGTATTTTACTCAGGATATACTAGGGGAGAACAACAACTGAGATTAACATTTTCAAAGGTAAAAAGAAAAAAAGCTCCCAGAAAAGCCCCCAGACCATAGGCCCTAAACCCCACTAAGCTAAGAGTTCGAAGGAGCTACATTAGGGTTGCAGCAGCAATGGAGATTTGTCCCTCCCACAAAAGAGGCAGAGAGGGATGGGCACCAGAGAAAGGGTCACTGGGCTGCCCCAGGCAGACACACAGACTGTGTTCACCTCACATGCACTCAGAATAAAAAAGACATTTAGAAAATAAAATGGTGGATCTTTTTTCCATGGTCTCAACATAACTATCAAAATGAAAGCTGATCCTCTCGTGTGGAAGCCTTGGAGTAATCTGCTGAAGCCAAGAGGAAATCCTAGGGGATATTCGTGGCTCTTGGCAGCAAAGACCTGGACCAGCTGGACCTTGACCTACCCCAGTGCAGCCATTCCCAGGTATGCCACTGCCTACTTCCACCAAGCAGGGCTTTACAAAATCGATTTTTTTTTTAGTACATACAGTTGTATGTACTAAAAATAAAATTAATTTAAATAAAATAGTGTGTATTTGTGCAGTACACTGCAGTTATAAAAGTCTTCTCTCTCCTCTTTGTATTGCTGGGAAGCACAAATACATTTCTCATGTATTGTCAGGAAGACCTTCCTCTTTGCAAATTCAGGTCTTCTAAAGATGAACAATCAGCTAATCTTTTAAATTTAAAACAAGTCCTAAAGTAGCACATTGTAGAAACCTGCATTAAAATCCTACATTCACACATGCATGCAAACAGTATCTATCTTTCTGTGGTTTAAGATAAAACAAAAACAAAGCCCACACACGCTTTTATTAACTCTCGCAATCAGCTTTTATCACAACATTTAATCTACCTTAAGCTTTTGTGCAAACAACAGGAGATGCATGAGATCTCCCATCTCCAGTACTGCACTTGATTCAATATTCGCCACTGAGAAGAGCAGGGATAAATACACTCAGAACACAACTCCCTGTGATTCCTCTGCGTGACCAAAGCTAAAGTTATTTAGGACAAAATACAACATTCACAGAAATAAAACGTTAGTCACTGGCTCCCTAACCTCACCTCGAGTCTTTTACCTTCCTTCCCGAAGTTCCAGAAATCATGTGCTCAAATAGAAAAAATGAAGCAGCTGTTACTGAAATTCCACAAGCCATATAAAATGCAGTTATTTGGTATAGAAATTTCTAAACTGTGAAAATGTTTAACTTCTCTTTGGTTAAAAAGTAAGAATAATAGTCAACAACACTGACCTACTTCAGCTACCTAATTCAGAGGATGAAAGAAAGTTTAACAAGCACTAGTGATTTTCCTCAGTCTTTACTGGTTGTAAAGCCTGTAAGCATGTAATGTTTTTATGTAGTCTTGTAAAAGTACATTTAAAATTCTTTAGTATGTGTAGTTATATTGACCTAACGAAGTTTATCATTTCAGCCAAAGGATGTTGTTTCTGAGGCTGTTACTGGCAGGCTTCCAGACTCTTATAAAATACAGCTGCTTCATGACTCCTGATGAGTCCAGATGGTGCCCCTGGCTACCTGAAAGCTAAGTGACAGATTTAAAAATACAATTCACAGGTCACTATCCTCGGACAAAACTTCAGCTAGATCTCAGTGTGTTGTACTAACCCACCAAGCGCAATTTTAACATACTGTAGCTTTACACACAAAGAAGAAAAATGTTTCACTGTAATGATTAATCAGTGACACTCTCAGGGAGGTTTCTTTTATTGCTTCTGACCTAAATATGAGCTGCAACTCTCCTGGTGCTCCTCTTTGACCCCAGGAGATTTTAGCCTCCCACATAGCAATCTAACAGCACAGTGGCTGTGCACTTCTCATTGCACCATACCAGAGCAAATGTGAAGTTTCTAAATTTTAAGGTCCCTAAAATGAACAGCCTCATCAACACAAACCTAAAAAGCAAAGATTTGCACATAATAATCTGACCATCGAAATGGTGATTTCAAGTATCAGTTCTACAGATATCACTTTAAAAGAGTGGTAAAATCTTATCATTTTAGATGCATTGAATGAAAATAGGTTGCAAGAAGACACAATGCATGGTGTAAAATAACAACTAACCTACAAGCTTTCATACAATTCATTTTCTACCAGCTCTGAAAAATCAGGGCTGTAACAGAAAAAAGTAGGTTCCTTTCCTAGCACAGTTAGACAACTGTTTTAAACACTTGATGGCAAATGCAGGTGACAGCAATTAACTGAATGATGTGCTCCCGTATATTTAAGTTTGTTTTGTCTCAGAAAAACCAGAAAGATTGTGAAGATTCCTGATGTTTTGCAGAGGTTTACAAAATGCAGAAATGCCACCTGTGTGTGTGTGTGCAGGCAGGCAGAGGCTGGGGGAAAGCCACAATTCTGGTCTCTTGCCTTGGAAAAAGCCATAAAAGGTCTAGAGAGAGGAAAACCTCAAAGCATCATTAGGAGTTTTGCTCCATATTTGCGGTGCCTTTGGCACTCCCTGCCTTGGCATTTGCCACCCTTCCCTCAGCCCTGGCTGCCTCGGCGCTGTCAGCGCTGCCAGCCGCGGCTCACCCAGCAGAGCCCGGCTCTCGAAGCGCCCAACAAAAGCAGCTCCTCCCGCCGTGCCAAGCCCTCCATCTGCTGCCGCAGCAGGGGCGCTGGGAAAGCTCTGCTTACAATCTCACGCCACACGTTGCTGGAAATTTCTGCCATCTGCTATTGCCTTTCCTCCCATGCCTTGCAAAAATACCGGTGACTAAAGAAAAAGCAATTCCTCTATTAGAGGTTTTCAAGTGGTGTCGATTTGAATTGTGACTTATTTTGATTGCTTTTGTATTCACACAAGCATAACAAATCACCACAGATTAAGGGATAAAGATGCAAGGTCAGATTTATACAGCTAGCAAACAACTAGATATATTCAACAGCCTACCCCAAACCTATTTCTTAAAAAACCTGTTTTTTAAACTAGGATTTGGATGACTTTTGACCCGTGTCAACAACACATGATTCTCTCCCAAAGCCAAGCCCTAAATTCATCACACGAGTTATTGCACTGGAATGTAATTTCAAACCACAGAGTATCCTATACAAACACACCCTGCCTGTGCCCAGGCAGCACCTAGAGCTGGAGACCGAGCACGCAGCAGTGCAGGGGACCCTCCTCAGGGTGCTCTGGGATTTCATGAATTTCAACTCACACTGACAAGCCAAGCCTTAACTGAGGCCAGATGTACAATTTGAAATACACCTGGCTACAAAGAAGCATTTTAAAGCAAGGAAAATCAAGAATTAAGTGACTTAAATATCCTCTACAGACCCTCTGTATAGAGGCAAATACTCAGCCACAAAGTCAAACACTAAAGGCTTGCAGGATGACCCAGCACAGAGACAACATATTGCTGAGGAACAGCAGACCCCAACTCCTGCTATGAAACACCTCATCATGGATACAACAGACAGCACAGAGGGACCACGCTGCCTGATGACATACAGCTTCACAATCACCCTGTTTCTTGTACACAATTTTAAGGGAGGACTTACCTTTGTGGGTGCTCTGAGTGCACTGCTCCTCCTGCTTTGCCTCATCTCTCTGCTCACCAGGGCCAGCACCCTCCTTTTCCAGGTGACTCAGGCAGGAGCTTGTGGCCATGGAGGCAGCTGCTTCCCACACTGTCCACAACCCCAAACCACCGTGCTGAGGAGCCCCATCCTGCCCAGGGATGGACGGGGTTGTGGGCAGCTCATCACCAGAATGGCCCCACCTGGGCAGCTCACCAGGCGCTCCTTCAGTTGCACTTCGACTGCTGAATGGCAGCTGGGCCATCCTCAGCTGGGCAGGCTCTGCTCCCTGGCCTGCAGGTGTGAGGGGAGAGGCAGCCCCAAGTGCTGTGTCCCTTTGGCTGAAAGTGACACCCAAAGGTGACACAGTGGCAGTGTCTCTGTGTCCCAGCTGTCCAGGGCCGCTTCCGAACGTGCCTCGGATAGGCCGAGGCGGGATTTGGGGCAGCAGCAGGGCTGAGGGTCTGTGTGAGGGGAGTGCGAGGCCGCCTCAGGGGGGTCACGGCTGGTTCCGGCTGGTTCCGGCCGGTTCTGGCCGGTTCTGGCCGGTTTTTTTCACCCCTCTGAGCTCCTCAGGGGCTGAGGCGGGAAAACACTACTGGGCACCAGAAATGGGGGCAAAGGGAGGCTGTGAGGGCAGAAACAGCTGGCAACAGGGTTAATTTCCCTTTTTTTCTCACCACCCAAATGGATTTTAGTTGTCAAGAAATGAAGTTAAGTTTCCACAGGTGGAGTCCCTTTCTCCTGTGACAGTAGCCAGTAAGGGATGTCCCCATTCTTATTGCCACCCACCAGCTGTCACCCAGCGTGGCTCTGCCCTGCTGAGATGGGCAACCTTACATTTGGCCAGAGCTGGCCCAACACAGCTTGGCCTCATTGTACCAACCCCAGCAAGAAACCCTCTGTAAGCAGTGTCCTGTGAGACACCCAAACCCCAGCAATAAACCCTGTACCCAGCAGTGTCCCCTGAGACACCCAAACCCCAGCAATAAANATGTCCCCATTCTTATTGCCACCCACCAGCTGTCACCCAGCGTGGCCCTGCCCAGCTGAGCTGGCCCACCACAGCTTGGCCTCATTGTACCAACCCCAGCAATAAACCCTCTGTAAGCAGTGTCTTGTGAGACACCCAAACCCCAGCAATAAACCCCTGTGAGACACCCAAACCCCAGCAATAAACCCCGCACCCAGCAGTGTCCCCTGAGACACCCAAACCCCAGCAATAAATCCTGTCCTGTGAGCCACCCAGCTTGGGGCTGGGATGGGGATGGATCACCTGGAAGCCCTGCAAAGGGGGATAGTGAGAGGGAAGGTAAACCAGCCAACCAGGCAGCCTATGAAAAGGGTAGAGAATAGGTTACAGTGCTCCAAAAGCTTCCAGTAAGAGGAGTGAAACCCCATCTAGCCATCCCGCAGGGACAGAAATCAAAGCAGGACTTGATTGCAACCTAAGTATCTCCCTGGGGAAATCTGAGGTATGATGCCATGTAATTTATATGACAAATACTCAGGAGTGGATTGAAACAGGTTCTGAGTTTATCTGCATTAAAGTAGACTTTTTGCCTAGAAGCAAAGCTCTCCATTCCAACCCCCAGTGAAGATTGACCAATCACCGAAAATGAAGAGGGGGGATTTTTGTTGTCATCATCAACTGCAAACTTTCCAACACTTTCTCAGTAGATGAATGAACCCACACTTATATAATATAGGCTTAATACTTCATGAATAGATATCAAAAACATTAACGAAACAATACCTCTCTCTTCAGAACAGTGATTTGGTGATGTTTTGTAAAAGGTGCACCACACAGCTGGATTCCTCCCCTGATCATTAATCATTACCACTCCAGCTAACAAGCAATCACAAATCAAAGGTTTGCAATATTTTGTGTTCCTTAAAGACCTCTTGCAGCAACACTTCCCAAAGTCAAATATGGAGACTGTCATCCACAGTTTTTCTAACAGTTGCTCATATTAACCTTTGACCATCCAACTCCTCACTTTGTTTATAACATAGCAATATTGCACCTCCAAATAATATAAAATTGTGCTGGTTCAATTTTTCATTAGGATTATTACACAATGAGAGTTGTGAATACTACAAAAGGAAAATAAACCATTAGGAAAGCATTTCCCACTATGGGGTTCAGTTATGGGTCCCCATGGAGGAAAACTCACTTTTATGGGGACTTGGGTAGCTGCCAGGAGATAAACCATAATATTTGTTTTGACAAATTTGGGGCAGTCTACTTTATCTACCAGGAACTGAAAGAACTCACACCAGAGCAGCATTTATGGGAAAAGGAAGACCTCAAAATTCATACTATTCTTCCATGCTTGAGCATGAAACACACAAAATAATCGCTTCCCTTGGGTACACAAATTAAAAGCCCATTCGTCACACGTGCAAAGCTTCTCATTTCTGAGCAGGTGTACATGTAGCAACTAGACATTTCATACAACATATTATCAGGTCTAGAAACCTGGAGAACTTGTTTCCAAAAAATTCAGGTAAGGTCACAGCATGCAGTGAGGAAGTATTGCTCTACCATGGATTTCTCTTCTGTGCTTAAACACAGAATGATTTCACCAGACTTGTGCCAAAGGAAAAGTTGACTTGGTGAAGAGTGAAGAGGTCAAGCAAGAAAGCTTTCAGCATCTTTTTGATATTTCTGCACACCTCCCATGTTGAGTAGCACATGAAGACACACTGGAGTGTTTATCAGAAAGTGATTTGCCTTCAGGAACTATAAAAACCTTGATTTATCTCCTGCCAAATTTTGTGAGCTTGGAAAATCTCAATTAGATTAAAAATCATGCTTTAAAATGGAATACTGATTTATCTGCTTTTGGGAAGGGAGGTGGAAGGGGCAGAGTCTCTGTGATTCTTTGTCATAACATTCTGGGGTTTTATGTACAACCACAAATTCTGAAACGTCTATAAAATTTCACTTAAATCCAAAATAGACCAAGGATATGAAATACAAAATATTCAATTTCTAGTATAGCTTTGAACAGATAATACATCTTCATGTAGTAATTGATTTAATGCCCATTTTATCACAGATGGTATAATCACAAAAAACTGAACACTTGAAAGGAATTTGACAAACAGAACCAGATGTAAAACATCTTGAAGCTTACAAATTCATCACAAAGATTAAGGAGGACTTGAAAATATGGGGTTTCAAGGCTTCCAGCAGACCAACACATCTGTTCAGTCCAGAAATGCTTTCCTACTTCCTGATGTGTTTACACACAGATGCAGTAGGAACTAGATCAGAAGCAATTGTGTTTGGGGAGGAGGGTTTCATTACCTTGTCTCCACACATAAAATGCAGCTGAAGAACATGGATGCATTGGGCTCAGGAGAAGTATGACAGGCAGGTGGGAAGCAAGGAAGAAACATGCTGTTGTACTCCAATAATAAATGTTAAAGTGGAAGTGGATGGACATGAAAGAATCCTTCTGCCTATGAATGACTGTGCTTTTATTACTGGTTAAGGGAAGGGCCCTGGGGATTCACTTTGCAAAATCATTTTTAAACTGCAATAAGAACACCATGCAAAAGGATGCTCCTTTCTATGAATGTTTACAAGAAAGAACCAACCAAGCAAAATAACATTTCCTTTACTTAATCTTCACAAACAACTGCCCACCTGAAGAAACTATGCCCTCAACTACACCAGCCTTGCAACCACAATGTCCTGTTTATGTTGTGCTTACAAATTTATTTCCTCACACTGCCCAAGGATGACCATTAGCACCGGTACCTCACTGCCACAGTTTTAAAGTCCAACACATAAAACAAACACTAGTCTGCTTGAAAAGTTCAAATGCCTCAAACTTCCCAAAAGTACTTGTTTAAAACTTGAGTGCTGATCAGAAGAGAGCAGAAACTTGAGCCAAGCATGGGAGAGCCAAGATCTAGGAGAGGTGAGCAGACACCACCAGCAGCCAGGAAAGGCACCAGTGCCAGAAGTGTTATTTCCAGTCTCCAGCCATGACTCTTAAATCCCTTCAAAATAAAATCTTTCAAAGCTCTCATCCACTCTAGTGGTTCTGGATACTGTCCACATTAATCATTCCTAGGAAAAGAAGAAAACGTTATGCTTATGCAAGCAAAAAGCTCATCAAGCTGCATGTAAAATTTAAAAGTTTGCCCTGTCTAGAATTTGGAGTCCAAAAGTTTAATGGAAAGAAAGCACTGAGTCAACAGCAGAGCATCTGCAACCACTTTCAGTGAAGATGGAAGATAACCAGTGCTGGAGGCATGCTCCAGAGGAGCCTTCCTACACATGCCTTCAGCATTCCAGCCTGCTGGCTATTGTCACCATTTGGTTCAAAGAGAAACACTGCTGGAGCAAAGCTAGTTTTAATACAGCTGCACCAAAATATCTTTTGCCCCACAGGGATTAGTTACCTAGTTGTCTCCCTAGAGTTTCCAAGCAAGATTCAAATCTGTCAGCAATTCAGCCTCACCCTATCAGCTTTGTTTGTACTGATTTCTACATGCTGGGCTACATAAGAAGATCTTGTAGAATGGGAAGAACCAGCATTCTTATTACTGAACTGTCAGTGCTGAGCATCCAGTGCTTATTCAAGCTACTTCAGAGTAAGGGTTTTTTTGGTACCATACATTAGCAGCTTCTCTCTGAGGTGAGCTTTGGCAGGAGAACAGAAGCATATTCTTGAGGAACCAAAACATTCTTCAGCTGAATGGGGGAAAAACTCTTGCTAAAGGAAAGGGTTGTGAATATTTTGTTGTATCTTAACTTTGGATCACTTGAAAACAGAAGGAAATTATCCTTGGGTTCCTTTTGTTTTCCCTTAGTATACTCATGTGTAAGATACAGCAAGATTTACTGTCTACAGAAGGTTTCTTATGTCCTCAATCTCAAAAATACTCACATCCTCTTCACTTCTATATTGTATATACACAGCATGAGATTGCAGTTCCTGTGGATGGCTTTAGTTTTGGGACCATAATGCTATTACCATGTGCATTTCAGGCCTCTTCAATTCTCTTGTTCATTGGTGACAAACCATGATTTTTAACACAGCAAAGAAGTGCAGCAACATCCTCTTCAGTTTATGGTCCTAGGGTTATTAAATTAGTAGCAACATCATTTCTTAAAACATTCACCCCCCCATTGTTAGAAGTGACAAATTTTTTACTTCATTATATAATTATTTTTTCTCATATCATGTTTTGCTTTTTCCATCTGTTAGTTTCCATGAAGTTGCAACACAGTTTTGGCACAAACTGGGTAATTTCCATCACAATGTATTCATCTTTCTTCATATTTTCATAAACATCTGGAATCATTCTGCATTTCTCAGAGAAAATATTCCCTAAATCCTACTCCTTAGAAGAGTGGGGAAATTTGACACTAGATGATGCTCAAACGCAAAAACGTTCTACATTGTTTGAGTGTGTTTCTTTAACAGTACACTTTCTTCAAAGTGAGAGGAAAAAAAAAACATCTTTCTTAACATTTAGCTCCTCCTGATAACTGTGTCAATATTCAGATTTGGCAAGCGTTACTGTTCTGCTACTTTAATTTTTAAAAGTCTTCTTTATTAACTCATGAAATCATGTAAAACATTAAAACTATAAACAGCATAAAAAACAACATCTGTATCACAGGAAACAAAGAACTCAAATTTTTAATACAAATCTATCCTTTTGTAATTTCTGGATTCTTGTGACTTCTGCTGCAGATACTATCTTAACCCAAATAAAAAATAAAGGAATTTTATATAAAAGCACAAGTTTATTGTGTGCCTTTCAGATTACAAGATATTCTTCACTCACAACCACACCTAATTCAAAGTAAGACCTCTTTTATCTTTAGCCACTCTAAAATACCTCCCCCTACCTGCTTAAACATCCTTCCAGCTCATCACTTTCAAAGCAGCTTTCAATAATATTGCAGACACCAATCATGCATATGGCCAATTTTTCTACAAGTTCACTACTTTTTGCATCTTCTGACATTTTGCAGCAACTCCAAATAAAACCTAACCAAACCTTCCTTCTGCTAAAATACATGTGATGCAAAGGAAGCTGGTTTTTCAAGGATTAAAATGTAGCTCCCAACAGTATCTGGGCTTACCTGGAATCAAATACTCCTTGGGTTACTTCAGAAGACAAACACAGGTTTCTGAATACCCCCACCCTCACACCTTATAACAGTACTCATAAAACCCATGTAACCATGTTTTCTAGGACTCTGGAAAAATAAGTGTCCTCCAGCAACTGTTTGATTAGAGTAGGGTCCAACAGTAGAGAGAGATGCCTCACTTTTAGTCTTGACAGAGCTCAGAGACTCCATCTATTTTCTCTTGTGTATTGGCAAGAGTTCTTAGAACACAACTTTTTGTTCAGAGTGAAAATCACCAGTTTTGTTCCACTGACTGCTAGCAGAGAGAGACATGCCCAGTTTGTTCAGGGAACAATCCTGTTGATGCTGTGCCATGCCAGCTGCTGGGAACACTGCTTGCACCATAAGGAGAGCAGCCAACAAGCTCTGATGCTCCATCACCTCCTTCTCTGTCCCACACCAGTTTTACACTCTGCTGACTAAAGCCACTGGAAGCAAAATACCCAAATAAATGGTCCACAAAGGAAACTCCCTTGCTTCAGACCTCACCAGCTCACTATGGGTCAAACATCAGAAATTCTGTGCAATTCACAAGCTCAGCTGCCTGTAAATTTCCTCATAATTTATGTCAAAGCCTGGTAAGTTGGTGCTCAGCACCACCCTTCAGTTGTCCTCAACAGAATAGTTTGCTGATCTGTTTCCTTCACAGACTTGTTCCCACACCTGCACTTCCCAGCAGGTACTCAGAAAAACAGCTCACAGATTTTTGCGAGGTCAATATGCCAGGAAGAGCCATGGAAGTGGAGAGCTGTGTCTGTAAAAAAGAGACCATGTTAGGCTGGGATGATGAGATGCCTGAGAGCACTGAGTGATGCAGAGCAATACTGAACCTGCAGCAGCACCTGTGGAGCAAACAGACAGGACTGAGTGTGGTTGTTGTGTGCACATGACCTCTGTGTGCCAGCTGTGCCTCTTGTCAGGCTTACTGGTCATGTCCCAGCAGCCCAAAGAANNCTCCCACCCCCCCCACACTGGCAGTGACAGTACAATGACCATTGTGAAAGAACACACACACCTCTCCTTCTAACCTGACCAAAACACAGATAGCCATTAAAATGGGAAGACCAAAGAAAGAATACAACTTGTGAGCCAAACCACTAAAACCTGCTAAGAACTGAACCTGTGATAATTTAACTGCCCTTAGATTAAGGAGAGGCATCCAAAAAAAGCATTTTCACTTAAAAGCCAGACAAAGACACTGTATGTGATATTAAAAAAAAAAAGTAAAACACACGAAGCATTAACATGTGAAAGAAACATGTTGCAATTATGTCAAATACTGCTTTTTATATTTTATTAACAAGCAAGCATCCCTGGAATGGGGTCTATATAAAAATACTTCATGAACCAATCAGAATACAAGGGAGTTATATAAATTTATTCTATGCAACACTGATTAGTTTTGAAAATTTCCATTTTTAATGTTTTAATTTCAACTTTTATTTTTTTAAAAAATCACTAAAAGGACACAACCCACAAAAATACAATCTGTATCTGCTCTATATTTACAGATAACTGGTCACTATTAAGGCACAGATTTAAAACTAACATTTTATGTAGCAAGTCAAATATTTGTGCATAATGTAACACTAACAATACGATACACTGTACTGTTATATTCCCTTTGTGGAATCAAAGTAAGTGAGAATTTTCTTTACTTCCAGTGTGTTTTTTTTTTTTTTTTTTTTTAATGTGAAGCCCTACTGAAAAATAATGTTGTTCAGGGGAAATCTTTCACTTTGGTGTAGATGAAATAAGCACTGCTCAGCTAAAGACCACATCAACTTAATACTGTAAGAAAACCAGTTTCTGAGTATAGTACCGTCTGGATACATAGCACGTACTTACAAAAGACTAGAAGTCTGAGTGTAAAGCTTTTGGATGCTTTTAAGTTTAGGCAAAATAAGCAAGAAGGGGTTGCAGAAAATTCTGTACAAAGTGTTGCTGAATACTTCATTAAAAATATTTTATAAAATAATGATTCTGAATACAATTTGATTTGCAAGCACTGGGGCTTGCAAAGAGCAAACATTTAAATGCCAGCTTATCTGTAAGCACATAAATAGTCCGTGTGAATGGAGCTATCTGCATGCTTAGGAGTAAGCACAAGTGTAAATAGCTTTAGAATGAGAAGTTGTGGCTTCCAAGAGGGTTTCCATGAAGTTGCTCTTGCCTGTGTGACACACATACACACAAATCTCTCTCTGAGACACGTGGATATTGACTCTTGGCATGGAGCACAGGAAGTTGGTGTGAAGAACTGTGTGAGTACCACATACATACAGTTTCAGCCAGTCACAGCTGCAGTACCATTTTTAAACCAGACGAAGCTGCTACTTGATCTACAGGGGAAGTCACCCAATTATACACTGTTAAGTAGATATGGCTGAAATGAGCACTGAGCAGAAATCTTTAGCTAACCACAAGACTTTATATTATTGCTTGATCATCTATGCCCTTAAGTAATAGTCTCTTTAAATTCCCTTTGTGTGTGCAAATTTATCCATACATCATTTTGCATTCTCACCTTAAAAGAAAGAATTATCCATGGAAAGTGTCAAAACTCTCTCACCCATTTTTGCATAAATCCCAACTACTGTAAATGTTATTCTAATGCCTTCTGTTAAGAGCACTTGACAGTGGTTTATGTCCATCTCAAAAGGCTTTTACACTGAACATAAATAATACATTACAGTAGAGGTAAGGTAATTCACAATATTTCTCATGGGAATGCTTTTCAATTAATGCTTGGAAACTACACATTGCATAGCAAAAAGAGGCACTTTATGGATTCCTTCATTACACTGAAACCCTTCATAAACCCAAAACACGACATCTGTAAAGACAGAGGAATAACATTGCCAAATCTTTTGGACTTTCACAGTATAAGAATGTAAAAGTTAGCTCTAGCCACTTATAACATGGACTCTTTCTGTTGAACATAACTTGTTTCAGAAATAGTTCATCTCTAGAGTTTCAAACACTTCTGCAGCTGACAATTACAAATCTAGATCGAACAAAACAGATGCTATCACACCTATTTTATGTAGGTCACTTCATTGCTGCATGCATAGTCATGTAAGTAATATGTGTCATTTATTAAATGGCAACAGTGCTGTCTTGTCAAATTAGATTAGTTGTCTGTTTAATCAAACTGACAGCCCAGAGCTCTAGTTTGACAAATGCCTTTCGGTCTCTACCATAAATCTGCAGTAGATCAGTTTAATCTGTTACGTATTGTAGGTGTATAGAATCTAAAAATAAAAGTCTGATATAAATAAGTGTCCTTTAGTGCCAGGGTACTAAAAATAGCCCTTTGCTTTGAGACAACCATTAAAAACAGTTTTAGCATAACAGGCAGCAGTTAAATATGTTGACTGCAAAGGGTTAATATTGCAAGGTCCATTTTGGTCTTTCATTGCATCTGTTACAGTGAGTATTATTGCAGGCAGCATTAGACTGCTTCATAAGAGCATAATAGGACTGGTCCACTACCAAGTGACTTGATTTTGGAACAATCTCTTCAGATAACTACCTGGGAGACAGAGAGAGGAAAAACAAAAATCTGCATAAGAACCAGTTTCTAGTACCATTATAGTGAGATGTGACTTAATGTAGGAAGACCTGAAAAAATTTGATTAGTGCCAATATAAAAATTGATATGGAAATGAAAGAGAGAAATAAATTTCCACAGGACAAGAAATCAGAACATGTAAAGTGCAGAAAGACCTCAATAATTATTTTAAGCAGTACCAGAAAAAAACCATCTTGATAAAGCCAAATCTATGCTCTCTGGCATCCCAGCTCTTCATTCTTCCTTCATTCAACAAAGTACAAAATTCAGTGCATACATTATAGTTATAGGTAATAAAATACTAAACAAAGAACCCTATAATATTATTATTGCAAATTCTGTCCAATCTACACGAGTAAAACGTAACCCACATTTGGTGTTTCAAAAGACAACTGACAAAAATGTGTTCTCTCTGATTTTTTTGGCACAGTACTGTGCAGACAGAACGCTTTGGTCCTTGACACCCAAACTCCCAAAGTGCAGAGGGTGGCGTGCAGTGAAGGCTGTCCACAGGATTGCCATGTCCATCTTTCCAGCTGATTTCTGAGCCCAGCCTCCTGCTACCAGCGCCCACTGACACTGGCAATGTCCGAGTGATACTGGCGCGGCAGCCTCCCGCTGGCTCCCCCTTCCAGGAACGAGGCACGGATGTTGGATGGGTCAAAGAGCTTTCTTCGGTTTTTGTTCAGTTCTGGAGAGGTCAAGCACAGCCAGAGAAATCTCCCATCAGAAATACATTTGAGTGTTTTGATCTAAACCAAATGTAAAACTTCTGTTAAAAGGTACAAAGTATTTTAGACAGATATAGAATGCACTGAAAATGTGTGAGCTACTCCTTCCATTAGCAGGATAATAAGAGTGTCAGGTTAAGACTCAGAGGCTCCTTGGGATGCAGGTATCTACTTGGGGCAATTCTTATTTGCCAATGATACAGTGTGAAGTAGATAGTTTTTTGCAATATTGATTTAGATCAAATTGACAAAGCTGAAACTTTTAAAAGTTTCTGTTAAAATACTCAAAGACTGCAATCTTCCTGGAGGCACAACCATGCAGTGCAGACTGAGATTTGCAGAAAAGCTTACCACCAACTTGATCATTTCTCAACGCACAATTCTTCATTTTAAACATAAAACGGAAGCAGTATTTTAATAAGGACTTTCAGAAAAAACAGATGCTCACTTGTCACTTAAACATACACCCTAATCTTGTATTAGTAATAGCTCATCCAAAATATTTTTCTTTTCTCCACTTTCCTGTTCTTGTAAACAAACTCTGTGCTAGACACAAATCCCTGAGAGATTAAACAGACTGTTACAACTGCTACTGAGCTAAGTATATTTGCAAACCAAAAATAAAAAAAACCCACAAAGCCCCCCAAAAGCAGGCACTTTTGCCCAGTAGGATGACTGCTCTGCTAATCAATAAAATGGAGGATAGGGAAAGGTTGAAAATGCCAGTTCTGACTGGTATGTATTGCTCTTCAGACCCTCCAGGACCTGGAATCCCAGAGACTCCTGGATCCACAATTTTGGGGCATCAAATCCCACAATCTGCTGTGAGATGAACTTTCCACCAAGCTCCAGCTTTATAGGACTATGGCAAGTGAGCTGTTATATAGGTAAAGGAAAGTTCTATAAAGACTGGGTTAAAGCACCTCTGGGTTGAGGGGCAAGCTAATATCACCTCTGTGGACCAGACTCTTTGGTCCTTCCAAGGCTTTTTTCCTTTGTCAACTATAAACACACACTTTTGAGTGAGAAGAATACAAACAATGCTTAAATTCAGTGAATAGTACTCTGTGGTTTTTACCTGAGATCGCAAGCAGCATTTTTCTTCTGGCACCAAAAGTGGTAATTCCCAACTCTTTCAAATCTTGATCAGTAAGAGTAAGGAAGGTCTGCAGATCAATCTAGAGTAAAAAAGAAATAGGAAAATTATGCAAAATAAGTCTTTCCACAAAAGTATTAAGTAATAAATGTATCTCAGAATAGATTAATTTTTCTTCTTTTTTTTAATTTTTTTAAATTTTACAGTTCCTCTGCCAAACAATTCTTTGCATGTAAACAGCAATCATGGCTTTTCAATGGCTTCTTCACACAGTTGCTCAATTTGGCACCTTTTTGACAGAGGAGAAATTAAAAAGTAATCATTTCTGGAAAAGCAGAGGAAAAATCAGTCTTATTTATTTATGAGTCTCAAGATTTAGAGTATTTACCACATTTGTAAGATGTATGAACCAGCTTTGAAAGAACAGCTCATGAAAATCCTATCACAAAGCGAGTTCTAGGTGGCTTTTGTTGAAGAGACAGAACAACTACTGCTGGAAAACATCCTCCCCACACCAAGGTGCCTCTTGAGGGAACACCAACCTCTTGCTGCTGGAACACGTCTGTGTATTTGCCCAAACCAAGCTTGCTGAAGAGCTCAGGCAGATCAGATCCCTTAAACAAACTGTTGAGGTTACAGCCATTGCTTCCTGTCAGCGAGGAGATGCAGTCCATGTAGTTACTGCTGCTCAGATAGTGCTCAGCTGAAAGGGAACAAGGGCACTTTTCACACACAGCATAGAAGGGCATCATTTTCCACCAACACTATATTCAGCTAGCTCTTTGAATTTACAGAGTATTCAAATCTTTATTTTTCAGAAAAAAAAGGTGCCTCTCAGTGCTCTCAGACAATGAACTGCACAAAGCAATTTTTTTGTTAATTAAGTTCCAGTGTTTGTTTTCTATAGACCTGCTTTTGTCCAGCCAACTCACTGCTGTTTCTTTTATCCTTTATCCACACATTTTATTCTATGGAAAAGCTACAGCTGCCATAGAACATTTTCTTTCACTGCCAACATATTTGCATTTCCAATTTTCTTCTAACACACATATAAATACATTTTTAATCCTCATTTATTTCAATTAACCTAGAACTTCCATTTTTGTCCCATTAGGTTGAAAACATCAATAGACTGATTTCAAATAAACTTGTCATCTCTTTAGTTCTCCAAGTACAGGAAATATGATGTGCAGCAATTCACAGCTCAACTAATGTGCTTTTTAAAACCATGAATATTTTCTCTAATTGGGGTTATCCTTTCCTACCATGTCCAACTTTTACTATCTGTGTACTTTGAGTTTAGGATTTAGGTTTTATTCATCTTAAAAAGAAATTGCAACAACAAAAAGTATAAACAGCCACAGTACTTATTTCCCCATAAAGCAGATAGGTAGTATGGTATTGGTATTCTCTACCTCTACTTTTCACTCTTCCAGAAAAGCATCTATTAAGTTATTAAAAAAAATGTAAGTTCAACTAAAGTAAAATTTTAATTTGTAAACTTCAAGCACCATTTAAAAATTAATTACAAAACATACAGCCTGTGTCCACAGAAAACAGTATTGAAAATCAGGCTAGGCCATACCAAACACATGGAAAGGCTTCTTTCCACAGAACTGCCTGGGCTGGAAGGGACCTTAAAGCTCATCTTATTCCAACCCCCTGCCACGTGCTGGGACACCTTCCACTATCCCAGGTTGCTCCAAGCCCCATCCAAGCTGGCCTTGGACACCTCCAGGGATGCAGGGGCCACCACAGCTTCTCTGGGCACCCTGTGCCAGGGCCTCAGAGCCCTCACAGAGAAAATTTTCTCATAACACCGGACCTAAATGTATTCTCTTTCAGCTTGTAGCCATTCCCCCATGTCCTGTCACTACATGTTCTTGTGAATTTTATCCCCATTAAGAGAATCACACTTAAAAATTCAGTTTCAGTGCAGATTATGACTTCACCAGTGAGTGAATAGCCCAATAAAGCCCTGGCTGTTGCTGCATTGGTAACAGAGCAGAACGAGGGTGGTCTAGAAATAAGCCTTTGTACAGGTCTGGTTTCAGTACACCTTGAAAAACCCACTCCATGACAGCAAAGTTTTTAAGAAAGAATGTCTGGCATTTAACAAATATCCTTAAAAATTTCCCTTTCAGACCATCATTTGCCTATCACGTTACACAAGCTTGCACTTCTCAATTTGTAAAGAAAAGTAATTACTTTATTACAAGGTGTCAGTAATTTAAATCCCGAGTGAAGTCAGGATACATTCACATCAAAATAAATATTGCTATCAATATGATTATTTTCTTTTAATCAGATGATAAGAGTTTATGAACCTGATTTGTTTTGTTTCCGTTTGGGGCTGCCAATGGAGGAGACAAAATCGTGAGCAGTGGGTCCAAGCCCATTCCGGTCTCTCCAGTTATCAGATTCACTGCCACCTCCCAGGTGTTCCCGACTGCTGGACCGGGAGAGAGACATGGATGAACCCTGCAAACCACAGCAAGAAAATCTGGGCTGAAAACAGAGGTTTCATTGTGACTCAGATGTTTTCTTTGAAGCAGCTCAGTTAAAAAGCAGCTTTTAATGCTCACAAACATTCTTTTGGCAGTTGATCAATAGTCAAATAATTGCAAACTGGACACAAAAACAGCAGGTGTGCTTAAAACATATGCAGTTTACAGTTCTTAAGCAAGACTTATTTAAAGACCATGGTTCAAAACAAATTCTTGGTGTTTCCAAGTTTGTTTCCAAAACATTCCATGGTATCAAATTCCCACACAAATTCTAGACAAAGCAGTCTATTGACTACATCCCTTCACAGGGAAGAGAACACAACAGAACATTTATCTGAAGATAAGTGGATCAAGTACACACTACTTGACAACAGTCTTGCACATAATAATACAGCAATAACTCTGCAATGGCTTGTGAATTTGTTGTTTTGTCTAGGGTCTTTTAAAATAGATACTCATATTCCTGTGAGATACTTATTATCAACTCTCATCACTGTGGGTGAGAAAGTAGCAATACAAGGCAGCAGTATTCAGCAGGAACATACCCAAAAGAAATCAACATCATATATATCACATACCTACGTGAGCTAAAAAATTGTGGAAATTAATAATTTAATTCTGTAAACTTGCACCAAATTGTGATTGAAAAACATCACTTAGGAGGCAGCAATCCTTTACACTATTTAGTAAAACTGACACCCCTGAAGAAACACTGTGTTCTTGGTTAGAATCACAGACCCACTTAGAGATTTTAGACACCAAGGCCTGGGAGAAAAGCCCACTCCAGCTCAGCCAATATAGAAAGTATGCAAAAAAAAAAAAAATCATAGATTTTGGTTGCATCTTTTTCTTTCCTCAGTTACTACTGCATTACATGTAGTCAAGCCTACTGCATGTAGCTGAATGGCTCAGAAAGTTGACATGTTAAGTGGAGAACACCAAGGCACATTTTTATCCTGGCTAAATATTTCTTTTGCATTAACAGACAGGTATATCCTGGAGAACTATGAAGTCCCCCTATCTTTAAGAAACAGGCCATTTACATTTTATATAAGCAGGACAGAAAAAGGTGCCTCTGTGGAAGCTGGGAAAGATTACAGCAAGGAAGCACATGAAAAAGCAACTTCAGAATGCCTTTGAGAAGAAAGGAACAAATTCTCTGCAAGATTTCCATGCTGGGACTCTGAAGAGACTTGCTGCACTCTGCCTTCTGCCTGGGAAAATTGTGAGCCCAGGGAATAGTGCAAGTAGAGACAGCTGTTCCAGCTCTCTGCACAGAGGGAAAGATGAGCTTCTTGTTCTGCTGCTCTCCTCCACCATGCAGTGATACACATTATATAGTTTATCTGTCATACACACACTGCTTTCATTAGGTTACTATTGCTTGCTTGCAACTACTGGGATATTTGCTCCTGTAAGTTGTTTGAAGCTGCTTTAAACAAATACATTTTAAGAAGCAGACCTCTATGCTCTATGACTTATCTATAAAACAGATAACTTTGTGTTGGGCTGAATGTATTCCATATGCCTTAATATCTATGTAAGCAATATTTTTCACCATAAAAAAAGATTTAGAACAGATATCTGCAAGAATTTTTTTACAGAAGATATAGACATTTTTCAAGAGAAACAACTGAGTCATTCACCAAAAGTAAACTTCCATTACAATAGAATTCTGCATACCTCATACGTGGTTGTCATGGAAGGCTTGTACGAGACGTGATTTGCTCTTCTCAGCTCCTTGATAGTTTCTGCAGGCATTGATTTAGAGAACCCCAAACCACTCCATGTATTTGTTGGAGTTCTCACTTCTGTTACAACTGGCTTCTTTAACATAGCTGAAAATGCAGAGACAAATCAATAAATCTCAGCCTTAGTGAAGGTACGAAAGGACAGTACTGAAGTGATGTTTGCTAACAGCTTGAGCCCAGCACCTCCACTTGCTACACAGCTTGAATCCTACTCTTCCTTAAGGCAACTTACTCTGCCAGAAGATAGTTAAGTCCCACAGGGCTGCATGGAAGCCAGAAGAATCATATCTGTTTCAAAGAGAAGAGCTTCTCTTTTTCTTTTGGTGAATGGGTAATTTGGTTCATTATTTAACGGGGTTAAAGATATGGTTAAGCATCTTACTGATTTATCAATTTATCCCTGAAGCAAGAGGCCACTTAGATGATATGACAAACACCTTACAGCTTTGTTTGGATCCAGACAAAGTGAAGTATTGCAGTAGTGAGCTCTCTGAAAACAATATTGATCATTTGCACATGGATATACTTACACATCCCATCTGTAATTAATACTATGTTGGTATTAAGAAATTTTTGTAACATAAAGCAAATGGCTTCACCACCACTTCCAGATTTTATTAAAAACTGGATCAAAAAATTGAAACTTCAGGAAATCATTTAATCCATGTGCTAACAAACTTTTCAGAAGTCGCTGTTTGACCACATACCTTTGGTTGCTAGTAGTTTCTTCTGTTCATAGTCAAATGCCTAGAAATTAAACATGCAGAAGATAGTTTAATTGCCATTCTAACTAAATGTCACTCCAGTAGTCATCTCTTTGTGAAAAACAAAGGCTTTCAAAGTGGCCAGTGAATACATCTAGGAGAAACCTGAAATACTGCACAATAATTTCACGGTAGCCCAGTTAGAGCCTTAGTTAGTTAAACTGTTCATTTAAACATAGATAAAGATTTTAAATAACTATCTGATTTCTGTTTGAGTGAGGCTGCAGCAGTATATTTGCAAACTGCTTAGGCAGAATTTTCCTTCAATTTTTTTTAATAAGACATAAAGCACAGTTTCTCTTCCTTAACCATCTGTTCTTAGCATTTAAAACATTCCTCAACAGTACAAAAAAGATAATATATCTTCACAAATCTAGGCACCACAGTTATTTTTAATAATCTTTCAGGTTTACTTCTCCTCCATGCACCCATCTTGTGAAAGGAAAAGAACTTAAGTTTTGAGAGAATTCAAAGAACTTTTGTATGCCTATTCAAAGAACTTTCTACCCGTGTCAATGGAAGATGGGAAGTTTAAATACCCCTGATTAAACAAGCTACACTTTGTTGAATTGCAAATTAGGAAATCTAAACACACAAAACCACAAAAATGCCATATTTTTGTGGAGTATATAACTGGAGTAATAACAAAAGAAAAGGGCTGCAAAACACAAACCTTCCTCTTGTCCCACTACTCCACATAGTCAGGCTTTGCCCACACTTCAACAGATCAATACTGAAAATAATCCCATTACTGCTTCCTGACAAAGGGGTCTCCTCCTTCTTTGGGGAGATTGCAGTAACATGGCAGTAGTTTATATCTGTAGGCAGCAACTAACTAAGTTAATTAAGTATGAGAAGCTGTGGAATTTATTTTGCAGCTATAATTCTCTCGAAGCAACAATGTAAGACTTTTTACGGGCAAATGATGGAGATATCAAATACAGCCACCCAATTTTCTGTACTTGAATTTTTCTTACAGAAAAGAAGAATAAGAGCTTTTCCATTCTCAAGAATTTTCACTGACAACCCATTCCTCAGTCAAAACAGTTGATCTCTTGAGGCTGTGAATGCTTCTACTGAACTGGCAATGACAATTCAGTCTCCAGTCCCCAGTCACTTCTGCATTCTAGTAACTTCACTCTGCAATTAGCGAGATTTGAGCCTAATTGGCTTAATTCAGGGAGACCTACCTGCATGTTGACAAAGGAGGGCTGCGGAGCCAGGCGTGCTCTCTCCGAGTTCTGCTGGGCTGCTGCCGCTCTCTCGGCCGCCCGCTCGCTGCCCGGGGCCTTCTTATCAGCCACGGGGCTCTCCGGGGCCCCCAGCTCTGCCTCCGAGAGCAGCCTGTCCGCAGTGCTGCGGGGACAAGGGCACCGTCAGGGGCCAGGGCACTGCCAGGGACCAGGGCACCGTCAGGGGCCAGGGCACCACCAGGGACCAGGGCACTGCCAGGGACCAGGGCACCGTCAGGGGCCAGGGCACTGCCAGGGGCCAGGGCACTGCCAGGGACCAGGGCACCGTCAGGGGCCAGGGCACTGCCAGGGACCAGGGCACTGCCAGATTGGGCTGAGCGCTCAGAGCACCTCTGCTAACTGAGCTTCACCCTGACAAACATGGCAGCCAAATTCAAGACATGCCCGTGAGCAAAGATCTCAGCGTTTTAAGCAACATTTCCAAAAGTTTCAGCTCTCCTGTACCTTCTTTGCTGTCAAGTGAAGGAAAGAAAGTGTTTCTCCTTCCTGTACCACTAAGAGGCATAGTTTATAGATTCTGTTTTGAGCTGTCTGGTGTCTGGAATTATTGCATGCAAACCCTATGCAGTGTGATTTCCCATTTAGCCTTGCTCAGGCCAGCAGTTCTAACATCTTCATACTTGTAGCGTAAAGAGAGATTGCATGACAGGGACTAATGATGTTAACATAGTTCCTACTTGCTTTCACAGCTTCAATAACTACAGTCCTACATGCCTACATTATCTCTTGATGCAATTTTTTTGTTCTTAAAAACAGCCACATTTTAGGCCTACTCTAGAACAGTAGAAGCTCTTCAACGCGAAGTCATCATGTTTTAGAAGCTGTAAGCTACTTTTCCTTTTCCCCCTAAGGAAACTGAGCACTATGTCCTCAACAAAAAGAACAAGACACACAAATGACAGAATTTGGTTAGTAGGATTCCTTGGATTTTTAAACTGTGAAATCAGAATTAATGAAATACATTTCATAGCCTTATGAGTGTAAATAAATGAAGCAAAAGAAAATATGTGTCTCAAAAGAGTGGTGATAAACAGTTCCCAAACAAACAGTGAGAACATGAGTACATCGGACAAAAACATTGCATTTAGAACAAAACCTGTGCTGCCAAGATGTATTATGACTCAAATGAGCCTTTCCCTCTGCTTGGTCATTAAAGGGCCAACCCAACCAAAATCATCACTGAGACAAGTGTTTGAGAACATGCTGCTGTGCCCTGAATGCAGCTTTCCTAAGAAGAAAACAGCCTCAGGTACACACAAAAGGAAACAGCTGTCAGAAAATATTCTCTAAGCAATCAATAAAGAAGGAAAAGTGCAAAAATGTGTACTTTAGAAACAGGTAATGAAAGTTCCTCTGACAAAGATCTCCATTCTTTTGTGGGAGAGGAAAGACTTTTAAATCCATAGACAAATAGAGTGAACAGAAAGCATTCAAAGTCTACAGTTATCAGACAAAATGGGGGCTACATTAATGCCTAATGTGATGGCAAATCAAGGCAAAATTAAATCAGTTCTTTGAGTATCTTATGACTGAACCACCCCTTCTATGTACAAAACCACGTGAAGTAATTTTGCGCTGTGGAAGTTCCACTCGTGTGTTTATACATCCAACTTACTGTAAGTGGGAGTTTTTGGTGCCTTGCAGTAATTCCACCGTTTGCCTCTTGGTGCAGGCCTGCTTGGAAGAGCTCATCATCTGCTTCAGATCACTGCTGTTCGCAGAATGGGATGGACTGCGGGGCATGCCCACTTCCACAAAAGCATCATTGCAACCTATGGCCCCAATCAAAGGAGAGTTAAACAACCACCCTGCTGTGTCCTGAAGAACTTGCTGCAGGAATGATAACTGTGGGACAAAACCTCTTTCCTCCTTACAGGACTGGCTTCAGGGATAACTATTTGGTCAAGGTTAAGCAGTCAAGACGTGTAAGTTCAAATGCACAAGAAAGGTGTCAGTATTCACATATACTGAATACACTAAGTATTTTCCTTCTTCAAGTATTGAAGTAATATTAATGAATATTAAAAGTGAAGAATGACAATTCAAAGTGACTAAGTATTCTGAAGAAATTTGATTTTATACCCAGTTTCATTAGACTTTGCCAGGTGCTCAGGTATCTTCTGCTGGAATGAGAGCTCCCCCCACATAAAGACATTCATGTTCGAATATCTTTAGAACATATTTTTACAAGTACTTATCACCTTAAATTGGTAATGCACCTTTTATTTGAATCAGCATTGCAAATGACCACAACCCTAAATAAGAGATAATCTCCTTCTTGATCAGTATTGGCAAGGGAAACAAGGCCTTTACACATATTTGCTCAAGCTTGAAGTGGAACTGGCTTTCCCTCCCTCTAAGAATGATGGGGACAGTTAAGCACTTTAGCTTCTAAAACACAGAGCAAGTGAAATGCTGCTGTAAAGCATGCAAATAAAAATTGTTTCCTGGTGTCATCTAGGTTAGAGTAACATAATTTTCTGCAAAAACCTTCTCAGTGACATTATTTCCTTTTGTTAAAAAGCAAAAATAAGACATCATTCAAGCCAGTAGAGTTTAGTTAAGCTGCTGTAAAAACTACTAAAATCCTCATAGGTTATCTTCCTCTGCTCGTAAGGAGTAAGTAAAATGTTGCAAGTCCATTTATGTTGGTTTAAGGTGTTTCTGTCAACAGCACAGCTCAGTTACTACAGGGTCTATTTACTTTCTTTGACAATGAATCTGGGAGATCCAGCAATATTTTCCTTAAACATGGTTGCAAAACCAATTCACAGAGAGTACCTTTATATTTTTGTATCATAAACTGTACACAGACTGTACAAACACTACCAGACAAAGGAATGCAATGTCAAAATCTTACCTTCTTCACTATTTGCCTTGGCAGCTACTTGCTCTGAGGCCCCATGAGCACTTGTTTGCCTTACTGCATCACTGTGGTTTGTGCTCAACACATTTTCTCCCAGCGATGTGGCAGACAGTGCAGCATACTTGATATTTGAGGCCTGAAAAGATTGTCACAAATCACTGAAGTGATTTTTATGCTTAAGCAAATATTGAAACAATTTCCCTTTTCTATCTGTGCAGGGTTAACAAGAAATCTATTACTGTTCTCCTATAAGAGAACAGTGTGTTTTAATGTTCTATGTTTCAATCTTTAAGTCATATTCAAAACCACTGCTGCTTATTTTTAAACTTGGAAGCTTTATAAATCTACTAATATAGCTAGTTTTCTCCTTCAGCTTTTCTTAGCAGAGGTCTAAAACAAAGAAGTCTGGTTCTCCAGTACAGTATCACTTACCTTTACATGACCATTTAAAGAAGGTGAGCCTTTTTTACTTTCTGATTGCATGCCATTAACGTGGACTTCAACAGGAGTCAAGCCTGGTGGTGGAGAGGGAGTGTTTTGACCATAATTAGGCACTCCAGACAGCAGAATACTAGTTAAGGTTGCTTGGGCAGTAGATGGTATCATTAGGTGTGGAATAGCAGAAAAACCTGTAATGAGATTTGGTTATGTTCTGCTTAAGTTTCTCATTTAACTTCCTCAGGCATTATACTACTTTAGATAAATCTTTATGAAGCTATGATACATTACTAAAAAGTTTCCATTAGAATTGCATGCCAAAACCATAATGCTTTATCTAACCACTACTGGGTAGGTTAACTTACTTTTCTACATAAAACAAATGGAAACACTGCATGTGACAGCATGTTATATACTAAGTTATAACTTTAAATTTGCATATTTATTCATCTGTGCTAAGATAAGTGTAGGAATTAAGGTTCCTAAAAATTAATGGTTCTGGACTTGTCAACTGCTATTCTAACGACTTGGTGTTGCACAGCTCATTTAATTCACATTAAACTTCTACCAACCTGTGGTGCTCGTGTTAGCAAGAGATGTTGCCCATAATGTGGGACTGGGCGTGCCTGAACTTGGACTCTGCAAAGGGCTCACAGAACTATTGAGGGCATTCAACAGGGAGTTTGGAGCAGTTGAGGTGTTGACTGACAGGGCTGTTGGACCTAAAAGGCCTGCAAAAAATTATGTAAGTGAATATTTATTTGAGACTTACAGGAAAACGTTTTCCAAAAAAGTACCAATTGAAAACAAACAAACAAACCCCCATGAAGATGCACCAGCCTGTATTTCACCAACCAATTTTAACATTAAACCTGCTGTTTGTTTCGTGCACAGAGCACATTAAGAATGCTTGTTCTTAATATATATCATATATCCAAGGAGAATCGGAGCATCTTTTATGCCCTTCTACTGGACCCTAACTCTTGTCATAACCAAGAGTCTGCACTGGCTCCTTCTCAGCCTCGGCACCTCTTTGTATCCCCTCCCCTCTGTTGCTTCTGATGGTTTGTTTCAAAGCAGCATCACAGAGACAAGAAAGCAACTGTACTGCAGCACCTCACTTTCATTTCACACAATAACCTTTTTCTCAGAAGCTCCTGTGAATGAACCACTACTTGCACACTAACAGCTATTCAATTCCTTTTTGCACCTTTACCTCAGGCTGCAAATCATCCCCCAAATGCACTGATCAGTCCCCCAAACCAGCTCTTCATGTAAGAGCATCCACAAAGCAGTTCAGCACTACACACTGAAAAGGTAAAAAACCCAACGCCCCAAAGTGCAGCATGACAAGAACAGTCACAGAAGCAGCATTAAAAATCCCAGTCAAAAGGCATGAACACTTTCTCCTGTGTGACCCTAGGGAAGCATGTGACAATGAACTAACTACACAGCACTCCTGGATAGGAGCCACAAGGGACAATGTTGGTTACATGAGAACTCAGTTTCAATAACCTGTGTCAAGATTTGTCACTAGATTCTTCTGGGACTGCTTGTTTTTTCTGTCTGTATGTTTCTGATATAAAGGTATCTGCAGAGCTTGAAAATAAAATGGCAATTCCAGTCTGGACTATGAGCTCCTTCTATAAAATTATGTTAAGATAGGAAGCTTCTGTCCTAAATTTCAACTGATGAGTAAGGTCTACACTAGAAGCACATGGATCCCTCAATTACAGTGAGATGCTGAAGTGAAATGTGGTGTTTGCTATGTTACCTTTCCTGGTACTGTTGCCAGGTTTAAGTACCCACCCAAATTCAGGACAGCCTGAGACCTCACACAGCCAAAGAAGCTGTAAAAGCCATGTCCTGCCTCACCTGTATTTCCCTCCCTTTCAGCCGAGTGGTTTGCATGCTTCCAGAGATTCTTCTACAGGGATGAGTCCCACACCTGATTACAAAAGCCTTGGAGAATTTTTATAACAACAAGCCCTTGAGAGGCCAGAGGCTGTTGCAATTCTCCAATTCTTTAACATGATTCCTTACACAAAACACACACCTGCGTCCTTTTTTCTAGTACAAGTGAATAAATTTCAAACAAGCCTATATTAAAAAACCAAACATAATGAATGCATACCAAGCCCAGTGAGTCCTAGCCCTGCTGAGGACAAAATATCCAAACCAGGACAAGACAGACCAACAGGGCATGAGACAGTAGAGGGATTTGATACTATGGTGACTCCGCTGCTTTCAAGTCCCAAGAGACATTTCCGTGCCTCGTACATATTCAAGGCATTTCGTTCAACACTTTTTACAATCACAGACTGCAGGGAAAAAAAACCAACAGTGGAAAACCAGTGAGTAACATGTCTCCATAACTGATCTGCAACACAGACAATTCTTCTTAATACTCCTTCATGGCTAACATCCAATAGCAACTATTCAAACCCAGAGGTCTGAAGTTCAGGAGAGTAAGACTAGGGATTTCATAAGGAGTTGCAATGAGAATGATGGAAGACCTCTCTCTCTAAGGAAATTAATTACTATTGTATCTTGGTGCTGTTTGGTAGACCATATATTAAGCACCTCAAGAGCTAGAGAATTGAATCAATAATTAATATCTTCTCTTTTACCTGAGCTTCCTACCTTCAAGTTGGGACAAACCCAGTTGTTCATATTAAATTCCCCTATTAAATTCATAGCTGTCTGAGAACAAAGTAGTGTCTGGAAAATTAAATTACAAAACCCCACTGCTTCTTGTACATTATCTACAGGATGTTTCTTTGCTTGGATTTTATATATCCCTACACAGGGAAGCTCACATACTGACAAATGGAACAATCATTTAAAATTTTAAACCTTTTGCCTGCTTTGGCATCGTATACAACACAGATAAATGCAAGAGGCCCCTATTCATACTGGCCTGAATATTTTACAATAAGCATCTTGCACTGCCTTTATCAGTATATTCTATACAAAAGCTAATTTTTTTATTATTAAGCATTTAATGAAAGTCAAATCAACCTAAAGGAGAGCTGCTGGATTGTTTAAACTGATATTTCAAGCAGAAAATACATATGGCTTTCACAAGCTTATGATCCATTAAATTGGGGTGAGAAGAGCACACATATCAACTCATCAGCTTTAAAACTTTGCCGTGAAAGCCTAAAAGGAAAATATTAGCTTTGTACAAACCTTGCTTGGCTGCTTTGGCTTAGGCTTAATGCTTATGAAGACATCTAACTGCTCCATTAGCTGTGTTATAAACTGTGGTTCTACTTCGATTTCTTCCTTCATATCAAACATGAGCACGAGGGGAAGGCAACCCTGGAAAGAAAGGCACAAAAACTCCTAGCACTTGTAACTGACCATTTTCCCATGAAAATGTTAGCAATAAACTGAACTATAGACACTGTAACATTTACACATCATGATGCAAGGAAATTTCTGTTAAGTTCAGAAAAATTAGCAAGGATGAAATTTTAGGGAAAGCCATTTCCTTGTATGCAGGAAGACAGGTGTATCTTCCTGCCCTGGGAAGGACAGGAACAAACAGTTTGGCAGCAGAAAGGTGAAATTATTTACTGAATATTTGACATTCCAATCGCCATATTTGCACCCTGAGTAGTTATTTATACAGACCTACAGGTGCCTAGAAGATTCAAATTCAAAAACCACTATTACTTATTAATTCAGAACCAAGTCTTGTCAGGAACTGATGGCAGGACACTCATACTAAAAGTCTCCCATTAAACTATTTCAATAAGGAAACACACTTCTAAAAAATCTCTAAGTCACCACTGCCAAAGTCTTACCTTTCTCTTCCCCATTCCAGATCAGCTACATAAATATTTTCTAGTGATATGGATAACACCAGTAACACACTTGAAATACTAAAGCTTTAGAGTAAAAACCCCCAAAACTGAATGGTCTGATCCTCCCATGTTTTGTCCATGAATATTCACATATATAAATAATGTGTACATACATAAGTACTAAAATAATGGCCAAAGGCTCCCGTGAAGTTTAAAGACCAATATACCAAAAATCTCTACAAATAATGATATTCACCACCAGTGCTATTTTTATACAAGGCCTTATGGAATTGTGGCTATGGTACTATAAAGAATGTAAGGCTGCAGAATGAGTAATAATTTCCTATGGTTTCCCAATTTCATTGAAAACTTGCCTACATGGGAACTAAGCAATTCCTGACATTTCCACTCAAAAGAAACCTATTTACCTGACAAACATAGAAAAGGCAGCTTGGCAAAATAAAACAGAACATGTCACCCAACACCCAGAGAACATTTCTGAAATCTGCCTCTACTCAGAGGCATATCGTAGTTGTAAATTTACATCACTTATGTTGCATTTATATTACCAAGGTTATTTTCCAAGCCATGTTACCAGAGATTACAAATATTTTCAATAACTACAAACACTGACAAAACCCTGACAAAAACTGAATTGGCTGTTTGCAGAGTGAACAGCAATCCTTCCAATTTACATTTGACTTGTAAATATATTTTATATAAGTGAGCATATTTTCTACGATCTGGCAATTTTTTCACACGAGTTTCACTGAAAGTATTTACCATGAGATATTGCCTGGCAAGACAGACAGACTCAATTGTGCCCTGGAGGTAGACAGTGGATTTCTTCTGTGGGTTACTAGGGTCAGGGAAGTGGATCTGAGCACCAGTCCTCTGCATGATATGTTTGATGTTGCTGCCGTTCCGCCCCATCATAAAGAGATGATGCTGCGCTGCGATGTCGAGCTGGGTGCTCACAGGGATTGCAGAGGCCAGGCTCCCAGCCAGGTGTTCCAGGAGCATGGCTGTTCCTTCCTGGGGGGAATGGGAGAAGGCAGTGAAACAGTGCTCACAAGGCACACAGAACAACGTCCCAGATTGCTTCCTTGCTTGGCATGCGCTCCACGGGCAAGAGAAAGAATATATTGTTGGGTTTAAAACCAGGATTGATTTGTTAAAGATAACAAATGCACTAAATTCTACCCACTACTCCCATTTTATCACCAAATGCAGCATTTAATTGCCACTCTGTAAAAGGCAGTAAGACAATGCCACGTGGTTTGACCCAACAGACCTCCTGTGGCCACACAGGCAGTCAGAAAGTCAAGAGGATCGGGGTAGGCACACTTGCAAATCTTGCCTCTCTGTACTGGGCTCAGATGTTCTTACTGGCTTGAGACACACCCATCTGGGACCGTATCAATCTCTCATATGCCATTTTCTAACATGAACACTTTTTTACTTTATTAAGATAAACAGGTTCCTGGCAGTTCCTTGCCTTGGCTGTCAAATTCACATCTCCCAGTGCTGGATTTGCAAGACCACTTTTATTGACTGATTGGGCAACTTCCAAGGTTATATATTAGAGTGCATGTTGAGAAGAGCTCAGCATGAAGAATTTGAGGTGCGAAGTGTTTTTGTTTGAATTATTTTTGAATTAAAAGATGGGTAAGACTGGCACATATTCCAGAAGTGCTGGAAGCCTGAATAAGTGTACAGGAAGTGAACACCAGATTAAAACCTTGCCATAAACAATGTTAAATCCTAAATTTGAAACTATTTTCTCTGCATTTTTACACTTCACCTATATCAAGTACAGGAAAAAAATCAAGCCTCTCAGGGTTTGCAAGTGATTATACAATAAGCTGTACTGATGAGACAGGATATACCATCTTAGACATCTAAATTGTAAATATGTGCCATTCAAAAACCTTCTGAAGAGCAGAGATTACCTTCACAGCACTAGTGTTGTTCTGTGACCCTCTGACAATGACTGTAGCACCATACATTCGAGAGCGTTGTTTGAAGGAAACTGAAATGTTGTATGTCTGACATATGTGCTGAATGGTTGGAGAATTAGGATCTGGGATGGGTTGGAGAATTCCAGCAATAGGCAATTCAAACATGAGTACCAATGGAAGCAGCTCCTGCAATAATGAAAAGCAGATATTGAAAACCAGAGCCATGCTCACTAAAAACGCAATAATTTTATTCCTCAATCATAATGTACTGGTCAGCAATGATTAAACTGACATAATACATCCTCTGCCCAGAGGATTGATAAAATACCCCATTGCACAGGCTTTTCTGAGGTTCATTTGGTTGATTTTTTTCTCTCCAAAATAGCAGGAGCATTTGGAACAAGGTTGTGTGACATGTCTAGCTAAAAATTTGCAGTAAGCTTTTGGTAATTTATTTGATTTTTCATCATCCATGACAAAATACACGAAAGAGTTGAAACAAGAAGAAAAAGATAGAAAACAGCTACAAGTGGAGAACAACTCTGAATTACGTACACAAGTTATACATGAAAATGGTTAAAATGTAAGGAGCAGCATTCCCCTTCCCAAGTCATGGATTTATATAGGATGCCTGAGCTTCCACAGGCTGTCTGTGGTGGGTAAGTTAAGATGTAGTTTTCTCCACAGTATGGAATTAATTTACATCTTGCTCTGAGTGTAGACTTCGTGTTCAAGACCCACCTTGGGCTAGTTAAAAATTTGGCCAGGATGTGAATCACTGCTAGAATACTCTGGGCATACTTTTCACATGCATACACACATTTGTTCCTACATTTCTGCTGTCACTAGACAGAGGCAGACAACCCTAGGGTTCTCAAAACTAAGCATTTTTGCACTGAAAAGGTGTTTTCAAGGGGACACTTGAAGGCGTCACAATGAGCTAGAGCATTACCCGAATTCTGACTCTTGCAGACTCCACTCCAGCTGGCTGTCCTGCAATAGACACCTGGAAAAGCAAGAATATAGAAAATATTGGATAATATTTTCAAAAGAGGCATGGAAAAGTTACTCAGATAGCTGCGCTCTCCTTAAAAAAAACCCAAAACCATAAACAACACTTATTTCACACCTGGTGACATCCTAATTGTTCTCTAAACTCTAGCTGAGAACTATAACCAGGCATTAAAAAAATAATCTATTAGGTTATATATGTTTAAGCAACTAGAAAAAAAAGGATACATCAGTCAATACAGTGGTTTAGGTCAAATAATGGAATTACTACTGTATACATGTGTCCAAATGCTAATATTCACCAATTGTAGATTTTCTTGAAAGTTTTGAAATTACTGTATTTTGCTTAGCAGCCATTAGGATGCACAAGTGGGAATTCTAAGTACAAGGATGAGAGACTTGAAAGTAAACATTCCACCAATATTAGCAGTAGGACACATGTACAATTCAGGCTCAATGAATTATTCTAACAAAGCTGAACTCTTACAATAGGACATTCATTTCTGCTGGTTGTTTGCTAAGTTTAGTCTTCAACTAAGTTAGACCAAAAAAATCAATCAATATGCTGAATAAGTCGTGTTAAACGGGAAGAAAAAAATTACAAAAGCAGATTTTTTCATATCACTTCCCTACCATTCGCACTAAGTTGTTGACTTCTGTATGTGAAGAGTAATTCTAGCTTAAAAAAATTAAAATTATTCATGAGCCATCACAAATTGTTTCCATCTGTTTTTAAAGATTTGCTCACTTAGGAAGCCCTGTGCTTTCCACACAGTGTAAATACCAAAAATCTATTTCCCTGAACATGAGCAAACCATCCCCAAAAGACCCAAACTGACAAGACAAGTTTAGAAATCTGTTATAGTCTCAGGAATTACAATATAAATGAGCTCAGTATTAAACAATACTTACTTGGTTGCTTTTCTCTGCTTGATTGTTCCTATTTGAGTCTGGAAAATGGATATGGCATCCCGTTTCCTCCATCACTTTTTTAATATTATTGCCACCTTTACCTATCACATGAGAATGTTCTGTATGGGAAACATCCATCTTCAAGGTTACCCGATTGCTCTGGAGATCAAGCACCCACAGTTAGATTTGGTCACAGCACAACCTGAGTATTTCGGTTTTTAAGAGTAATGTAATTTCAGGAATGGCATTCAAAATTGCATTTCCAAAATATTTTTGCCATTGCTTAACTTCTACTCAAGGATGATGTTTTTAATAGGAATCAGTTGGATGTTAATTTGGTCTTGTTTTTTCTAGTGAGGAAATAATGTGGAGATAAATACCTCAAAAGATGCATCTTCAAAAAATGTCTCAGGCTTTTAAAATACCCCTGAGCTTTCATCAGCAGTGAAAGTTAAGCGACTTAAGTGTCCTTTTGCAATTTATTCTCATTCCTTTTAATTCTGTGTTCTTCCAGCTGAAGCCATGCACCCCTGTTTGATCCGAAAGGATCACATTGTGAAGACTTTGCAAATCAAAGCCATGGCACCAAGTTAACAGTGTTTTTTCTTCCTTCAATTTTTTTGGGGTACACGAATTTTTAAAATACCCAAACATTGCCTACAGCTGTTCTTAGAAGCTCTATTGTTAACAGCCCATAATAATGTTGTTAATAGTTGTTCCCAAAGTGGTGCTTATCAGTTGAGTTTTCCTTTTGGCAATCTGCTCAGAGAACCAGGAGGATGCCACATTAACTACACAGGAGCCATAGACACTGCCCCAAAAGAGCTGCTGCTGAATGAAAATAATTTCTGATGAACAGAAGAGACCCCTGGCCAAACAAAATATGAATGTTTTAGAAATTCTGGTCCTGATGTTTCAGAGTGTAAGAATTAGGCAACAGTTAAACTTTAAACTGCATAAAATGCTCCTAAAATTGAATTTCAAACAGAAACAAAATTTTAGGTTCTCTAAAATGGTTGCACAATCTACTGCTTGCAGTGAAGCTGTATTTCAGATTTTAAAGTAAAATCCCAATTCAACAAATAAACAAATTCTTTTATCCATATGACTGGAAATATTATATCTGTATAGTTGTACTTCTTTTTTCTCTTTTTTTTCCTCCCCTCTCAGGCACAGAATGGCATAAAATTCATTTTCTGGGCATAAAGCAAATGATATAGGATATATCATACACCATAAAAATCACTCCAAGACATTAGTTCAGATCTGGAAAAGCTGCTTTGAGCAAGTATTTTCTTGCAAAATGTTTAAATATGTGGGTATACAGCAATATCAACATCTGCAAGGCATATATGGGAGAGTTTGCTTCAGAGCGTCCATAAATACCTTCTCTTGAAATGTGCCTATTAAAGAGATCCATGTCACCACAAAATTGGGGGCTAAGGTGTCATTCTAAGAAAGTTTTCTTACTTTTGTGTCCAAGACAGACATGATTTTCTCTTTTGCTTCTTTAACGTTTTCTTTTTTCCCAGAAACTTTAATATGGGGATCTATAAAAGAAATAAACTTGTAAGAAAAATATAGTAAAATATCTATTAAAAAATTTCCTCATTGCTCAAATAAATTTGAGCCTGTTATTTATAATCCAGTGGTAAACTGCACCAGCATATCCTTTGGGATTCAGCTGAAGACCAAATGTCTTATTCCATCCCTTCAGCCCCACAATTAGGATTACCCAAGGAATTTAGTAAACATGAGAAGCAACATAAAATAAATAGAAATCCAATCCCAAATGTATATCACAGTACCATAAACATTGTCTGCAATGCAATTACACAACCAAGCCATCAGCTCTCCTCAAACAAAAAGTAACAGTGGACAACTCAAAGCTTTTTGGCAGCCCACCAAACTCAAACCCTCCCTCATCATCACTTCATTGCATTTAATTAGGCTCTAGAAATATCCTTTGTCGTTTTAACCTGGAACTAAAGGTGTCTCCACCCAAAGTTTTCTGATTGCAGTTATCAAATGAAATTTAAATGAGCCTTTAAGAAAATAAATCAGTGGATTGTCAAGTACATAAATTAGCAGCTGATGGTGGGTTTTGCCCTGTGAGATCTAAAACACTGATTTTACAGCCCACTTGCTTTACATAATCATTTTCAGACCACTGCCCTTAAACAACACAAGGTGTTAGGCTGAGCCACCAGGTGCAGTTCTGCATCCCATAATATACACCTGGTCAGAAAGTACAGACCCATCTCTGGAAGTAAATCAAGTGTCAATTACTCCAAGTGTGAAAATCACACATCAGCCAGTTTAGCAGCACCATCTGGTGTCCAGGAGCACGAAGTGCCACAGTGCAAAAGTACTGTCAAAACATTACATTTAAGTCCAGTTAAAACAAACAAAAAATGCCCAACTACCACCAACATTTCTGATTATTAGCAACAAGGCTATGATATTGCAGGTGATGTTTCTTCCCCCTCTTCTTGAGTCATGTGCCCTATTGCAATGATGTTTTCTCCTGTGATGCAATCAAATGTTCTCAAAAAAAAAAAAAATTCTCAACCCTCTTCTGACTCATGAATTAATGTAATTCATTATGCTAGACAAATAGATTCATCTTAGGGAATATAAAGGTAAATATATTCTCAATTTCAGGAGAAAGCAGCTGTAACACTAGGTATCTGCCTTTCCCATCATCTCAACAATTGAAATCACTTCCCTACTAAAGAAATGTTGAATGTACAAGTTTAGGTTGCAAACCTGTTCTATTCAGGTGAAAATTGAAACTCTCTAAGTCGGGCCTGGATAGTCTTTTCATTCCAACAGTAAAAATAAGCCTCTAGTCTTTACCACTGAGAAGTTCTGAGCACATGCAGCTGGGGATACAGAAACACTGAAGGAACACAGGATTCACTGCCAAGTTTCATGAAAGTCAAGAAAAATGCAGCATTTTGAGTTACGAGAAATAGAAATATTTTATTTTTTAAAATGCAAAAACTGTAGTCACAAAAACATTGGATGCACACAGACTCTACAGAAGCTTCAAAAATCTGCTGCTTCAGCCTTTCACAATGGAGCAAAGTAAAACAAAAACCCAACAAAACAGTCTTAAGGGCAAATTTTCTTTTCTAAGTTGACAGGAAGCCATGTGGTTCTAATGTGTTTAAGCTGTGACTGATATTTGAAGTGGATGTCGCAGTCAGAAATTCCCAGAACCAGATTCTAGCACACTGTGTGTGCTCCAAGGGCTCTTTAGATGCAACCAGGAAAAACACAAGCCCAGACCACCACCACCACTGTGCAGATGCTTTTCATGTATCTGCAAACATTATATTTAAATACACATTTGATTACATGTGTGAAAAACATCTGAAATCAAGCCTTGGCATCCTATTAGTACCCAAGGAGATTACTAGCATTCCATAATACTATTTGCTTGCCCATGAGTGAAAATACACTTCAGAACACCTATTTTTTCCATTTCTCATCTCAGTTGGACACCTCTTTTCTGTTGATACTGACAGCTTCAGCCAAACATCCCATATTTCTAAACTTGTTTGTTCTTTTCAGATGAAAAAAAGCTCAATTGCTCAGTTTAAAAAGAAAACCAAAGAAGAACCCACAAAGCAAAAAAGAATCCACTGATGCCAGTTCCAATTCTAAAATATGCTACCCAATCTTTCAAAATTGGTCTTAAGTACTCTCTCCTTACTTGACTTCTCAAGGACACAGTGGTTGGAAATGGAGCAGGTCAGTTTTAAGTTAAAGAAATTCTTCTTTTGAGAGTTGTTCACTCTTTCCTTCAGTGAAACACTATTTAAACACAGCATCCTCATTAAAAATTGTCTGAAAAGAGTTACTTTTAACTAAAAGACTTTTAATGGCCTTGCATGAGTTGAAAGCACATTGAAACTATGCATGATCTGCAGGGAAACTCAGAGGTACACAAATAACGATCAACAAACAGATCATTTCAGGAATCCATTAAAAATTTAGAGAGACAATTAGATCATAATAACCTGATTTTCCATGTATTACAGAAACTAAATTTCTTAATATAGCTGTGGAATCAATTAGCTTGTTTGTTTTGCAGTTGATTTCAGGGATTAACAGTTACATTTAACCTAGAAAAAATACATCTTACCTTGTGTTAGTACCAAGACAAAAGTCTTTGCTGGATAAAGCTCTGCATTTAATATTTGAAATACCTACAGGTGTGATGGCAGCAAGGCACTGCCAAAGCCCCCAGAAATACACATGGCACTCTCAGAAGTGTGAAGAGGATTGCCAGGCACAAAACTGTCCCACGTGTGATGTGTGCCCAGTACTGACAGTGCAGATAAGCACAAATTGGCACTCCAGTCGTTATCTGCACTGATCCTCAAGGCCACAGCAGCTGCACACAGCCCTGCCTGCAAGGAAACCACCCACTGAACAAGGCCAGCCAACTCCCCTGGCTAGGGCCACAACAATGCCACTTTTGTCCAGGTGATGCTGTATCATTCCTCATCCCTAAGGAACACAGAGTTTGATGCCTGTTTTTGCAGGGGGGGGGGAAGACCTTTTTTTGCAGAATACAACTGGAAGTATACCTTCATATAAAACCAGACAGAGAGCAAAGAACAGGTGCCTGCCATAAATAAAGACATGAGGCACCCCAGCTTTGCAAAGTATTTGCAAACACAGAACAAAGGCTTCAGAAGAGATCTGTGTGCTAGAGGCATATAAGGCTTTAACACTTTATTTAAAGCATAGTATCAGACCCTGGAAAAGGTTTTAACTCATAAGAAACAATATGGTTAGTGTCTTGCAAACTATTGAAAATGCCATTGTATAGTACACCATATTTTCCGCCAATTTTGAAGGGCAGTGCATTTTTCCTTAGGAATGGAAAAGAAAAAAATAATTTTAACAGGCCTTTCCACCCCCCCTTCTCAAGAATGGAGGAGTATTTACATAGAATGGAAAGCTGAAGTTACACAACAGACACTGCTGGAAATTTTTCTCAACAGTCTTCATTTTGCCAGACTCCTGCCTTCAAGTGGTCTTTTATTGCTCCTGTCCTCAAATTCCTCACTCCACACTTTGGCAGAGTTTCACCTCCTCAGTCTTTGTCCACAGCTACACCAGCAAGCCTCCAGCTTTATTGCTACTATTGTGTGTGACACTTCAGCAAACAAAACAAAATTCCTCTAAGGAAAAATATGTTTGTGCCAGTGCAAATGCTT
The DNA here is from genome assembly GCA_013400515.1 of Erpornis zantholeuca. Taxonomy (NCBI): domain Eukaryota; kingdom Metazoa; phylum Chordata; class Aves; order Passeriformes; family Timaliidae; genus Erpornis; species Erpornis zantholeuca. Next base: position 218,723 of record VZTN01020359.1, read on the forward strand.
CTACACCAACTTTTGCCAGGCAAGAAATAATTCAAATAATTAAGCCATTTAACTGTGTAGGCCTTTCCTGCAGTGTGATGTACATTTAATATCTGGGGGAGCTCTTCAGACCACAGCTATGCATCCAGCTTGTTTACAGGATGAACAGCATTGACTTAAGTAACACAAATACCACTACTCTAAAAATAGCCAGACAACTGGGCAACACCAGGGCAGATGACAGTCATTCTTAATGAGTTGCTGATGAAGATCTGAGTAGCCCAAGAGTATTACTGAACTTGAGCCATTCAAACAAAAAGACAAAAGAGGCCCAGCATTTTTAAGGGACAAGTTATGAAAGTCTCTGACCCAAAAGTACCAGCAAAAACATGCTAAGCCATGTGAGAAAAATAAAAAGACCCAAATTAACACAGAGAAGTTGGTAGGTTCTCATCTGAAAGGGCAAGTACATTGTTCACCCTACAACAAGAGGAAGAAACACAGACCTATAAAACAAGTGAATTAAGCAAAAAGGTCAAGTAAGGCTTCCTATTAATATGGAAAAAGGATAATTGAATTGAACCAATTTACTTAATGTTTGTCAATTAGGAAATGCTGAGTGTAGAGCTCTAGGAGTGGATATTCACTCACCAAAGTAGATGACTGGTAACAGCCAAGACAGACTTGAAATAGGCTCAAACTATTGCCATGGAAAAGCGATGTGAAGGATAAAAGCAGGCAGCAAATGCTCAGGAGTAGGGGCACATGCAAAGGAGCTCAACTGAATAATCGAGTAAATTTGTCACTTGGGCACTTGGTGCTGTTGGCTTACCAGCTTAAAAGAATCCTCACACTCTCCCCAGCACAGCACTCCTCTTCCCAATGTCTATTCCCAATGTCTAAACCACAAAAGGAAAAAGCTACTTGTGTATTAAGACCATTTCCTACTGCAGACTTCTGAGTATCCTCAGAGGTATCACTCAACAACAACATGTGTTTTTTTTGTTTGGGGCTTGTCTTTTTTCTTGTTTTTCAGTTGAAATTAGACTGCAGCATCATTGTCTCTGAAGGAGATTTCACCCAGCTAACTTGGGCATGATCAAAAGCCTACCCAGAGCATCATAAAACTCAATGTGGGCTGCAAGCAATTAGTAGTGTTTTCAGAGTAGACATATCCTGAGGCTCTGGGCCTTCTGGAGGATCTGTTTGTTGTGGACAAACAACTGATTATGAAACATCCCTGGGAAGAGCTAGAGCCACTGCCTATATGTGCACACACATTTGAAAGACTCTTTGTCTTCTTAGCAATTTTTCACTCTTAAGTTCCCCCCTAACTGGCATCTAACTCCAAACCATCTTTAGAAGAATTTCTGTTCAGCTCAGAACAGGAGAAGAAAGCTGAGAAAAAGTAAACACTTGTTGCACTGTTCCTGCACAGCTCCAGGGAAGGCAGTTCACACACAACCCTTCACTGCTGCTACATTCTGGTCGCTGCCATGCTGCCACCCGAGGAGCATGAACTAGCAGAGCATTGCTTTTCAAGCCTGCCCTGTAACAACTGTGTGATGTGAGGCCAGCGATCTCCTCCTCACTCCTCTGCACCATTTACAGTAACACACTGATATACACAGGCAGACACACACAGATGTATTCAGGAAGCACAGACTGAGTAACACACCGACCTTACACACACACAGACTGAAGAAATGCAGTGCAACAGCTGGTACAGCAAAGAAAAGAATCTTCTTTCTCAAAGATGTCAGTGTAGCTCAAAAGACAACTTCAATATCTCCAACAGGCTACTTAAAATGGCTCTTAAGAGTGAAATATCTGTTTGATGTTGCCTCACAAATGAAAAGAAATGAGATGCACTTGTACATCAATCACAGCTGAATCCCACATTTGGGTCTCTTAGCAGCTTTGAAACAGCAGAACACTGAAAATTCATGTTCATAATGCCCAGAATTAAGTGAAAATTAGCCAGAAACATCAGATAAGCTTTAAAAAATAGATTACCTGTACAACATTACGTTTGGAGAAATAAATTATTGATGACTGGATTTCGGACCAGTGACAGAAGAAATGAAGTTGAAAAGACTTCTCTTAAAGCATAAGCAAAGAGGGAAGACAAGGAAGAGGTAACAGATCATATGGTAATTTAAACAGAAAAGTGACAGGATTTCAAGGGAGAAGGGGAAGGCCAAGGTGGAGAAGAAAACCTGAAAAGAAGAAATGAGAATGAATTAATTGTAATCACCCAGACACTCCATTGCAGTTACACAATTTCAGTTTCTTGCCACTGTGATTAGCTTAAATTCCTTATTTTACTTCTTCTAAAAAGAAATTTTAGGGACATTTTGCAAATGCAGTCAGCCACCAAAAGGCACACGCCATGTCCTTTGGGCAGCTGCTCTTCAGCCTTCAGCCCAAGCAGCCACCCAAAGCAAGGCAATCTCTCAGCAGGACACAAAGTCTGTTATGTCTTTTTTTTTCACCAAGGACCCAACAAATTCACACTTCATTACTTAAACATCTGTTACCATTGTATCTCGAAGCACAAACACAGAATCACAATGCCTGGGAAAGAAAATAAGAAATAAAAAGAAGAAAAAAGCTATAGTATTGTGAGATCAGCTTAACAGAGGCCCTAGAAAACACCCACGGCATTCCTATCAGAAATATCACCACTGTTATCTGAAATAACACCACTGCACACAGACTCATGCTCAGGGCTGCGATTCTGATGCACAAGCCATGAGATAATTTTAGTTTCTCTCACACACATCCGCAAAAAAGTCCTTGTGACTGTGTTTTTCTAAATAAAAAACATCATCTGACTCGTGAGCTTAGATGCCTGCCTCAGGCTCAGCCTTCCTTGCAGTGCTCCCACATCCAGTCCCTGGCTACTGCAGCACCTTTTAATGTCTGCCTGCTCTGACTGCCCACACCCCACAGTGTGAGCTGCTGTGGACACAGCCACTGGAAGGGAGCAATGCTGTGGCTGGACCAGGAGGATAAAAATTCAATCACTAACAAACTAATGCACTATAGAGGCCTGAGTGAGCAGGGCAAACAGAACTGTCCTCCTGGGAATCAGGATGGTTAGTGGGAAGATAAAAACAGCTGCCTCCCAACTTTAATCTGGTGACTAAAGGCACCATTACAAGTACTTTACCTTCTCTGCTTCAGTATCACACTCTGCTAAATGAATTTTCCCCATGAAAGTTTTCCTTTCCTGCATTATTATATTTGTAGAAGTTATTTCAACTGTATTCCTGACGAGCACAGTGAATAGGTAATGGTTTTTGCCTTGTTTTTTCTAAACAAAGAGAAAAATGGCAAGTCCAATAAAGAAACATCTAAACTGTCTTCTTGAGAGCTACTAGAATAGCACATAAATGATGTGAAATAGGTACATAAATTAGATGAAAATGATGACAACCCAGTTGACAAAAATGAAAACTCCAGTCTAAGAATCCACAGGAATACTGATTCAAGGGCTTAGCAGGCTCTTGCAAAAAAGAACTCCAGCATAAGCAGATCATTTTTGCTACCTAGTTTTAATTCCAGTCTACCAGCCACTAATTACCACTTACAACAGATAGATACTAAGTAAGAAAAACTTCCTGAACTCTTTTTTGAAGCTGTAAGAAGTAATTTTCTTAGACGGAGTTAGATCATTAATGTACACCCATCTCTACCTCTTGGGCTTGAAATTTGAAATATCAATACATATTTTAAAGTTATGATAACATAGCAATTTTTGAGTCAAATTTCATATGCTTAATATTATCAAGAAGTCTCTGCTATTGATTTGTTTCGAACAAGACTATCACTTTTATTATTTTTTAAAAGCACAAGGTACACATTTTTTTCCAGCCAGCATGGCAATGTATTAGCTTTTTCTATGCACCAGTACTGTGCAGGCTGTAGTCTCCAGGAGGGAAAAGACAAATAGATAAGGGAAGCAGTGTTTCTATCTTCCTTCTAAACCCACTTGGGATGCACCTAAATCAACAAAAACATTATCCATCTGGTGACAATTGGTTCTGAATACTAAAACCTTCTAGATGCTTTTATACTAACAGTTTGTTATGTGAATACTGAATAACACATTTTAATCATGTAGTAATTTACCATTTCTTAGCTTTTAGTGTGGCAATATGTAAATGGCACTGTAACAGCTGTTACATTAAATCTTACATTAAAAGGTTTTTCTTATTCACAGATATTATTTTCACGAGTATAACTGCAAGTTTGCAGCCGATTTGGGAAGAGAACCTTCATCTCCTGAAGAAGGGTAACCTACTTAAAAACTTCTGCTTTGCTTTTCAGGGAGGGGCTCAGAGCAAGCAAACACTGCCCACACTGCTCCCCTGAAAAGGTAATTTCTTTGTGATACCCTGAGAAATGAAAACACCAACACCTGAGAGATGTCCAGTGTCACCTTTCAAACCAAGAAATCATTCCTGAGCTGTTCTCAGATGAATTTTCTCTGCATCACTTCTGTCCATCTGTCTCTCCCCAGTATTAGACTAAAAGGAAAACTCACCTCTGGGAAATTAATCACCTACTGAGCATCTCTGTGGTGTAAATTTCAGCAGCCACTCTGATAAATTGCATTCTATGTCCGAAAAATTGAGTTTATATAGAAAGATGGGCATCAGAGTGGAACACTCTGTCAGTCTCCAGTTTACATGCAAATGCAGTGCAGAGCACACTGCAGGGTATCTGCTTGCTAGAAGCTTCTAAAAATCCAAAACCAATACATCAACTAATTCCAATTTTCACTGAAAGATCGTGACAAATTTGTACTCTCGAGTAATTGAATTACAACAATGAGTTTATATTACTACATTCCAGGGCTTGAATTTTCAATTTTACTACAGTTACTGCCAGCACACTCACTGGATGTTAAGCCCCTTGATAATTCCCTTCGTATTACAACTTTGTGTTTGTATTTTGCCCCTCCCTTGTCTGGCCAAGCGTAAGCAAATCGCTGTCCTTCACAGAAAACACAGCAAGTCCTGATCAAAACCAGAAAAGCCCCAAATCTTCCTACTCTTACAGGAACGAACAAAGTTCAAATCACTCTCGTGTAAGTGTGCTTGAAGCACGATGCCCGCCTGCTGGCTCCTTTGCTACCTGGAATTTCCTTAAACCATTCACCAATGCGACCATAAACACATTTCATCTTCCTGTGAGCCAGAACAAATTCACGACTTTAAGCTCCCAGGGCTGCAGGCGCACAGCGCCGAGCACAGGAACGAGCACAACCGAGATGAAAGGCTCGAGCAAACGTGACTTTCTCTCAGAGCCTCCTCGCCTGTCGCCTACCCCGCGGGCGAGGCGCGGAGAATGAATGGCCGGGGCCGTTCGCTGGAGCGGCCGCAGTCCGGAGGCTCGGAGAAGCGACTCCAGGAAAGCAGCGATTTGCTGCCAGCTGCTGGCACCAGGGACGCTGTGGGCCTGTGGTCTGTGCGTGTCTAACTGCTCGGATCAGAGAGAAGCAACACCAACCCCTGTGGCCGAGTTTCAAATGGCCTGGGATGGTCTTTCTGTCCATTTACTTATTGCAAAACAGGGAGGAGTCATCTCTGCTTTGAGTCAGCTGCTCCAGAAACAAAAGAAATAAACAAACTTGTGATCTAAACACAAGAGTTCTTTAATTTTTAAAGTACACAATTATAGGATTTGGGGGAATTTTTCTTCAGAATGTAAGAAACAGTACGCACTGACAGTTTCTCATTTGCAGAGAAAGTTAATAAAAAGCAAATGGAGGTCACAATACAGCAACTACAATACATGCCGTAATTAATCTGGCATGCCAAACAATAAACACAATGTCAGCAAGGGACTCACTTTAAATCTCTAAGTCAATAACAGACTGATTGCCTCAGCAATACACTACAGAAATTGACCATTTACAGCGTTCCATTGGGGTAAGCAATCCTTCAGCTCTAACAGGTACTTAGCTAACTTAGCAGCGAGTACCTAAAGTGAAGAAAGGAGTAGTACCTTCTCCTACTTGGAGAAGTATTTAAACTAAAAAGATGCTTTCTCTCAAAATATTCACAAGCCAAACATCATGAACATAGAAAACGCAGAATTTTTCCACCTTTACATTTCATCCTGAGGAGAGCAGCCACTGGCCTCAGAAAAACTTGATAATTCATGCACATGCATGCACTTCAAATGGCAAAATATGCAAATACTGTCACTCTTGGCAAATCATAAAAAAAACCTAGAAGATAGTGAGGCATAGGAAGTTTGGGCTTCCAGACAGAGAACATGTCCACTCAGAAAAACAGTGGCAGAGCTGTTTCATTTGAAACACTGAGAAAAATCAAAGAAAATCATTGTTTCAAGTTCTACATTTACAGTTTGAAGAAAAAAAATCCCACTGTTAGTTTCCCAGTAATTGTTTCTCTATAGAAAAAGATAATTACAGACCCTGTCCAGCATCTCCTGTAAATATTTCATGTCCCACCAATTTGAACAAGGGAAATATAGAACAACAGCTGTGGATGACCAATGTGATGTGAGTCAGCTGAAAATTGTCCCCACAGTTCAGCTGTCTGAATACTTGAGGGAGAAGACAAGTTTTCCATTAACTGCAGCAAAATCAAATTCTAGCTCACAAGTGTGGGGAAAAAAACCCTAAAAATTAAAAATTCAATCACTAACAAAATTATGTCCTATTCAAAAAGTTGCCTTCAACTGATTTTACTTGGGTAAATTTCAACCAGCATTAAAACAGAGGAGTGTTGTAAATATTTGTGTATTATACCAGGCATGAGAGTTGTTTCAAAAACTACCAGCAAACACTAGACTTATTTATAAATATGACCCAGCACTCCCCCTACTCCACCAGCCAGTCTAACTCCTGAATGCCAGTGCTGGGCATATGTTTGTGTGAATATTTTAGTAAGCAGCTAAATGGCCTCACATACATCACTCTCTGGATAACCTTTATACAGCCAATGCAAAAAAACAAAAAACAAAAAAACAAAAAAAAACAAAAAGAAAAGAATATGACAAACTGTATCAGTAGGGTGATTAAGACACTGGCAATTGAAAGAGGTCAGCAAGACAAAAATCCATTTTAATATCAGGTGCTTGCTCTCATCTTTTCCCTACCAGCAGATGAGAACAGAACAGCAAAGGGCACCACTTGCAGACACAGCTTTAGGAACTGCAATTTGGACACTCAAGTCCAAGTTACCAGATGTTCACTTTCAGCTGCTGCTGCTGCTGGCAATGACTGGGGTTAAAGCTTTATTTGCAAAAGTAACGGAAGATGAAGAAACAAAATATGCAAAAAATATCTGTCTGTCATTGTACATTAGGGAGACAAGAAGACAGAGAGTTAATGGCCAAGTGTCTCTTACTTCTTGACAATTTTTTCTTTTGGGCTGATACGCTGCTTACACTGCTAAGAAGTAATTTTCAATGTAATGAGTCAGCTGATTAAAAGCATAACCCGTTTTGTCATAGCTTTCTTATCTTTGTCTGGCATTTTACCAGTTATTCGTGCTGTAAATGGCCTTCTCTACAGTTGTTTCTTTTGGTTTATTTTTCTTCCAACCCCATCACTAACTCTGGAACTAACTCTGTCTTTACTTATGGAATCCAAAATCTGCTCCCCTCCCAAATGCACCCAATGTGCACTGTTGTGGCTTTCCTACAGGAATTCCTTCTTGCAGCATTCTTCAGTAAGCAAATCAGCAAGAAAATAAAAAGATACTGCAGCCAAACAGGCACTTCCATTATTTTTTCCCCCTCACAGAAAGCCCATGCTCGTTCTGACAATTCAGATTTCTTTGATGTGACCAGATGTGCACCTATGAGCAAGGCAATTCACCTCTGTAACCCTCCACAGGACAGCACCCAGGGGCAGGAGAGCTGAACAGGAGCTTTACTACTCACTGCACTCAGAGCAGCAGGAACAGGACAGGGGAACTGTACACAGGAATGCATTTTGCACATGCACAGCTACAAATGTATTGCTGGAAATCTCAGTGGGAGCTCTTTGGCATTAGAGCATTTTAAGCCAATTCCACAAAACAGCTTGCACTTTCCTGAAGCCCAATATTTTCTCAGTTTACTTTCTTGGTTACTACTCCCCTCCAGCACTGCAAAACCAACTTTACACTATTTGACATTGCACTGGACACAAATCCAATCAGCTGGATGAAAACTGCATTCAAAATTAATCCTTTTTATTGCCATCTTGGTTTACTTGTACATATTCTAATTCTGTTTTGTGATTTTTTAGTAGAAATTGCCAATATCCTCAGCTCCCATAGACTAGAAATTCATGCTTTGCGTTCCTGGTATTTTAAGTCATATGTAAGTTTTGATGCAAGACAAGACATCTGTTAAATGTTTAGCAAATTTAAATTGCAGCCATTAAAGCTGCATCTTTATGGAAGCTGCACAGACATCAAATGGGAACAGTGACATGTTAGACACTGAATCACTGGTCTAGGACAGTAATGAAAGCACTCATAAATACAGCAGTGTTTACCAGCTTTCCCTAGGATATAAATGAAGTAAAAACCTCAGAATTTGTGTTTGATCTAATTTCCAAGACTAGGATATGTATTGGAAATTCATGCCAGACACCTATGAATACAATCCTCCTCTCCACTTTCTGGAATATATATTTTCCCCCAATCCTTCCACAACATCCTCCTCTTTTGCACCTCTCATTTGTTTTCCCATTATCTCTACACCACCTTTGTCACTAACTCTTTATTATTTTGTTATTACAAAACCCTCTTTTCTTTAAGACTCCCACTCTAACCTCATGTTTCCTGCCATCCCACCTACCTCTTTCCAACTGGCTTCAGTCTCCTCATCAACCTCTCATTTCCTCTTCATGTCTCTCACTTTCCCCATTCCACTTCACTCCCAACTTTGTCCTTTCCCACACCTTTGTTCCCATTAACAAGAGCTCATTTGCCTTTTAATGCAGGGAGAAGATGTTGCCAACAGCTCTCTGTGACTGGCCTTGGTTGGTGAGCACTGCCAGATGGTTTTGGTCTCACTAGTTAAACTAAACCAATTCTAAAACCAAAACTACAGGAGTGCTCAACTAGCATTTAGCATAAAAAAAAACCAAATATTTTTTAAACATTAAAAATCTGGACCAAAAAGAAAAGAAAAAAGCCACCAGAACTCTAGCTATGCCCTGGATTTTGTCCTCTTTAGATCTGACTTGCTTTACAGAAAATGTTAGTCTTGCCAAATAATCATAGAATGAAATGACCAGAAGTTTTATACAAGGTTAAGTCTGTACTGATGAAAAGCTTAAAATTCTGAAAACTCTATTACAGCTATTTTTCAGATATTCCCTCCTACTGCTCCTTCAGAAAAATCATATGATTCAAATTATGGTTTCCAGAGGAAGTCATTAAAGGGACTAGAATTTCTATCAATGATGGTTTTGTAAGTTTGCACTTGGTCTTTGGCACGGACTCTGTCTATATTTAGAATGCAGAGTATAAAGAATGCTTGAAACCAAAGCAATTACACAACAATATCAGAATTTTCTTTGTAACACATCAGATTTGCAGGGAGAGGATGATACTCACGTACACTGAAATTGCAGAGGGTTTATAGGACCTGATCAGGGTTGGAGAGGGGAATGCAGTAGCCAGCCCTACCTGTAAGTGCTCCTGTCCCCAGGAAAGCCTCTGTGGGGAAGGCAGTTAGTCAGCTACAAACTATCACACATTAGGTATTATTGCTTCAAAGTATAAAAATGTAGTATTCTCACCAGTAATATTCAAGGGCATAATTTTTTTTTTACCCTCCAAACTGTGACAAGACTCTTAAGATTTCTGTTATGCATCTTAGTTTCTCTATGCTTTTGAGAGCTGGAGGGTTCTGACCTCCTCCACTCAAACCATTTTTTGTTCCAAATCAAAACAAAAATTTAAATCATGTTCACTAACCTGACTATCATTACCACTCAGTGAACGATGCTGAAATGTGTAACTGATGTGCTGAAATTAGCATCCTCAGTTATTCATGTTAGTGTCAGATATATGCACACAGTAATGCAGGATTTTGGCAGCAAGAACTTCCCAACATCCCTTTAATCCTTCTCAACCATTAGGATTTAAACACATGGAAGCAGGAGTACATTATACTCAAAAAAAAAATAAAAGATGAAACACGACACTTGCCTTTTGTTAACACTTCTCCAACCAAACCCAGAAAAAAATACATGGTGGTAAAAGAACAAAAATGTACTATGGACCCTTAAAACGAAGAGTTCATCTTCTCTCATGAAAAATGCTCAAGAGGATGAACAATCCCTTCTCTAAAGAAAAAAGTACTAGAGTAATGCAAATAGCATTAGTTTTGCTGTAACAAGGTCAAGCACAAAAAAAAGTTTAATGCCATTCTAAGGAAGAGAAAAAGCTTGTAATTCCCCAGACCATGTACCAGATCTGACTGAAATTTTATTTTATGAAGCAACTACATAGATAAGAAACCATCTTACTCCCCCCACCCCAAATCTTGCCACATTCTCAAGAAACATTACAGAGCACCCTTTATCTCTTGGCATGAGTAATTTTCAATTCCACTGCAGAATCATATGTGCAATTCATCTACTTTTAAGATATGAGCATAATTTTTTAAAAAAAAACTACTTACATACACAGTTATTAGCTGAATAATTGCATAACGGGGTCAATCTTTTTTCCTGTTTTTAGTGAGGTCAAATAAGAGCTGCAAAAGAATTTTGCTGCACACAGAGAGGGCTGACACAGAATACCCAAACCAATGGTTCTGTTGTCATGGGCACCAACAAGGAAAAGGCATTTAAATGCCAAGATTTTTAAGAAAACCTTTACTGACTGGTATAAAGTCAGACCCACAACTTTATACCTTGGGAACCAAAACCAAACAGCTTTAGGAAAAATTCTGCTGACAAAAGAGCACTGGCCCCCATAACGCAGCAGCCCTGAATGCCCCTGCGTCAGTGGGACTGGCACCAGGGCATGCCAGGCTGCAGGGCTGGGCTGCCTAGCAGGGAGCTATGGAGGCAGGGGACAGGCTGCAGGCATGCAGCAAGGCAGCAGAGTGAGAGAAGACCACAACTGTGCTGTTTGCCAGCTGTGGGAACAATCCTGTCTCCCCTGATTTCATTTCTAGCAGAAGTAGTTACCAGCCTTGGAAAAGGCACACGTGAGTGCACCTTTATTGGTATTCACAGCACATGGAATAAGGCTGTCCTGGGGTCTGGCTATCAAAAACCATTGTGGCTACTGCCATGACATGGAATTGTCTCAGCCTGGTGCACTGGGTCAGCTACAAAACATCACACATTAGGTATTATTGCTTCAAAGTATAAAAATGTAGTATTCTCACCAGTAATATTCAAGGGCTTTTTTTTTTCACCCTCCAAACTGTGACAACTCTTAAGATTTCTGTTATGCATCTTAGTTTCTCTATGCTTTTGAGAGCTGGAGGGTTCTGACCTCCTCCACTCAAACCATTTTTTGTTCCAAATCAAAACAAAAATTCAAATTCCCATTTACAGATGGGAAAGACTCATGAAGTGAATTCAAAAGCTCATTTACAGCACCTCTCTGTAGCCCTCTGTGTAACCAGATGAAAAGCTCCTCTCCTGAGGGAACAGGTGCCCACAGCAGAGTCACCAAGCCATCACCTTCCTCACCCCACTGCATCAGTTATGGACAGGGAAATATTTCCTTGCCTGTAAGGGTGGAGATCCACATGAACAAGGGGAGCACCCAGCAGCTCTGTTAGGGCCTTGACCTCAGAGGAGCAGCAGCCTCTGAGCTGCTGGCAGAGCTCCAGCTGGGATAAAGCACATTACTTTCTCTGTCAGCATGACTGCAGGATGACTTTGGGCAAGTTGAGCCTACACTTCCATTGATCTGCACACTGTAATCAGCACTGAGACCATAGAAATTAAACTTTGACAGTGAACCAATACAAAAGTTACCTCTGAAAGTGGTTAACCATCCAGGCACATCAAAAGTTTAGGTGCTCTCTTCTCTGCATCACTCTACATCCCCAACTAAAGACCACAGGACAGGAAGAGTCATTACTCCCTACATTTTAGGTTCCTACCAAGAGTTAGGCTACACCCTTTCAGGACAGCTGACACAATTTTCAAAAGCATCTTAGTGGGTGAGAAGCTCAAGTTTGTCAGAAAAACTCCACATATCACTGCAGATCTCCAAGGGCCTGATTAACTCCCTCACCCCTATTTTTTTAGCTTAAGGCTCTAAACCAATTAAGTGGCTATTCATAGCACTGAATTTAAGGTAGGAAAATTACTTGATGATATCCTACATTCACTCAATCTGTTTTGGTTTGGGGTCATTTTGTTGGGGTTTTTTGTGAGAACAGCAGAAGCTACAATTACTGTCACTAGAAGCAGCACACAAAGATATGAAAGTAGGTCAAGAGCAGGAGTTGACCCAAATGATGAAAAATTACTGCTAGAGTCCTTGTTTCATGAACAGGTCTGAAGCATTTGGTAGTCCTGGGATGCTGTGTGACCTTCCCAGGTGGGGCTGATTCAGCATTTAAGACTGATTTGCAGAATAAAACATTGTTGCATTTACAGAAACACAAATTATCAATTCCTTTTACAGTTACTTAGAGCAAAGAGTGTTTTTTCTTTAAAATTGATAAATCAGCAACACAGATAAGTAATGGCAGGCACACAAGCAATTCCAGCACATGAAGTTCTGTTTTCTATTATTCACAACATTTTAATGCACTTTTAGAGGTTATATAGGGTACAAATGAAGAGATTGCAATTTTACAAGGGAACAAAATTGTAGGAGGACTTGTAAATCCTATCCACATGAATACTTTTAACCCACAATTTACATGGGGATAGTCTTTGGAAAAATAGCAGGATTTGCTTCTATATTCAAAGAATTAAGATCAAATCAAGTGTAACTATTAAAAGTAGGTTCTGTAAGAAAAAGTTTTCATGCAACTTAAACCATCTCTGAAATACACAATATTTAATTTCTGTAGTTTTTTCCACAATACAGATAGTTCCAATTCACTTTTTTAACAAAATTAAAATCAGGCATAATATATACACATTGTGAAAAGGGGAAAAAAATAACTTATGTCTCCTCAGTCCATGAAAACACTAAAAACCTCTGTTATGGCTGCAGCTATATCAAGAAGGAATAACATAGATGTAAAGCCTTAAAGAAAAGGAAAACACCACAGACCTAAAAAATAAAGCAATCTTAACAGTCATTATTCTGTAGAGAATCAGAGGATCTTTAAGGTTGGAAAAGATCTCCAAGATCATCAAGTCGACCTTGAACACCACCTTGGTCACCTAAACCATGGCACTGAGTGCCAGAGGTTTTTTTGGCACATTTCAGCAGCTCCACCACTTCCCTGTTCCAACTCTTCACCATTCCTCCAGTGAAGACATGCACACAACCACACAGAGCACAGCACTGTCTGCTTAGGAGTTATATAAGACAAAGAAGCAGATAGCCTAAACTACTGGGTAATTTTTAGTTGTTTTTATGCTTATTTGACTGAACTCTTGAATTTCTTGGGGAAAACTTTAGGTTATATAACTGCACTTTGCAGATGCCAGCATCTGAAAAACACCAAGCCATCTGGTATTTAGAGAAAGATTAAGTGTGTAATGTAAATTTAGTGGCATAGACCAAAATCCTTCCGGTATTTTGGCAATCCCAACGATAATTGAAAGCAGAGAAACCTATTAATTCCACTAAACTTTGCATTTACTACAAAATACCAGCAATGCAACAAGAATCTCCTGAAGCAAGGGGTCCAAAACCACTTGATGCTACACAAGTACTTTTCAGTCTACTCCAAGTTTCTCAACATCTGCCTCATTAAGCCCTTTGCCTTGCTTAGGGGTGTTTTGGTTTGGTGAAGTTTTTGGGGTTGTGGTTTTTGGTTGGTTGGGGGTTTTTGGAGGGGGAAGGAGAATCTAGAGACATCCAGACACACTACAGGAGGTTACAGTGCTGTTTAAAGCTCACATGACTCCTAGAAAACAACGCTGTGAAGGGTTATTAACTCTTCCACTATCACTGATATTTTATAACAAAATATTGGGTTTGGACAGAAGCACTGACAAAGTCCTGCTTGCATCCATTAATCTGAGGTGGGTTTTTTGCACTGTGTTTCACTGGAATTTCTGCATGGCAGTCTCTCCTTTGTAGAAATGTGGGATTCAGCTCAGCTGCAGTACCAAGAGCAATACTGTATAACTTATAATGCACTTATGCTTTAAGCAGTGATGTAATCCCTCCATGGAACATGTGTGTAAATGATGAAGTGCTTGCACATGGGATGCTGAACTGGCAGGCACAGCTCTGAACTGCTCATATATGAACCTCTCCTTGGATATTTTACTGCCAGAGGTTCAGCATTAAAAGCAGTTTGCATTCCTTTCAAAAAAGGCTGTATTGACAAACTGAGTTGAGAAAATTAAGTATTTTTGAAGAGAAAAATAAATAATCTGAGAAGCCTAAAATCAGACTTAAGATTTGTCAGAAAGCCTAAGGCAAAAGAATAAATAAGCTGGTGTTTTATTTGCACACTTTCATAAGGCTGCATGGCCTCCCTCCCTGTTTCATCTGAAAATAAACTTCAGCTTCTATCAGTCACAGTACTGGGAAACAACTGAAAGTTGATTTAAAGGTCTGAAACAACAAACATTTTAACTTACTCTAGGCATCTAAGGTAGTAACTCACATCCAACTTTGGCCTTGAGTTCATTATGCAGGGACATTTGTTCCAACAAAGGAGGCTCCAGCTTTTATCACAAGGCCTCCTGAAATGGGCAAAGTGCTTCCCTTGTACCTAAACAACATTCCAATAAATAATAGTGAGGTTTGACTAATTTGCCTGAAGTCTCTCTGTAGTTACTTGCCTCAAGTGTGGTATTACAGTTATTAACTTCATTGTGCACATTACCTTTGCTGCTTAGGATGCAAAGAGTGAAAGAAATTATCTTGGCTTGCAAGATAATTTGCAAAAGGCAAAGTTTAAGGAAAAAGTGTGAAACCAAACTGCCAGGCAATGAATGCCAGCAGTGCCCAATGCTAGTTATTGCTGCCTACCTTCTGGTGCCTTCAGTAGCACTTTGTTTCTTGCTATTCTCCTTCAATTTGAATTTGATGTGCTCTGTACTTGTGTTTGAGATAGACTAATGAAAAAATAGCACATAGTAAATGTTTTGGTAATAGCAACTAGTTTAAATTTTTTAAAGTTATTAAAAAAATAAGAAAGAATTAGTAAAAAGTAAAGTCAGATGAAAAAAGTACAAACAGAACACGGATTATATTTTCATTGACCAACTTAAAATGCATCAGTGATAAGAGAGGAAAAACAAACAAAAAGCAAAACAAGAGACCACAAAGCCAGAAACAGCAAATAAGAGGTGAAATAAAATAATAGCAGCTCAAGAAAGAAAGAAAATAAGTAAGTTGGTAACTTCAATATATGGTATAGATAAAAAAGAGCTGGCAACTAAAGAAAATAGATGAGGAACAAAAATATGGGAATAACAGGAAGAAAAAAGAGCAAGAGAAATCCTTTTTAAATATGAATAACAACTATACCTGCTCTGAAAGTTCAATTTATTTTGCATTTCCCCTTACCAGCTTTTTCAACTTCCCAAAATCTTCCCTGCTCCAACTCTCTGAACATCCTCCTGTTTAGAGCCACTAGGTTTCCAGGAGCTGAAGGGATTCTTATGGTGGCTATTATTACCCAAAAGCTATTTCAAGGCTGTCTGCATTCTGAGCACACACATATCCCATAACCTCTTTATGGCTGCTGAAATACAAAGGGAGGCAGGAGTATGGGGGAGGAAGAACTTAGAAATAAAAAGGAATAAGGAATATAGGTGAAATCTGAACTCCCATATACTCACATCCTAAATAGCCTCAATACCCATCAACAAGCTCTGCTGGTGAGAAACATGACATTCACCAGCTCCCAAGGCCTTAGGCATTCCAGATCCATACAAACAGATGGGGAAACATATGAGCATATATAGTTAGGGTTCAGACAGCCAGCAAATGCACAAGGAACTCCCCTCTCCAACTCTAACAGTTATCCATGGCTAGTTTTAAGCCATCCTGGTCCCCCATGAGAGCACCAATGACAGCACAGCAGAAAGGGCAGGAAACAAGAACAAGACAGGTCAGTATTTTGGGAAGGGAGAGGGAAAATCCCATTAGCTTATGCCTGTTTGGAAAGTGTTTGTGGAACTACAGCATCTGACCATTTTAGGATTTGGCAATCTACTCACGCTTTTATGCCACTGAATAAATCTTTAAAAGGCAATTAACAGCATTCCTAAGGAGTAGTAACTGCAACACAGTGAAAAAGCATGTCAAGAGCAAAAGTTACTGTCTGTCAATCTGGGCTTTAATTCACCAGACTAGAGGAGAACTCAGGCCTCCAGAACAGGAGGTTTTGGTACATCCTGAGCTCTGCAGCATCAGTGCAAAGCAGAGCAAACCACGCTAGTGCCAATTCTTTCATTACTGATGGAATCAGTCATGAAGTGCTTTAAACTGTTCACTTCCCTCCCTAAATCCTTAATGCTATGGGATCTCTTTGTCAACCTGAACAAATGGCTTGTTTTAAGATGCTATAGAAGATTTATATCTGTTTGTGTATTTTCTAAACATTTATTTCAGAATACTTTAACCCTCCTCATCACTAGAGCAAGGCTGCAGCATCTGGTGGTTGTTAAAACCAGGAAATTCCTGTTTTGCTCTTATGAAACTGTTGAGAGTTGATAATTGTTTTTTTGGGTTTTTTTTGTTTTTTTTTTAATTTAGCTTTGCAATAAGGTATTTTAAAAAACTAATAAAATAGTGAATTTGATTTAGTAAATTTTTAAAATCTGCTCATGCTAAACTCAGACATCAGTCTTCTGCAATTCAAAAAAGCCATCAGAAAAGATTTATGAAGTGTAATTTAATGAATTATCATCATGATACTTAATAGGTAGCATTTTGGACTCATCAATTTTAAAGGTCTAATCCATGTAATAGGAAAATGATACGGAAGTTCACACATCATTTACTCTTGGTGCTTCAGCTTCACTATAGCATTTTTTTTTACAAGATCATGAAAAGATTCTGAATCTTGTACAGAACTTAATCTTCATATCCTTCCTGAACATTACTATGCACACCTTGGCTGTACATTTCAATACCTTTGTGTTTCAATTCAAAACAAAACATGGTCTGTCCTTATTGATTTGTTATCAGTGGTGTATAATCAGAAACTGCCAAGAGCAGTGACAAGAATGATCCATTAAGCCCTAAATGTTTCATTTCAGATTGACCAGTATCACAAAAAGAAAAGCAATGTTCTCCTAATGACTGTTTTTCCCCTGTATTTGGAGGTAAGCTGTGAATGACCTAAGTCCACAACACACAGAATGCGAAGCTGCTGAAACTGCAGGCAAATTATCCTGCAAAACATGAAAAATCTGCCATGTCTTGCTTCTGGTTGGGTCCAGCATAGGGCTGGGGTAAAACACTGTCCACCCATAGCTGCTGCTCCCTCACAGAATGACTCAGGCACTCAGTTGCCAGCCAAGGAGACAGGCAGAGATTGCATGTTCCAAGTTCAAGTCCCCAGAGAGCTGGCCAGTTATTTGTTGTAGACTCTCCTCTCAATCACCAAATGTCATTAAGTGAAGCTAAGAGTATGTTAAACACTTGGAATATTTCCCCCTATATAAACAGCTGCTGTAGCTGCAAATGGAAAGTTACAGAATTGCAAACAATTGGTATTAAGTGTAAACAGAACACATAAACTACACTTTATTTCACAAGAAATAGGAACCTCAGGGTTAAGGGGGTTCTTTGTACACATTTTGTAATTTACTATCTTAGGTGTATATATACACAGCTTAGCACACCAGAGCTGGCCATAGAGTACAAGTCTTAACTCTACAGCCACCCTGAAATCCACAGGCATTCAAAACACTTTTTTTAATAGTATAGCATATTGCTAAAATGTCTAGCTTAGAGCCCATCACTGTCTCACTGTCTAAAGTTTCTTTTGGCATGAAGACTTTCCAGGATACTCCAT
>VZTN01020362.1:331-52487 GCA_013400515.1 Erpornis zantholeuca
GAGATTAAAGGTTGTGAATCACTCATTATGTACTGTGATTGTATATCTACTGTTTAAAAAAAAAGCTGAAATTTTATTTTGCAATCATTAATATATGCAGCTGCTGTTCAGTGTTACCCAAGAATCCTATCGGTATTTGCATCAGTTCGGATTAGCAGCTTTGTGAAATAGGGGATGAGAGGATTGGGATCTCTTCTTCCAGAAATAAGAGTTGTTAAATTGGTTAAAATTCAGATGTTTGTGATGTGTGACTGGAATACATGTTAAATCTGTCCCTCTTATGCTAGTTACCTGGAAAACATGGCTACTAAATTCTTAACATATATTTTTTTTTAAAACTGAAATTGGCTGCCAGTTTGTTTTCAGCTGCTTAACTGATTTGCAGCTCAGTTCTCATGAGATGCTTTGCTGGGTCTTGTGAGTGTGGTGCTTCATCAAAATGTGTAAAACTGTATTTAATTTCTTCAAGTTAATGTAATGTAATTGCTATTAACTTGATCTGTATTCCATTCAACTTCATATTTGATGATAATGCTTGGTCTTTCAGTTGTATTGATCTTCTTTAATTTCAAGAATAGCACATGCAGAACAATTCAGAGAATTTTTTTAGTTACTGAAACTTATGCTTATTTTAAATGTTAATAAATAACTATCATTATCTGCTCTTTGAGTTGCTAGTGAGTATTGATGATTTTATTGAAAACAAAGTCAAAGCTGGAGACAGGAATGCTTGTCTTGGGAAGTGGATGAAATACTGGAATACTGAAGAG
The DNA here is from genome assembly GCA_013400515.1 of Erpornis zantholeuca. Classification (NCBI taxonomy): domain Eukaryota; kingdom Metazoa; phylum Chordata; class Aves; order Passeriformes; family Timaliidae; genus Erpornis; species Erpornis zantholeuca. The sequence continues at coordinate 1,102 of VZTN01020362.1, forward strand.
AACTCAGCTGTATGAGACAAAGGATGTTAAAAAGCCAAGAGAGTGTTGTGAAGTTGGGTCTTCATTCCATTTCAGTCTAGCTTTTCCGATGCTGGAAGAATCTTTTGAGCAAAGAGTTAAAATTAAGCACATTCACACAGTCCAGCTGAACTCCTGAATCGGTCTGCGTGCAATGGGATTTTCGTTTTGGGTTTTTTCCCCTCATTTTTCTCATATCTCTCTTCTGCTTTTTTTCTTCACATTATGATTTTGCTCTTGGTCTTACATCACTTTACAGCTTTAGCTTGCTTTCCAGTGTAAGGTTCCTTGTTTCATCCTTTCTTTAGTTAGCAATACATTTTGCAAGGCTTGGAATATTAGTTGTGTTCAGAGCATTGGCTGTTTTCCTGCCCCAGGTCATTGCTTCTGCCCTAGACTTAGCCAGCTGATCCCATAGGCAGCAATATTTCTATTCCTACTTAACGTTGGTTATCTGAAGAGTGGCTCAGTTACTAGTTTATTTCTGAGAATAATAGTTGGAACAGGCTATAGTGATGAGTTGCATCGTTTTTATTCTCATACTGATTAAATGACAAGACAATGAAATACGAGCTTTACATTAAAAAATACTGAAGTTTTTGCGCACAAGCTGTGTTTTGAACACTTTGTGGCTTAACTTCCTTGTGTGTTCTATTGTGTGTTTCTCTGTGCCAAATCTGTCTTAATGTGTTCAAGACCTTTTAGGCAGACTGAAAAAGTTTGTTAAGCATGGCTTTTCTGCAGCATTCTACCATGATGGAGTTTCTCACTTGATGTCTGTCTTTAGATCTAAGAGTAAGGTTGCAACTGAAGAATTTAAATCTCATTCAGTGAACCTGCCTGCAATTTTCTATCTACTACAGAAAATTCACTTGGAAGGACACCATGACTTTTTGCCTTCTTGTGACATTTTTCTCCCATTCCTTGCAATTCAATTAATCATACCTATGGTATGTAAAAGAGCAATGAGCTGTTGGTTTATTTGGTTGAAACAAGTGAGAGGGATAATGGGAAATCTTTCCAAAAAATGGGAAACATGAATTGTGCGATATTTTCACAACTACAGGGAGAAAATAACACCAACAAAGCCTAAGGTAAACGAAACTGGAGGAAATGCTGTCCAGATGTACAGTTTTGCTACACATTTGTATGTATGTTCAGTATGGAGCTAAGTTTCTCTTAGGATTTTGAGTATATTTGGTGCTCGTTGGGGTCTTTCATAATTGAAGGAGTTTCTGATCTTAAACCTACAGTTCTAATGATTACTAAGATGAAAAATCTGGGGTGATTTTTTTTTTCAGCAGGGAGAAATTAAAATTTTATTTTATTTTTAAAATTGGAAGGTACTTTTCTTTCCCTCCCTCTCCATCTTCAAATCCCTCAGAAAGACCTACCAGCAGTGCAGGAAAAAGTTTGTGTAGTGCAGCCAAGTGAACAATTAGCTGTGAGTTTGTGATCTCGGGGGCAATCTACCAGCCCACAAAGGGGTGTGCAAAAAGAAGCATCCAGCTGAGGCACTGCTGCCTGTGTGACCCTGGAAGATAAAGCAGCTCCCTTTGCAAGGTAAGCTCGTGAAAGGAGACTTGAAACGGGTTACTCCTGTGTCAGGTCTCTGATCAGATAACTTGCTGGTTTTTACAATTGTTTTCTCAAAAATTAAAAGTACTGCAGAGGCACAAGACACTGGAGACCCCAAATGAGACCATCCCTGCTGCAGAGTATTTTCTTTTCCTGAGCAATGGGAGGAAAAACACCCTCTGAGTACAGATTGACAATGAATGATTTCATGAAGTACTGAGATAATGGTGTGATGACGTGCCCAGAACAGAATAGCTGCTTACTGTGCTGTGCTTTTAAGTAATTCAGTGTGATAAGATTTCTTTAAAAAAATGAGCTAATTTTTCTTAAATTCTGGCATCAAAATACTGTTAGGGAAAGAGGAATTGATACTCAGTTGGCAGTCGAAAGATAATCTTGAATGTGATTTAAAATCTTTATTTCTGCAAACATTGGTGTGCACAAATTTCTCCTCTTTGTATTTTTTGAGAAATAGATCCTCAACTAGAATGCACAAATGTAATACAGTAATTCTTATATTTATACTTAGCCAACCATCAGCAGGCATAAACTCATCTATACTTAACTGATAATATAATAATCCTTTTATAATAAATCACATTTTTACAGGAGAGTTGAAGGACGTGCAAAGGGTGAGATGCTTTAGACTGCACAAATGGATGTCACTGGACTTAAAAGCTTCTAAGACAGACTGACAAAATGGGGATAGTTGAAAGAAGAATGTGCTGACACCAAATATTTTTTATTTGTGTGTGTGTAGTGGGAAAAGAGTTAAATAGAATTCAGTAGCGGTGGGATACATGGAAATCCTAGGGAAAGGACCATGAAGATAGAGGAGCTTTAGGGACTGAAAAGGGTTTAATGAGGAGGTATGGGATGAATCAATGGTAGAGAACGCACAGAAATGGCTGCAAAGGGGTCTTGAAATAAAATTGTTAATAATAATTGAGCATTTTTGAGTCTAGAGTTTGATCTGGGAGAAAACAATTGTAGTACAGGTATTTCATCACACTAGTAGAAGGGAACAGGTGAAAATCTGGGAGAATGCTCCCAGGATGGCTGCAGTTCTTTGCTGGTTGCAATTTTCCACACAAAGGCAAGAGCTTGACCTTGAATCACTCCTGCCTGAGGAAGGAAGTTGAGAGGGATACATCTAGGTAAGTAATTTACCCTCTAATCTGCTAGCAGAATTTAAAGCTCTGTGCAGCTTTTCAAAGAGAAAAGCTGTCGAGTCTTAAGGGAGACTATACCTCTGAGTATGAAATTTTTCTGAAGAGGTTTAAGATGAAGTTTTAGCCTTCCTCTGTCATCTGGTTTGCATCACAAATAATAAAAGGCTCATTGTTGGCTGATTTGGATCTGTTTCGTAGGTCTCCTTACAATCTGTATGGAATACTCTGCTATTGCAGAGAGTTTTGGGGCCATGTTCTTATTCATCACAAAGCTTCACAGACAGGATGAGCCCAAAGTCCTTGGCCAGTAATGTCACAAAGACTAATATCCAATACAGATCAAATTAAAATCTTCTTGTAATGTTAACACAAAAAAGCACGCCAATATAGGAGTCTTCTACCTCAATAATTAAAGAAATGCACCAAAATATCAGATGCAAAAAAGATATATTAAATTGCACAGTGTACGTTTTTATCATGATTTTTTCTAAATCACTTTAAACACTTTTTTATTACTTAATGTAGTGTTCATTCAGAATTTACACATTGTGCTCAAAAAAGATTATAAAAATTGATACATGAAATATGTAAATGAAACTGAATTTCTTTTTTTCCCCCTCTGAACTGGGATTCAGAAAGTATGAAAAGATACTTTAGTCCTAGGTTTTAACATGTTCAAGAAGTTTGTTGCAAAAATATTTTTAAAACTTTAACTCAGCCCTTTTTGCAGCTTTTCTACAATCAATAAGAATGGATATGACAGTTGGACCAAAAATCTGGCTAATCTGATATCCTGCCTCTGATGACAACCAATTGTGAGCACAAGAAGAGCAGTGTGAGAGCAAGGAAAGCAAAAGCTGCCTCCAGCATGCTCACCTAGCCTCCAGTTTGCTGAGACTTTCTAAATCAAGACCCTTCCTGGATTTTAAATTCATTGAATTATTTCAGTTGCTTTATGGTTTATGGATTACACAGATAGTTCAACACAACTTGAACAGACTCAGGAAGCATTTAAATGAAGGAAAATTCTATTGCAAAACATAATTTTTTTAAAAAATTGCTATATCATCTGCAGTAGCAATATGATTCACTAGAGAGCCAAGAACAAAACAGTCCATTGAGAACCCTCAACAGGACAAAATTAAGCATGGATTTTCTCTGTTAAAAAGAAACTTCAACCAAATACAAAAAATTATCAAGATGATAAATGGAATGTTATTCTACAGGCAAAATGGCATTTACTTTGCAAAGTTAAATCTAGTCTGCACTTGATAGAAATGTGGTTGGAAAGTTTCTGTTACTAGATGTGCCTAGAAGGGCTATCCACAGACTTTTCACACTCTGTTTTACCCTGGATAAATACCTCACAGCTCCAGCAACGTTACCTTTGGAGCATTTGGTCAAAGTTTCCATCTTTATGTGCATTTGATATTACAGAGGAAGCATTCTAAAGCAACCTACAGGAGAACTAAATATAGGAGTTAGATGGGGGCAGGTGCTGCACTCCTACTGAATCAAGTGCTTCTGTCCCAGTACAAAGACAAAATGTACTTGATGTAAGGTTAGTTACTGGTTTGGGTTTGTTCTGTACAGGTCTCTTCCCTCATGCTCATGTTGGGGCCTATGGGTATTGGCATAGGAAAACATACTCCCAGGTGAAAACTGGGTCCTCTGCTTTTAGCTGAAATGTAGTTACTTGGGAAAATACTTTCTGAAATAAAGTAAAAGTGCTTAGGAATCAAGGTTTTCCTTCCAGGAACTTCTGTTCCCAGAGCAGGGGTGAGATGCTGCTGGATATTACATCTTATATTCTACAGATTTTAACCTGAGTACTCAGGTTTCTTTTTTCTTTTCTTCAGCTCAGGGTAGAGCCCTTTTGTAGGAGATTGAATTTCAAGTGTACCATAATTTACACAGAGCTCAGGTTATTTTAATGCCAGTATGGAGGGTTTATTGTTTGTGAAAGAGTGACAGCTGGGATGGAAAAAGTCCTTTTTATACATCACCATCATTGGTTGTTACCTGTGCAAGTGCTCATCTAGTTGTCAGCTGTTTTAGGCACCTCTGCTGCCTGTGTGCCCACCTCTGCAGCACAGTTGTGAGCCACAGCTTTGCTACTTGGATTGTTCCCAACCAGACTAAACCAGCTCAGCAGCACCCCTGGATTGCTGCAGGTTTCTGTCTCACAGCTGAACCACATCCGGGGAGTTCAAAGAAGGATCAGTTCAAATCCACTGATATAGCAGGTGCATCTGCAGTGGGGTGAAATGAGAAGATTTGCCTTAAATTTATAGATTAACAGCATTACAGAAAAGGAGGGGAGAGGGTTTTTGGTGCCTCAGAGTTTCTGTAGAACAGCAAACATCCTTTAATCTTCATGCCTTGGTTTCATGTCAGTAATGTAGGCTCTCGTTGATCTAGAAGGGGTTAGGGAATAAATTAATTGAGCTTGCAAACACTGTTAAGTTCAACAAACTTCTTTTGTTTCAGGCTTTCTGACACTTAGTTGATCCCAAGTCAGGATAATTATTCCAGCTCTGTAGGCAGAGTCTGGAATAGATGCAAGAGGAGCTTTGGGAGGCTGTGTTCTCTCCTCTGTCTAAAAAAGCACAGAGAATGGGCTTGATCACTGCTCACATTAACTAATAGTATTCCTCTCCTACTCCCTTGCTTTCTGGCATCTAATATATTGAAGTGACAGATTTAAGTGTGCCAAATGGTTTTTGGTTTGGTTTTGTTTTCTTTTTTTTTTTTTTTTTTTTGCTTTGTAATATCAGCAATTCTTGTATGAAAATTGCTCCTTCCAAGCCTGCCAGTCAGGAAAGTAATACAAGTAATGCCAGTAAACCAGAAATCTTGCTTCCTCCAGTTGGGCCCAACTCGAGGAAATGAAGATGCATTTTCTTACAAACATGACTCTAAAATAGTTTTATCTGGAGGGTGTCCCCCTAGATCACTCTTATAACTGTGTATTTGACAACACAGAATTCCTTACAAGGAATCATGCTTTAATGTTTTTTGGACATTCTGCTAAGCTTTTTTCCATGATACTTTTATATAGTATCTTCCTCTAAGAAGCTGATTAAGTAATTTGTACTTGCAATCTAGGTGAGTCAGACCAGTCTGACATTCAATGGGTATGGATTTTATAGCAAAGAACCATGATTGTAAGCTGAAGGCATTTGAGAGGTTTGAAATACAGAGCTGTATTAATATTATTTGGGCAGATTTCACTTGGAATTTCAAAAGCTCTTTCAGATTTTCTTTTGTCAGATTAGGATGGTGTATCTCCAAGCTAAATCTGGCGTCTTAGAAGTATTATCTATATTTGGATGGGTAGAAGTTAATGTGTGAGCCTAGCCTAGCAAAATGAGAGCAAAGCCATTTCATGCTAAGAGGTTGTTAGTAATAAATTAGAGTGTTTGTATGTCTCTACAAAAAATAAGCTAGACTTCCTAGCTAGGTGAATTAGCCTATCGTGACAGTAAAAACATGCTGGTAAAAAGGAAAAAGAGAACAGTTGAAATCTAGAGGATGTTTTTGCACTGGCAAAATATGAGAAGACTGGAAATGTGAAGGGTTTGAGCACATTTCCTGGAGGAAGGTGATTGAGGTAGGTGTAGTGGGTATGGTCTGTAGGCAGAATTAGGCTGTAGGTGTTAGTGGTACCCTTGCAGTTTGAGGAGAGGCTGTCTCTCACCAGTTTAAATGCATCCTGTGTGAAGGGTGGATGCGTGCAGTGTGGGGCATGCAGCAATCTCAGCTTTTACCACCAGATGAGTGAGATGACTCTTTAAGCGTGTATGTCTATGGCTGGTTTAGACAAGGTACCACGAATGCACCAAGAGCTCTGATGTGGAGAACCAATGGAGAAGGGTTATGGCTGGTCCTGGGTGTGACAGAAGCTGCTTAATTTAGAACCATGAGAACATCTCTGTGTGTGAGGGAGAAATATAGCTCCTGGTTCGGGAGACATTGGGTTTGGAGCAGAATGAAGACAGAGGCAATTGAGACAAATTCTGTGACTAGTATTCTAGTCTATTGAAATTCTGCTGTCATTCCATTAACCTCAGGCACCAATCTACTTTCAGGGAGAGCTGAGGGACTGTCACTTGGCAGTATGTGTTTCTGCCAGGCAGCCAAGGATAGGGGAGCACTGCTGGGGAGGGGTGACGTCCCTCCTCATCTGCCTCCCCCCACACACTCCGTGCCTAGGAGGTGCTTCCACAGACTTGAAAGTGAAGTACTGAAGCATTTTGCTTTTCTCTTAAATTTACACCTCTGTGTTTCAACTGAGCACTGCAGATTTTTATTATCTTCAGTTTTTGTACATTGCTTAGAATAAATTATATCCTCCAGAGTTCTTTAAGTGTGGGAGGGCAGATCCTGGGGTCTGGTTCTGCTTCTTTGGAGTGACCTGTTGACTTCTGTGGCTTGGAGTTAGGTCCCTGACGGAGTATTTGTTGCTAAGGTTCCTACCAGGATGCTGAGAGGCAGAGGTCTTTCAGCTGTGTGGCCAGACACCCTGATATTGCTGCTTTGCTACTCACCTGTGCCAGGTAATGACCATTATCTGTCTCTTGGGCCTGGCAAAGACTAATCCAGAATGCTTGCCAGAGGCAGTACAGCTCTCCAGCTTGGTTAATGGGTTGTGGAGTATTTTTTTTTTTTAGAAGAAACATGTTCTGTCTCTAAGACTGTTCCCATAGCTCTGAAATATTTACAGTTGTTTTGTTACAGATACAGTTGTTTCATGCAAAGTGTTCTGGTGTTGAGTCAAAATCCATACCTTTGCAGTTGAATCCAGATCGACCCAAAGCTGATTACAAAGACGATAAACTATTCATAAACATTTTTTCATGGTGCTACGTGTATCTGCCATGCAAACATGAAGAGATGCTACTATTCCAGCCTTGATAAGCAGGCACTGAATTTCATTTTAAGAAATTTGCTTTTGGATAAAGGTGTCTTTGACTCTTTAGAGCTGGCACACTGTGTGATGTGTGAAAATACTAGATATTCACTGTCTGGGGAAGGAAAAACCTGGGTTTTTTAAAAAATTACAAATAGAGTGAAACTTCTAAGACATGACAGCAGAGGGAGCCATTGGGATTTGGTTTACTTGGTTCTATTTTAAAGACAAAAAAAAAAGGGACTTCAAGTTATAGAGCATTTTCCCCCTTCACATTTAATTGAATTAGAATGTGGGGGGCGAGGGGGGGGGAAACCCGTGCTGGTTTAATACATTTTACACCAGTGCCACTTGTGGTACTGAGATGCTTCCAGATATTTGGTTATTTTAGCGTTCTGGGCCTCTTCCTAATGAAAATCTGGGAACACGATGGTGCAGCAAGCAATAGCATTAGCGTGTCAGATACATGAAATCTCCACCACAATGTTCAGTGTTTTTTATTAAAATCTGTACTATGAATCCGTGTTATTTTTAACCTGTATTTATTACTGGCCTAATTTTTTATGTCTACTGATATTTCTTTCTACTGTTTTGTGTTTACTTCAGTCTGTATACTCCCATATGTTTGCACAGTGCCCGAAGCTGTGTGGGCTTTGCAAGAACGCTAACAGAAGTTCCCCAAAGCAAGCTATGTGTGCACAAAATGTGCTTCTGCATTTTCAGAAATCTTGTTCACAGATAGGCTGTCGCGATTGGCTAAGAAGCAAAAAGGAGTTTAAGTTCTTATTACTGACTCTCCCTCTTACCTGCTAGAAACCACCACGACAAAATGATAGCTCACAGTGCTGCCCGGTGCCTCCACAAACATCGCGGGCATGGTCCCTGAATCCACCGGTGCGGCACAAACTGTGGTGTGGGAGGAGACAGCGGAGGGGGGAAGATGAAGTGAGCTGCCTACAGCAGATCGATGCCAGTATACATTTTACTCCAGGCATCATAGTTGCTGTAAAACAGAGCTAGGTGATAATGTTTGCATTAGCACCATATTTGCCATGCCTGCTGCACTTGGTTTGCATCAGGACTCTGCCATCGTGCAATTCCTGATACCTAAATTTGAATAGCAGCAGTAAGAGTTTCACATTACCCTTCATGATGATTCACATGTAGTTACATCCTTAATGCACATCAGTCTTGAAAAGGATATATTCCTCTTCAGTTCACAGCTGTGGTGCGTTTCTTTGTGTTTTGGGGTTTTTTTAAATCTATTTTTGGTTTTTTTGGTAGAGATTTTTTGTTTGTTTGTGGTTTTTTGGGGGTTTTGGTTCCTTTTTTTGGTTCTTTTTTATGAAAACATCTAAGATGCAATGCTGATTCAATGTTTGAATGTTCCTCATGTACTTGAGGAAAGATTTTCATTTCATTCTTATCTCAGTATCTCACCTTCATAATTGTTCTAGTATACTTCTAGAGCCACTGAATGCTTGTTGACAAACATGGATATTGGAATGGTCCTTGGACCTCAACACACTTCTTTTTTTTTAATATTTTCCTGTGTGGGCAGAGAGCATGCAGATTTGTCTTGTTATCAAAGGACACTGAAGGTTTTCAGTTTTGGATATTAAGAGTGGAAATTGCTGTGCTTTAAATGATGGTTCATAGCCATTTTTTCGGTGCACAAAATTCTGCATAGATCTGTCAGAGTTCAGTGCAGTTTATTTCTTTAATAGTAATATGTTTAACTGGAGATTATTAGTCATCTGTGGAAAGAGATTTAGCTGAAGACAAAAACGTGCTTGGAACCAAAGGCAATGTTCTCAGTTTAGCAAACCTAGACTCTTATATACACAAACAAAAATGAGAGTCCAGAGACTAAATGCAAATGGAAGTGAGACTTCATGCTAGAAGACCTAACTGCAGCCAGACAGATTTATATTGTTTTCATGCTAGCATTGTTGCTTCTATACCACCTGTAGAGCTAAATGTATCATGAGCAGGGACAGATTTGCTGACCCCATCACTTCTGTGTAATCCCCACTTCCCTCTATGTCAGTGCTGACACTAGTCCCAAAACACAGAAAATCGGATGGTAAACTAAGCTGCCAGAGGTTGTATAAATAATGTGAGCTCTCTGAAGTGCACTGTGTATTCAAATCTGCAGTTTGCAGCTTCCAGGTGCATGGGAAGCCTTTGTGCAGTAGATGAGATGAGGTGTTATGAGCTGCTGCACAGCAGCAGAGTGAATAGAGGAGAGTTCTGAAGTTTTCTGCTTTCTGGTCTGAGAAGGTCCCTCTGCCTGGGTTGCTCTTAGAGTAACCTGTGCCTCTGTGGTGTGTTCCATCTGCATCAGGGCAGCCAGGGTCCTGCTTATGCCTGTTTCTGAGGTGTATTCAACCTCTTCCCTTGGTAAGGTTAACTGTTTTGATGGCTGCTAATTGAGGTAAAATATCTGCAAGAAGGGAAGAAATTCATACTTGCCAACAGGATTCCAATAAATTAATGAGATGTGTGTTGTTTAGTATGATCCTGCAAGATTTCTGTACTCAGAGAAAATGATTGCTTTCTTCAGGCAGAAATAATAAAAATTATTCTTGTTTTGATGGATCTATTAGTCCTTGGTCTAAACAACAAAATGATGCTTCCAGGAAGAAATTTGTACACATAGATAGAAATCTTTAAAGAAAACACAGACAATTAAAAGCAAGATTCTTGGGATTTATAGAATCTTGGGTCACTATAAGTATGGCGCTGACTCAAAAATAAAAACACGATCTTACATTTTACCTGGATTGGGTATTTCCTCTGAAATTGAAACATCAAAACATGGACTGTTCTTGCTTTTGAATTTTTTGAAAAATTGAATTAATAACTAGGATCTTGAGATTTAAGCTTATCAAAATTTAGAGTAAAGAAGAATGAGTGTTCACTTCATTTTTTAATTCAATAACTGCCACAGCTGTAACTTGATGGGATTTTGCACTGGACAGCAAGGAAGGAACAGTAAACTCCTGTCCTTTTGAAGACTGCTCCTTCTGAAATCTAATAGCAACAATTTATCTGCCTTAGCAGATGTTCCACTGTTGTTCATGCAAACAGGTGTGCAAAATCTGGGGACATTAGTTTTTAGGTTAAAGAAATATTTTTTTAACTCTACCCTAAGACCCTGTTTGAATCAAAATTTAAAATGTGCATTATGTATAGTAATTACATTTCAAATCCTGTTATACCAGCTAGTTCTTCAATTGAGATTATCAATGTTTTACTTAAATCTATAATGCCTGAACTTAAAGTATCATGTAAGAAGAGTATTTTATTTTTTTCAGGTCACTAAGACTTTTTATGAGTCATTACAGATATTCCTAATCTCCTTGATATTTATAGTTTGAAATTTTTCTAATGTTAATAAAATGAGGTTTGTGAAACAAGAACTCTTTTTTTTCTTTTCTTTAATCTTACATTGTATGTTTGATTTGAGAGAGTGCTTTCAACTAAAACAACCTTCATGCCATCCTTATGGTTTTTCACTCTTGCTCCCACTTATTAATTCAAATTATCCATTTGTTGCTGGCATGTTGGCCATGTTAGTGTCTTCCTAGAAAAATCATGGCCCTCATTCTTTGTTTATGAATACTTACAGTTGATTTGCAACAGCCCTTGAGTTTGAAATGCAGAAATCTACTAATCTGGGGTTGTAGTAACTTACAATTAATTTAAATGTGGAAGTTAAAAAAGAAATTAAAAACTGAGGAGAAAAGAAGTCTGAGGACTTTGGATTACTGTTTTTAACAACATTTGGGTTAATATATGAGTTTCCGGTATGCAGGATATTAACCTCTCTTTACCTTCAGGAGTTTTGTTACTATCATTCCTTTTTTTCTGCAATCTAATAATGACATTCTTAATTCCTAGATGCAGCACCAAATGAAATCTGGGGCACTCTGGCATGTCTGTCCATTGTAATTACTTTCTTAAGTTTTTTAAATTTAGTGACGGGTTGACCTTCTGAAGTTCCAGCTGTCATATATCCATGACAACATGGTGTTATTAAATGCTATAGCAACCTTCATGTTCCTGTATGTACTTGTCCTTATTGCCATTCACACGTCTGGATGGTTCTCAGTTATGGATGCTGAAATGATGAAGTAGATGCAGAAACTCTGTCGCTTTTGCAAATGTAATGTCTGACCTTCATAGCTGTACTCTGCCACTGGGGACCAGAGATAAACAACTCATCTTGTTGGCACTTCTGTTCCTGTGGGCAGATGTGCACTCTTGAGATCATCAGGTTGAAGTCACTGCGTGAACTTTGACTACTTAGCTGCTTACTAGGAAAGCATTGAAAAGAACTGACAAACCTCACAAACAACTGAGCAGGCCAGCTTGTGGCTGTGTTGGGAGTTACCTGGTGTCATACATGGAAGTACCAGTCTGCACATATTATTTGGGGTCATGTATGGAAGTACCAGTCTGCACATATTATTTGGGGTCATGCATGGAAGTACCAGTCTGCACATATTATTTGGGGTCACACATGGAAGTACCAGTCTGCACATATTATTTGGGGCCATGCATGAAGTACCAGTCTGCTCCACAGTATGGTCCCTCATGGAAGTAGTCTCTGCTCTGTAAACCGTGGTCACTTATTGTGGATATTGAGCTGTGGCTGGCTGTTGGCTGTTTGAGAGAGATCTTCAAGCCTGAAATAGAGTTTCCTCAGATGACTGGAGACCTGTGTTGCTCCTCAGGAAGGCTGACATCTCCCCTGTGCCAGTGATATTAAAGGTTACCAATGCTTGCAACTAAATTTCTCAGAGGTTATTATTCAGGCCACGTAATTTTTTATATCCGGCAACTTTAATGCTATTAAAGGAGGCTAGTTGTTTCTTCAGTGGCAGTTGAATGAAGTTTGGTTCTGTTCACTCTCCCTGAGCCTGCTATTAGTTCATTATTGAAATGTTTGCTTTTAACCAAGTTTGTATTAATTTGATTCATTCTGGCTTCAAAAAAATTATAATTTCTTCTTTTTTTTGCAACTTGGTAATTTTATGACCATCAGAAGATATAAAACAATGTGTAGGAATTAAGTTCAGTTAAATGGTTTTCCATTGGCCAAGCACAATATGACACTGCTTACCTTCAGAAATTTGTTTTCTTTCACTGATTAACTACAAACAGTAGATCTAAACCAGTAGCTATTGAGGAGTTTATCATGCATCTGATGTTAGTTATTTCTGTTATAATTGTAGCGAGAGATATCTCATATTATTTTCTTGTAAAAGGATATGGATAATATGCAGTTAGGCTGGTTGCTTCCTAAATACTTGATCTAGGGACCTTTTACTAGTATAGTAAAACAATACTATAAAGGTGGGGTAGAAGATCTAAAGTTCTTCTAGAAGTTCCAAAAAGGTGGGGTAGAAGATCTCCAGTAAATTGATACCAGGTTATGTGGTCCAATGGACAGAGTAGGAGTTGAAGTGTTATAAGATGCTGTTTTTACATTAGATTTGACATGACATTATTGCCTCACTGTTCTGGGCCTTAGATTAACTCCTTTCTGAATGGGAATGGCAACACCTCACTGTTTGGGGAGTGAGTTGGTCCTTCTGAATGAAAAGTGTTAGAAATAAATAATCAACCAATAATCCACACTTGTTCTGATTCTGATAATGGTGTTTAACAATAACATACTTAATCTAGATGAGGCTTTTTTAGTATTTATTACACTTTGGAAACACAGGATGCAGTCTTTTTCTTTTAGGTATAGTGCTTAGGAGCTTGCATGGGCAACAAATGAGACAGTACTCTCCATTACACCCAAAATATCTCCCAAAGTTATAAGAAGAAAAAGAAACTTCAGAAAGGAGAAGGAAAAAACCATATTTTAACATTTTCAAGTTTATAAAATTTGGAATATGAAAGAAAATGTCTGCGTTCCAGAGCATGTTATTTACCACACTCAAATTGGAGCTCAGGGGAACTTCAGAGGATGCACTGCTCAAAATATTATTCAACAGAAAGTGTAATAAAAAAATTTAAATATTAAAAGTTAGTCACAAATAATCAGAAAAACAAGGCTTTCCCCCAAAGCATATCTTTAAATATTAACTACACTAACTTTTGATCTTCATACTTAATTCAAATTCAGGATAGATTCCAGACTCAACCTGAAAGAAAATTCTGATATTTTTCCCCCCTCATTTGCAAGATCTCTGCTCAATGCCATATTGCTTCTTTACTTCTCTATGATGCTCCATTTATCTAGTTATGTTCTATAACACACATGCTTTAATATTTTATCATGGGAGCTGGGCTCCTGGGCAAAGAGAAGGCTTCATCTCTTGAGATTGCCTAGATCATAGGCTAAAAAACTAATCCATAGACGTGCTTTCCTCTGACTTGAATGTGAATTAATACTTCAGATTTTATTCTGGTATCAATTACCCACTCTACATGCTGCATGCTCTGTTTCCCTTGCTCACTCTCTGACTGTCCATCTACTAGTGTTGATTTCAGCTCTTGGGTATTCCACTCCTCTCTTCACTTTCACTTCTCCAAAATCCCTGGAAATCCTACCTGCTGTCATTTTATTTTCCGGTTCTGTGCTAGGCCATTTCCTATCCTGCTTCTTTCCCTTGTACTCTCTGCAAGCAACTCCCATGATTTCCTGATAATTTCTTTCTAGCTCCTAGCAGTGATAATACTGATTTTAACTACATGTCCTTCTTCCAAATCCAGACTAGTTTCAGCTTTTATTCTTCTGTTCCTTCTTTCCTGGTTTTTTTTGGTCATATTTTTCAGAGACTGGTGTTATTTCTACACTTGTAAACTTACTCTCTGTTGTCAAATTACCCTCTACTTCCCAGTCACCCCCATCCCCAGATGTGTGATATCTCTTCATGAATAGCCAACCATTAATTGAAGTCCACAAAGGGTCTGTATTTTTAACCTTTTCATTTATATAAACACAAAAGTTTTATTTTACTCATTCACATATATAAAGATATGAAAAATACATTAAAAGAAGACAAGCTATTCTTTCTGTTATATATTCACAGATCCACATCCCATTTTTGTCTTCAAGGTAAGTCTGCTTTCCTTCTTCCTTCAGACCTAAAGGGCAGTATGTTTTTGGGTACTGTCTTTGTCTCTGCTGCACATTACAGCTAATTGTTGCAGATTTTTTCTGATATTTCCAATCCAATTGGACCAGCAACTTTTTTTCTAATTTTCTCTGTCATGTATTATAACATCTCTTTTGGCATGGGAATTGCTGCCTTACTTTATTCAAATGTGCAGGACAGAGTTTTCAACTTTGTCAAGATTTTTTTCTTCCCCCAGGCCATTGCTAAGACTTTATCAGTTCTTTAGCACATTGCACACAAACTTCAGGCTCCTTCCCAGCCTTCCCACCACTTCTTCCACTGTGATTGTACCAACTTCTTCCTTTGAAATAAACTACGGTGCCAATTTTTTTCTCTCCTTCAATTTTCTTAAAAATACCATCACTCTCTTTTCATACTGCCATCTTACCACATACCCTCCTTCAAAATCTTTGTGAATCACAGAGGCAGCTCAGAGAAACTTCTTGCTGTCGCTGCCAGGATGATTCCCTGGCCAACAGATGGATGAAACCCTCCATTTGTGACTTCATGGTATTTCTTTTTTAGTTATCTTAGAAACTTTGTAGGTTCCTATATTGTCCTGCTAATAAAAGGAGTCCTGCTCCATAACCTAGCCTCCTAGTTTTTTTCATAGCATGAATAATATAGATGTCTCAATTTATAGATTAAAGTTTATAGAGTTATACTTTAAAGGTTAATGATTACAGAAAAATATTTGATTTTTTTTTTCTTAAGGCACAATCTTGTTCTATTGAAAAATTCTGAAGACTCATTAAATCACAAAATCTACATGATTTCCTAAAAGAATATCACTGCATTGGCAGTAAATTGTTTGTTGTTATTACTATTATTTTGTTCTGTCTACAGAGTTTAATTTTCCAATGAAAAATTTTAAGCAGTTCTAGACCTGTGAAAAATGCTCTCCTTTTTGGGCTGATACCTGAGTTTTCAGAACTGAACATTTTTCCTTCTCATCAGTTAATGCCAAAGAAATTCACAGGAAAACCTCACTGCTGGTGTTCCAATCTGTATTGATCAGCTGACCTACCCTTTTCCCAGGGAAAATGAAGAGGTACTTGCACTGTAAGTTTTTTGTTTAAACTACATAGCACTTTGGCACTCAAAGAGGTACCAGGAAGGTTTGTTGGGTCTGTGCAGGTACTGCTGTACTGTGTCACCAAAGACTCCTCTGGATTTAATGGAAAACCTAAACTGACCAGTGAGAGGAAGAAAATATTGTGGTGTATTGACTTTGCATTGAACTTTTCTTTTTGTTTTTTCTTTTGATTGCATAGAATAACTGTCAAAAAAAAAAAAAAAGTATTATCCAACAGGTCAGTTCTTTTTAAAATGTCACCTGTAGATTCCCAGCAGAGTCAATGGAAGTTTTCTCATTGTCTTTAACAAAGGAACATTTGAGATTCGAATTTTCTTGTGGAAAGGAGAATCCTTTCAAGAAAGGAAGCAATGATAACAATCAGTGCTGCTGGTGGAAGGTGATGTGCTTTCCTAGCTTGTGGTGTCTCCAGGTGAGCACAGGTGCCTTGCTGCAGCCTTGGATCTTGCAAATGCCTTACTTCCAGCCTTAACACTTTGTGGTCAAAAATACTACCAATGTTTTATTAATCTTTTTTTAGAATGAAATGTGTACCTTTCTGTTTGCCGGCAGATGGCAGTGGTGTAGGAGTGTTAAGCATGACCAGCAAAAAACCCAGGGGCTTTGCTACGGCTGTTTCCAGGCTGCTGTGTACTCAGTCTTTTCCAGCTGCGAGGGGATTATGAGCATATTTCTCCTTGGTCTGCATAAGTTGATTCATCTCATCAGCACTTTCTGATCAATTGATACATTTTTGAAAGCTTGTTTTTGGCAATTGCTTTCTAGTGTGTGAAATGATACCATCTTGGGTATTGATGAAAATGGATGCTAATGAAATAAACAGAAGCACTTTTTACACGGCCCTTCCCTAGTGACACAGGAGCATTGAGCATCTTCAAGCGTTTTTTCCTCTTACAAATGGCCAGGTGAACATTTTCTGATTTGTATAGTTGTCTTTTAAAAAATCCGTTTGCATCACAATGCAGGATTTGAAATCGGCTGGTTTTGGTAACTTTTAATTTCTAAGGAAGTGTCGCTCTGCATTTATCAGGGATGGCTTTATTGGAGGGGGATATAATGAGCTGTTAACCCCTTGTTGGCATGAGTGGATATGGGTCTTGCTTCCATCTGCAGTCCTGGCTCCAGAGCCTCCTCCCACTCAGGTCAGGGCTGGAGGGGTGCCCGTTTCCACAGCGTGCTCTCTGATGAGTCATGCCCTCCCATACACAGATGCAGAAGGTAAGTGTGTGTTTTGGTTTCACACTCAACCCCCCTGCTCAGCTGCTCTCTGAACCTGAATATACTGCACTCTACAAGTTTACTGATTTTTGTATGTTAATTAACAACTGCTAAAGTGCATTCAATGCAAGGCCAGAATCGTTTTCATTTTGCAAGTGCCAGGCATCCCACTGCTTTTTTTGTGCTTGAGCCTTTTCAGGATTCAGAATATTGAGTGTTTCTCTGCTTATGTCCCTGACAGTGGGAGGGATGCAAGACTGACAGAATAGGGTGCCTCACAAATTTGGCTGTTGCTTCTGCTCTTCTCTTTAGTGCAGCTGAAGTCTGATATCATGGGGACTTTCTTTTATGTAACACTTTATTTTGTAAGTGCACCAAGTGTTTCTCAAAGGCTCTTGAAGTCAGCAGCTCAGGTTCACTACACCTGCTCAGGTGGCTGGCTTCCCAGTGGATGGAGGAAAGATGTTCTAGGGTCTTAAGAACATTGAAACAACTCCCAGAGGCTCTTTTGGTTTTGTTGTGTTAAGAAGTTTTTTAAAACTACTGATCTCTAGACTTCGCATTTACACTTTTGCTGCAGGCTTTTTGGTCAGATGATTAAATTTGGGTGATATAGATCTCTACCACAGCTAGGATTTTGAGTGAAGAAAATTAACTCGTGTAGCTATTCTTCATAGTTCTAGAGTTAATTTGGAAAAAACTGGCTTGAGGAGGAATTTGAGTGTCAAGAAGTTGCATAAGTAATTGGCTGAAGTGGCATGTTTTGCACAGAATTATCAGTCTGAAGGGAAACACAAAAAAATGGAGAAAATGCTATCTGTAGATCAGCAGTGTGCAAGTGCACATTTCTCTGTAATAAATCCAATTATAAAACCCCATTTTCTGACTGAATTGTAAGTAAATATAATTTACTTTTAAGTGTAATTAAATATGATGCAAAATGCTTCTAAGAGACTTCATATTAGCAATGACGGCCTTAATTTTATTTAATTTTGCTGTATTTTCCTCATTCTTGGAAATGGGTTGGTTTCTCATGGCAATACAAATCATGGCCCTGCTATATGGCCACAAGATCTAAGCAAAGGGCAACCCACAGAGGGGATATTGAATCACTGTTCCCCCTGCTTACTGGCATCTGAAACTTAAGAAGCTGTGGTTACTTCTGTTGTTTTTAAACTTCTACCATGTTTAGATAGGCAGTGCTAAGTACCAGCTGATATAAAAATTGCTTTGGTCTTAAATTCAGAATCTTTTTTTGGGAAAAGATTTTTCCATTACATTTTTATTCATTTATCTGAGGAGCAAGAGGGACAAGCAAAGCCTATTGTCAACTATCACTTATCAACTAAATCCAAGCATGTAATTGCTTATGTATTGTGAATTTTATATAGGTCACTGGCCTTTCTGGAATATCCAATAATTAGGATTTTCTACTTGTTTTGATGTTTCATGTAGGAGGTGTGTGGAGGGATTTTGTCTTCCGCTTGGTAGCCTGAAGGTCATTTTATGTTTTAAAATAATTGAAAATAGGTAGAAAAATGAGGGGTTGTCAAAGATTAAATTAGTTTTTAAAGGAAAAAGAATTAATTCTCAAACACACATTGTGATTTGGTGGTTGTTTGTAAGCCCTGAGCACACTGGGGTTCTAGGATGGGGATTCAGAATTTTATTGCAATACAAATAAAGACTGCCCACACTTTAATGATTTAGCATAGTGCACACAGGGCCAGCGAGCTGCATCAGTCAATGCTTTCTGTAAATACCAAAAACTGTTCATGTGAATAATCAACATGCTTATGTAGTTCCAATATTGTTTGCTCTGTACTATACCTTTTAATTTTTGATGATGCTGCCATTTTTAAGAGAGAATTTATGTAGTGTATTACAGAGGAGGCATGTTGTATTTAAGGTGAAAATGGGCTCACTGTACCCAAGATGAAATGAGAATTTGAGCATCATTTCTCTGTTCTCTGTTAAAACCTCTCCATGAATAAAAAAGGTTTTCCCATGGAAGAATATGTGTGTCTCACAAATATGCAAGCATCCTTAGTCCCCACCCCCATGAAGAGAATTGGGGTGGGGGGGAGTAGATGCTGGACTTTTTTGATCTTGTTGGATGAAAATGATATGCAAAGTTCAAATCAAAAGCTGTTCAAAGGAAAACAGCTAACAGGTGTGGAAAAATAGGTAGTACAGGGATTCCTGAATGAAATAATTAAAATCTCCTAGAACATCTGCCTGAGCCCCTGCCCTGTTTGCAGCCTATGCCGACAATTAATAACCTGTGTGACTGGTTTTGTGGTTATTTCATCTCTGCCTGTGAGGACCAGTAAGCTCTTACACTATCCCAGTCAGTGAAGAGGCTGGACGGGGCTGGTACTGTGTGACTAGAAGAGCTAGGACAGGCAAGCAGGGAGAGGGAAAAATCTTGGTTGTTGTTGGAAGCATTAGCAAGCAGCTAATGTCAAAAACATGGTAAAAAAAAAAAGGGGGACAAGGCAAGTAAAGGCAGAGGGGCCTGCAATNAAGACATATCAATAAGATGAGAGTTTACTGGTGTTGAAAAGAAAATAAGATACGTATTTTTCTTGAATAATTGTTAATAAGATATAAAAGTAGCTGCTGATCTGCAGCCATTGCCTTTTCTGCCCTTTCTGCCCTTTCTGGTGTTCTCGGGGGATGCTGTCTCTCCCTCCGAGGTTTTGATAAGACAAATAAAAACAACTCTGAAATGGCAGAAGAAGATTTCTTGCTGCATTTTTTCCAACATGACGAACCAAAGGAAGAAAAGCCCCAAGGCAGAGGACAGGGGGCCCAGACCTTTGACAGGTGACAAGGCAAGTAAAGGCAGAGGTGCCTGCAATGGTAGGCAACCATTTAGGTGACAGAAGTGCCCTCACACCAGCAGCACAGGGGTCATGCTCTCCAGGATCCCACAGGGGCAGGGCAACATACAGACACCATCAGAAAGAGAGGCCAATTTCCTTTCTAGGTGTTGTGCAAACACACAGTATCTGCAGACACCTGTTGAAATTGTGTTCTTGCAATGCAGTTAGAGCTGCATGAGGCATGCTCATGATTTGTGAAGGAGAGGGAACTTAAGCAGACAGGTAATGTTGCTGTGTACTTTGTGTCCTCGTGATGACAACCAGATTTTTATGAATCCAGTGATGTTTTGGAATGCAGTAAACTCTACTAGAATATGATTTTCATGATTACCAGAAATGCCATAACATTTCTGGGTACTAGTTTCCATGGGTAGATTTATATGATTGAAAAATCTTTGAGGAGAACAGATGTGAACACTGGAAACAAATGAGAGCATGTATTTCTCACATCTGTCCCTTTAATTTTCTTCATTTTTGTGACTCTGTCTGGAATTGTGGGATGCTATATCTGTCATATGCCAACAGATGGCAACATTATAAGTCCATTTTTAAAGACAGAAATAACCAACCTCTCAGCTGCTCCAAATTTAGCCAGAAAAAAAAATTAATTGCATCTTTCTATGGATGTAAAATAATTTTGTGTGCCAGTTAAAAACACATCAAACTATCCCAGAAAATCCTCACCAAACCCCCCACAATCACAGGTACCGTTCCTTCTTTTTTAATAATTCTTCCAACACCTCCTGTATTTCATTCTTTTGCATACTTTACATTAAATTTAATATTCAGTGTTGTTTGACCTGGTTTTATTACGTTACCCTTTCATGAGTATGTATGAAACAATGTTCGGTGATGTTTCCTAAGCCTTTTGAGATCCCAGAAGTAATAAAACTTTAACATAGATAGACATCTCAGGTGTTTTCTCTTGGTTTCCTTAATATGTTTGTATAATATTTTATCAGAAGCAGCAACAGCACCACAGAAGCCACAGGGTGAAATCCCATTGTTTCACATTATACAGAAACCTGATGAGATGAGCCATTGATCCTGCTAGCTTAAATGTGACGCTTTACAATAAATAATGCTGAATGGGATTCAGACCTTGCAATTTCTGAGTCACGCGTTTGCTTGGCTGGCTGCAGCTCCCTCGCTCGCATCCCGAGCCATGCCTGCTGCACTGATGGGCTGGGAGCCTCATGGCAGCCTCTCCAGCCTGCTCAGCAATTCACAGAGTGACTCCAGGGGGTAGCACAGCAGTGTTGGGTGATGAAATGAGGTGGAAAGTGAAGATATCTCAGGAGGAAAACCTTAAAGTGTTGCGGTAGAGGTGCAGCCTAATTGGGCAAAATCTTTAGGGGATCACCATCTTGCTTGAAATTGTGTCTCTGCTTCAGAGCTTATTGATTTTTTTTTTTTCTGTGTGTGTACAGTTTTAAAATGTCTATTGTAGACCCAGCAGTTCTGCTTTTTAGTGTTATTCTATCCTAATTACTCTAATTTAAAATATGTTCGTTGAAACAAAATATTTGTCAGGTATACATCCCTCATCTGGTTTTTAAAAACACTGTTCCTTGAACTTAAGTATGTGAGCAATCAGTCTGTAGTCCAAGGTATAGGCAGTCAGAAGTAGGGGCAGTACTGAGAGCAGGGACAGGCTCTTGATAGGGGTAGGAGGGTTGCTGGTGGATTGGCTCCTTCAGGCTAAATTTTATGTATTAATACAGGTGGTGTTTCTTCATCTTCAGGTGTGTATATGCGCAGGAAAGGTGTTTGTTTGAGGTCACATTTTCTACCAAGAGATTCTGAACACTTAAAGATGAAACATCCTTTGCAAATATGGATGATTATTGCTATTATTGTGCCTGTTATTATGATGTGTATGTAAGTGTCAGCACCTGCTTCGAGTTCTACATCACAGTATCCTTGAACTGAAGAGTTCAAAGAATGTAATCCAGGAAGGTCTCTTGATTTTGCTACAAAGCAAAGACTAATAACACCACTGTAATTTGGCTTTAGGCCAAAACCTGTTGCCTTTCATAATTAATTGGCTTGTTAGCTCATGGAGAAGAATGTGTATAGGTTGTGCTAAATGGTGTCAAGTCACTCTTAGAAGGCAGTACACTGCACCTCAAGGGTCTGCTCTTGAACTTTTTCTTCATCCCTATGAGGCAAGTCAGCGGAAAAAGTACTGTGTATTTTTTATGGCTGGGGCATCTGTGATAACAACTGCTTTTCTTCCTGCTGAATCTTAAATCCAGGTTCCTTCAAATATGAACTTCTGATATTGCCCAAACTGTATCTGTCTTTGTAAATGTATTACACTTAGACATTAACTGTTTCACCCACAGTTCCTCAGTAGGAGCTATGGGAAGCAGCTCGGTGGTGTGCCCCACACTACCTCAGCTCTACATCTCTGCCATGTCTCAGTTATAAAGTCTGAGGTGGTCCATTTCTCTGTTCCCCTCCTGTAGTCCAGTTCATTCCCATTAGGGGACCAACAAAGTCACCCTGCTCGTCTTCAGCTGGATTATCCTTTAAAGTAAAGGTAATACCTGGAAGTGGGAAAGTATGGTGCCTCTGACTTTGTGCTTGAGGAGAGCACTCAGGTTCCCTGGCTTCATAAAAAATGTCCTGCAAGTGCCCATTTCTGGGCATTGGCTTATGTTTCTACCATCTGGGGGACAGTTGCTGTGTTTCACCAAAGAACTCTTTCATTCCATTGCCTATTTCATGATATGGAAATCATGAAATGTCTTGGATTTTGTTGGAAGGTGTCAATTTAGAAGAGAGGCTGTGCCATAACCAAGGCTTAATGCTGCTGCACTTTATGTGGGATCTATCTATGACTTTTGAACATCAACAGGGCAACTTCTAGGCAGCCTGAGGAAAAAATCAGCCCCCTGAAAAACCCACAGGGGCTGCCGCTGCTCACAAAGGTGTTGTCCTCAGCCTTGTGGAAGCAAGCCTTGTTGTCCTCAGCCTTGTGGTTCTTCTTCATAAAAAGCCTGCTTCTGATTTTTTCAGGAGCAGTGCATGATTATTTTAGTCTATGAGACCCCATGCAGTGTGGGATTTGGCCCTTTTAGAAAATATCTGAAGCTACTGCTCTGACATGGGACTGGACCTTAAGAAGCAATCTGTGAAATGCAAAGGACCAAAGAAAATTGATTTATCCTGGCAGGTGTCAAGAATGACATCTATTCCCTGTGGCACCCTTCAAAAGACTTGCTAGGAGACTGTGAGGAAAGGTTGCCTGTGAGGGAACAAATTGTGGGTGAGGACTGAGCTTTGTGGGAATTAATTTAGAAATTGCAGTGCCTAGCAATTGACTCTGTTCTGCGTATTAGAAGATGTTCTACTACTATATTTTGTCTGTTAGTTTTGGTGGCTTTCTGGGCTCAAATACTGTGTGAATTGGAAGACAGAGGGATCAGACATGGGTCTTGCTGCTGTGACATGGTGCTTGCACATGGACCACACTATGGAGGAGCTACTGGTAAATCTGTGATGCAACTGCACCTGAATGACTGAGTTGTACCAGAGAGGCTTTCAGTGTTTATATCTGAACAATCCAAATCAATTAGGTAAACTTTCATCAAGTCCCTTTTACTTGCTAGATTTCTCAGTTGCTACTTTTTACCCTTTCACCCATGACAGAAAGAAGGCATCTTATCTCATCAAGGTGTCTTGATAATATGTATATATAAATAATGCTGAAGTGCACCAATAGTCATGTGAAGAGACCTGTAAGCCATGATAGCAATGTCACCTCAACTTGCAGGATACAGACTGTAGATTTATGCAAGTATTTAATAGTGGCTTGCCAAGAGAATCAGTACTCTTTTCAAAAGGAATCTTTCTTTGTGTCTTTTGATATTTAAAGAGCTATAATTACTATGGCAAAGCTTTGAATTCTTTTTTTTCCCCCGTCCTCTTTTACGCATTAATTTATGGACCAATCCAACATTACAGACAAGTTAATGAAAGAACCACACACTCCCTTTATAATTTTTTCTTCTTTTTACAGTTTCACTTGTGTGGATGAATGCAAAGTAGTTAATGCTATAAATAAGTTTAATGATGTATCTCTTCTCTCAATTGCTGGTTGTTGATGCTGCAGTCCTGCATAATAGGAAAAAAAAGAATTGAATTTAAGTCTTTGTCTCTTTCTTTCTCATGCTCCGAAAGGTTCTTCCAGCTACTAAATACAAGTATTGCTCTCTTAGTTCTATTCTATATATTTAAAGTTCTCAGCATGATTACCTCATCACTTCCCTTCCACTCCCTATTTTGGTATTTTTAGCTTTGCGAAAATATCAAAATTACATAAGGCAATTTGCTTCAGCAAAATCAGCAAAATCTGGTAACCTACTATGAAATGATGTCTTTTCAGCTGGTCATGGTTGGTGGTGAACAGTAGCAGGTATAAAGAGGAAGGAAATTCCCTTTGTAAGACTTTTACTACTGCCTCATGCAGCGTCCTCATGCTGTCAGACATATTGGGGGGAAGCCCGGGACTAGCACTTTTCAGGACTGAACGTGATATTCAGCCCTGAACTGTCAGCAAAGACTGTGCTGACTTCCAGGTCAAGGATAAAATAAGAAATAAATGTCCTTTTATAAAAATCCTGTTGTCACCTATATTGGCAATATCTGGATTGTCTTTTGGAGTTTTGTTTATAGAGCTTCTTAGTCTGGGTGCAATCCCCCGCTAACAGAGCCACACAGCTTCCAGTTTTTTTCTTTGGTTAGACTGGAGCATAGAACAGGCCTAAATTTGCCTTGAAGCAAGGAAAGTAGGACTTCTACAGTTCCTAATGGTAATGTAGAAAGCTATAAATAACTTGCATAAAACTAAAGTTAGCATTGGTAACTGTAATGGTGTTGAAAATGCTGTAATGTTGTGCTCTCTATGCAGAGAAAATAGTACTTTGATCAGACAGCCTACAAGGATAACAGAGCAGTTGATCTCATCCATCTCACATTTCTGCAACAGATTTGGGCATGATGTACCTCTGATGGCCGTCCTGAGAGCTGGGCAGTAATTCCCACATAAGGGACATCTGCCAAGTGAAAGGTCTAATTGTGCCCTTTTATCTAACCAGGCAACAATACTGTAAAATATATTCCAGGATGGCTTTGAAAGCCATGAGCTGTTTTCACAAAGGATTCCAAAGGATACAGATTGCCCAAGGACCTGCTTGTCTGTCTGCAATGCAGATGCAGTGGTGTCACAGTCTCTAACTTGAAGGATTCAGGAAGAATACAAACTTAGGGATTGAGGTTGCAAGGTTCTGTGGAACCAGTGCGTAGCATCACGGAAAGTGCAACATAACATGGTTCTTCACCATTGCCTCAAGGACCTGGGCTGATAGAAATGGCTTGTGTCCCTTTAGACAAGCATCCCATCTGGTTCTCTTGAGGTGCAAGCAGATAGTTTGTGCTAATCTCAAGAGAGACTTCAAAATCCTAGGTTGCCTTGGTTAGATAAAAAACGTTTAAAAGGGACCAGTGAGTGAAACTTAAAACTACTATCCTTGAAGTGGTGCAGGTGCATCCTGGAGACTATTCCATATTGTCCTCCATGCTTTGTGGACACCCTTTCCTTTGTTCCATTGGTAATTAATTCTTTTGTAGTGTAAGATAGCTTCTATGGCAAGGGTGGAGGATGCCTCAGCCCCTGTTGGCTTGGAGAGCAACGCTCTGAATTTAACACATAAACCTGCAGAGCATTGCTGAGCGGTTCCACAAAGCATGGTTTGTTTTCTTTCCTGCTTTCTCACACTCCTCTATGTCTTAGAATAGAGAAGAGGAGTACTCTGTAAGGAAAGAAAGCAGATGCCTGGTCCCAGAAGTGGGTCCTGGACTGTTGATCGTGGAGGAAGCGTGGTACTAAAGACCATGAAATAAGCAGAGTTAGTGATGATGTAGTGGAATGTCTTTCATGGTCCTTGAGTATATGTGTATATTTGATTCAGATTCATGAACTAGACAGCTAAATGCTGGATGCCTTTTGTGGTCTGGCCTTGAAAGGATGAGGCATGAAACAGAAAAATAAGAAGCCTGCCAAAAAGAAAGCTGGTTAGGTCTTGGAAAAATGCCAAAAGAAAACCCAGATTTCTTGACCTTCTTTGTTCTTCAGACCCAAGATACTAGAAGTTCTTGGCCAAAAACATCAAACTGTGTTATATGAGTCCTTCTGACATTGATCTTACTCTAACAGAAAAGTCTTAGAAGCACTGCAAAATGGCCAAGGAAGACCCAGGGAACTACTGACCACATCTTGCCTTGGTCCCTGGGAATGTGATGGAGCAGCTAATCCTGGAAACCATTTCCAGGTGCATTAAGTATCAGAAGATCATCAGGAGAAGTCAGCGTGGCTGACTTCCAACTTGATTAACTTGAAAAACTTTTGTGATGAAGCAACTAGTCTGATGAAGAGAGGGCAGTGCATATTGTCTCCCTGGACTTCAGTGAGGCCTTGACACTGTCTCCTGTAAGGTCCTCATAGAGAAGCTCTTGTTGTATGGCCTGGATGAGTGGATAGTGAGGTGGATTGAAAACTGGCTGAACATCTGGGCCCAGAGGAGGGTGATCAGAGGTGCAGTGTCTAGCTGGAGGCCAGTGACTGGGGGTGATGCCCAGTTATCAATACTGTGTCCAGTCCTGTTTAAATTTTCTTTTATTGTCTGCATAGTGGGGCAGAGTGCACCCTCACTAAATTTGCTGATGACACCAAACTGGCTGATAGGCCACAGGATCACGATGACATTCTCAACAGGCCTTAACTGCCTGGAGAAATGGGCCAGCAGGAGCCTTGTTAGGTTCAACGAGGGGAAGTACAATCTCCTGCATGTTGGTAAGGACAACCTCATGCATTGGTACATGCCAGAGGCCATCCAGCTGGAAAGCAGCTGGGCATGGTCTTGGTGGGCACCAGGCTGAACCTGAGTCAGGAATGCACCCTTGCTGCAAAGAAAGCAAATGATATCCTGAGCTGCATTATGCCAAGCAATGCCCGCAGATCAAGGAGATGATGCTGCCCTCTGCCCAGCACTGGTGATCTGGAAGGTCGGGCCCACATCTGGGCTCTCCCAGTACAGCAGAGACATGAACATACCAGAGAGAGTTAACAAAGGACCACAAGCACGGTGAAGAGAGTGGAGCATCTCTCGTATGAGGAAAGGCTGAGAGAGTGACAGCTGCTCAGCCTGGAGAAGAAGAGGCTCAGGGGGATCTCATCTGAAGTGGAAGTGCAAAGACCATGGAGCCAGGCTCTTTTTCTGTTGCCCAGTGCCAGGACCAGAAGCAATGGGCCCAAAGTGAAACTTGGGAGGTTCCATCTGATCATCAGGAAATACTTTTTCATTGTGAGGGTGATGCAGCCCTGACATAGGTTGCCAAAAAGGGTTCTGGATTCTTCATTTGCGAAAATATTCAAAAGTCATCAGGACATAAGCCTGAGCAATGTGCCTAGGTGGCCCTTCTCAAGCACAGGAGTTGGACCAAATGCCCCCAGAAATCCCAGCTTCAGCTGTGCTTTGATTCAGTCAAAACTCAGATGAACTTCTGAACAAGAATTTATTGAACAGCCTCCTTCTTTGGGAAAAAGGAGAGTATATTTAAACTGTTCTCATGAGATGTAATTTTCCTTGTAGTATTTCCCCAGGCATTTCATGGTCTGATGTTGATAATTATAAGAGTGATACTTAACTCTTTCTGTAAGTCCAAAATGTTTTCAAATTAGTGAAAATATTTAAACACTTCTTTCTGGTGAAAAGCAACTTCTGGTTTATTTGTCTGAGACTCTTCACACAAAATAGAAACTAGGGAAAGTTTTAATCTGCATAACTGTTATGTTAAATTGTACAATAATTTTTACATAGTGTTCAAATTACTCCTGCTACAGCCAAGGAACAATGGGAGAGCAGGTAATTAAACACCTGCAGATTTTCATAGATTTTAATGGAAAAGTGTGTAGTCTGGCAGATAATGTGTCTCTTAAGTTGCGTAAGTAGACTATTTGAAGTACTGTTAAAGCAGCACTTTTATTGACATTTTGAACACTTTTTCCATCAATGCCATTACGGATTAATTATTTTCAATTTTCTTAAGTGCCAAAAACCCCACATTAATCTACTTCAGCTCATGTGATAGAAAAAGAAAGCTCTGAAACACCTACAACTCTATAATGGTATGTTATGATAATTATTAAATATTTAATCTTACCTTTACATTCATTTAGGTCAGGTATCTGTTAATTTTTCATTAGTGGGTGAGAATTTTTAATCAAAAATGTGAAAATTGGTGGCCCATATGTGTTCTACTAAACAAATGTTTCATAAATCATATTGAATAAAAACTTACCCTTGTTTCTTATGATGTTCTTTTTGGAATGCCATCTTTTTTGTGGAAAATGATGTAAATTTGAGAGCACTTTCTGAAGTGAAAAGCAGGGTAGTTTGGAAATTTTTTGTAGCATTTTTTTTTAAGCAGCTTTAATAATTAAAGTCTGGAATCTTCTACATATTGAAAGGAACTAAGTGCCACAGTTCTATTGAAATTTAATTATATTCAGAAGCCTAGTCCTTCTATAATCACTTTAACATATCAGTCAAAATTAAATTGATCAGTTGCAATAGCTGGTATGATAATTCAGGAGAATTTACCACCAGTAAATGCTATTTCAGGAACTGTCATCAAGTTTCAAAGAAAAAAAAGAAAAATATTCAGTAACTGAAGAAAATCTAGGATATATGAAAATGTGTTCATTTAGCTCAGGTCTTGTCTTATATCAGAGCTGAATTTTTGTAAAGTTTTGTCCTGAATGGCATTCAATTTGTGGTATTTAAGACTTCTTATTAAAAGAAAGCATTCCTTGTTTTCTTTCCGTATAGCAGGGACAAACCAAGTGGTTTGTAAGGCAAAGGTGCCTGTGCTGGGGAGTGGAACAATGCTGTTAAAATTCATGTATTTAGTGTCCGAGCTGGAATGAACTAGCTGTGCAATGAAATAAGAAGTATCTGCCCACACTTAAAGCCCCAGCTAATTCTAAGGCAAGGCTTTGCAGACAGAAGTACTTACTGTGAAGCAACAAGGCTTCCTACTGCCCCTTGCTTTTCCTTCTGCACTTCCATGCTTGTGCTGAGGTTAGTTCAGAGGTTTTTGAATGTTGTCAGGCTGATGCAAGCGCAGAAGCTTTGAAATAGCAGTGAATGACGAGTGATACAGTGAGCTTCTCCCAGCTAGCTGGACAGACTCTGTGTCTTTGGATAATGTCCTGAGGATGGGAAAAATTGGGCCTTTTACTGCTTCAAGCCAGATGTGGACAATTTCTTTGTGTCTCACAACTGTCCGTGTGACAAACTTCCCACCCCTCTTCTACATCCCTCTCTGCATCCATCCAAATCTTGAGGAAACCTGAGCTTGGCTATGGTTTTGTATGCTAGCCTTGTACCTCCACCTCTAATTTTCACACGACCAGCTTGTGGCAAACTGTGTCATGGCTGTCACCTTTGTGAGCCTGGAGTGAATATGCTCGGGGTCAAAGCTGTGCAAAACCTACGTGCAAAACCCGAGCTGTGCAAAACCTACGTGCAAAACCTGAGCCCTTCCTGGGCTCCGCAGGGTCTGCAAAGGAACAGGCAAACTTCCCAGCTCCAGGACGGCACGTCGCACTACAAATAAAGGTGAGATAGCCTGTGCCTGCTTGAGGGCGTAGAAATGCAGGTGGGGAGATCTGAGCAGAACAAAATGCCTTGTTTGTTTGTTTGTTCGTTTTTGTTTTTGTCAAGAGAGACGACAGAAATTGGAAAGACGGCCAAGAACCCGGCTGTGCTGGTATTCCATACTCTCCCTCACTTGTGGTGAGCCGCTGGAGGCCGAGCCTGGCAGCATGGGCTTGCCTGGGTAGCCACTCACAGGCTGGTGTCAGCTCCAGCAGGCCCGGGGAGCCAGCGGCCTCTCCCACGCCCACGGGTGCTCGCAGTGCGCGGTGAGCACGGCACAGCTCCCCGGTCCCTCCTGCCCTGTCCGGGGCGCTGGGATCGCACCTCAGCCGCTCGGCCCTCTGCCTTCCATGCCGAGCTCTGTGCCTTTAGGTTACTTTGGTGCTGTTTCAACAGCAGGGCAGAAAGGGTTAAATAATTCGGGCAGCGCGTGTGTGACCGTGGAATTACGAAAAGCCCTGGCTCCTCCAGCTCGGCGGCAGCTGACAGGGGATTCGGGGGGTGCGGGGCTGCAGATGGCACCGCGTTATTACAGCCGCAGGATTGACGAACGTGTGCTGCGGAAATCTCTTGCCCTTGCCACGGAGACTGACCTTGAAATGCTGCAGAATTCCTGGGGTGGATTTCTGTGTGCAAAGGGCTGCGCTGGCCGGAGGTGTTTGCTGGCTGTGCCGTGTATCTGGATGGATGGCACTGTGGAAGGGACTGTCGCAGGCTACCTGAGAGCTGCCTGTGCCGCTGAGCTCGCCGGGGGAATGTATTTGATTGCATGAGTCCATTTCTAGCTGCGACTGCTAATGTGATATCTTTGCCTTGATATGTTTAAAACTTGCTTTTATGCCTCTTAATATCTGTTCCTTAACCCTCTAAATCGTATCCTATCTGTGGACGTGGGCAAAGACAGAGAGTGAGGGTGTTTGTTTCTGCCCACCAAAATGATCCCTTATCCTGCTGTTTCTGTTTGTTTGTTTTTTTTTTAAGTAGCATAAAAAGTAAAATTAAAAAAAAAACCCAAACCAAAATCCCCCAACCTCCCCACCCCCCATCCCCCAAACCTCAGACCAGAAAGCATATTAAAAAAGAAAAAAAAAAAAAGTGTCACATTTATGACTGGCAATAGATTATAACAAAGTCTTACAAAATAATAACTCTCTTGGTGATTTATGATGCACTCCTGTACAAACAACCTGAAGCAACTTACAGAGGTAAGGCGAGGAGAACATAGTCAGCTCAGAAAACTGACTGATAAGATTTCATAGAAAAAAAGTCCCAGGAAAATGTTTCTCAAGAGAGACAGCAGACCTTTAAAGAAATTATTTTGGGACTACAATTGAAAGTAGAAGGAGACTAGAGAGGAAAAAAGAAAGAATGGCCAGCTCCTGAGTACTTAGATGACCTTGAGCAGAAAAAGGACTTGTGCAGATTCAGAAAACAAATCAAGCTGCTAAACATAAGTATAAAAAAATTTGCCTGTAAGGAAAAAGTTAAAAGGACAAGATCAATAAATCAAGATGCATAATACATAGACTGTAAAGTATAACAGGAAATTATGTTATTAGTAAGAAGACAGTCAAATTGTCACAACTCATTGTTGAAAACTGAGAGAAAGCTACATGAAATTCTGGAGCTCTTTGTTTTAGTTATCACCAAAAAATGAGACATTGCTCAGATTATTAATACAGTTAACAAAAATAAAGAAAATACAGGTTAGAGAGTATTCAGAAGACTGAATCATTCAATTCAAAAATATCTAACATTTATCCAAAGCTCCTTAGAAAACAAGATGAAGCCAATTCCAAAAAGTGAAAGGTTACCTTTGAAACCTCATGAGGAGTACTTGGGGTTTTAGAAGTCTGGAAAAGGACAAATAAAGTTTCTGTTTTCAAAAGGCATGAAGAAGGAGCTTGTGGAATAGAAACTAATGTAATTTCAATTCCTGGTAAAATAAGCAAGCAAGTGAACAAACAAAAATGATAATATAGCTATTTGCAAGATATTAATGAGTTGCAATGGAATCCTCATGAAAAATCGTTGGAAACAATGTGCACCAAATCAGTCTAATATCTTCCTATTAAAGCAACAGATATTCTGGGGAGAGAGAGAACCACAGATATTCTAACTTTCAGGATTCAAGCTGCTGGTATTGACTTGCATGATGTTTGAAAGCAGATTAACATTCTGGACAAAACTGCTATATTGCAGGTGTAAACACTGAAAAATCATGCTGACAATAGTTTGTTTTCAAGATAGAACACTGTGCTTTGCATTGCTTTGGGGGCCTGTTTTTTTCCCATCTTAAGATTTAACATGCTGAATGTTTTAATTCATTATGTGGTTAATGGAATGAAAAGTTTGTTTATTAAATCCATAGATGACATCAAGGTGGGAAGACCTGTAAATGCCCTGGAGGAGAGAATTAGAATTAGAAATGAGCTAAGGGAAAAGTAAGATACAATTCAATTCTACAAATTCTACTTTTAGGCATGTATAATCAGCTGCATAAATGCAAGGGGAAGGACAAGCTCATCTACAGAAAAGGATCCACAGGTTATAGTGGATGCAAGTTGCATGAGTCAAACTGCTGTTGAAAAAAAATGCAAGTGTGCTGGGATGTATAAATCTTGTCTGCTAGATGTGGTCTTGCAAGATGAAAAGTCTATTTTTAATTTTGGTCACTGTGTTTGGAAAAGGTGTTGTCTGAGAAGACAGAGTTTAAAGGAAAGCAGAGAAAATGTTCTCTTAAAAAGGCCTATTACTGAGGTAAAAAAAAATTGTCTCCAGGGAGTAATTTGGTTTTTATTTGTGTCTTCAAATAAAATAATAGTAATAATAATATTAATAATAATAATAGTAGTAGTAGTAGTAGTTAAGCTGCTTGAGCAGGGTTAGTGTTCCAATTGGCTTTTCCTGTATGGGTAAACCAAAAAGCAATGATTTTAAATTACTACAAGGGATACTTCAATTAGGATTCAAGAAAAAACTAGTAAGAATAGAAAAGCCTGGGCAGCAGCTTTCTTGAAAATCTGTAAGAACTTCTTGTAAAAAGCCTGTAAGAGATTGGAAAGCCATCTGTCTGAAGCAGTACAGGAGTATTAGGCTAAGGGATGAAGCAGATGAAGTCTGGAGGCCTCTTCCAGGCTTTCCTTTTGCAGGTTTTATATCTGCTGCTTAAAAGATGAAGTGTTTAGAGACAAATGAGGGAGCAAGTCTTCCCTCCCACAAGGTACTGCTATATCCAGAGTTTTTCCAGGAACCATCTTACAGTCATCTTATTTGGTCAGACTCCAAGGAATTGGCTCAGTTTCTTCTCATTAATGAAAATTAACAGTTTCAATAAATGCCCTTTACCTTGGGGTTTATTGAGCAGGATATATTAGAATGGACCTAAACTTAAGCTAATAACAGTGACAAAAAACTTTCACATTGGGTCTTAGGTGCTGATAAGATTTATAGCTTTCTACGTTTTTTTTCTTCCTATAAAACAGGACTGAAGTTCCTCTCCCCTTACTGCGAGGCAGATATTGATTGTTGCCTATTATATATGTAGTATATTACAGCAGGAGTCA
Organism: Erpornis zantholeuca; assembly: GCA_013400515.1. NCBI lineage: Eukaryota > Metazoa > Chordata > Aves > Passeriformes > Timaliidae > Erpornis > Erpornis zantholeuca. Next base: position 34,420 of record VZTN01020362.1, read on the forward strand.
ATAAATATCAGAGCTTCTTGTCTCTACAGTAGGAATCTGGGGTAGGGAGGCAATGAACTGTACTTGAGTTCCACACCAGACATTTTGGTGATGCTTTCAAGTAGGGGAATTTCACTCATATGTCTAACAGTTTTTCATGAATGGTTTGGATTTGTGTTGTTATTAAAACTGTTTAGCATCTATCATTGCTGTTGCTGTGCTATCTTTAAGTGCTTTGTTGTAGAATGAGCCCATTAATATGTCTCTGTTTACAGCCTAACAGTTCAGATGTAAGATTTCATCAAGACATTGTGGGTTACATGCTTCTTTGCCTTTTAGATTTAAATAATAGATGATTTCTTTGAGAAGTACATTGCTTCTAATTTAATAGAAAATAATTCAGTAATTGAAAGGGCTCTTTGAATGTTATGTTGACAGGTTTGAGAAAATCAGAGTAGACTTCAGGTGAAATAAATAAAGGTACCCATATCTTGTATAATGATTACCATTATTATTCTTATTAATAATACCACTACTCCCAGGAAATAATATGAGAAAGACTTTTTTTTTTTGCCATGGTGTGATGCAACTAATTTCTACAACCTTTTTCATATCTGGAAGAAATGTCATACAGAACAGCAACCACACACCCTAAATTGGAGTTCGATGAATGTGGTTATGTTGAGGAGTTCTGAGAGAGAGAGGTACTAATTTGTAGAAAGATAATTAAAGAGAATCTACATGCTGCATGTCATATCACAGAAAAGGCTCTCCCTTCTCTTCTACATTGCTGATTTTCTGACAGAGGGCTCCTAATTTGGGGTTTTAAATGCCTGTAAGAATAGGTATCTCACCTGGGTGAGATATAAGTATCTTCCCTTAGAATAGGGAAAGATAAAGCCAACTGCTGTTTTTAGGGATGATCATACTAAAAGTCAGTATCCTACCTTCAATCCATTCCTGTAGTGCTGGGTTCAGCTTGGGTAGGATTAATTATCTTCACAGTATGGGGCTGTGTTTTGGATTTTTGGTGAACACAGGGTCAATAACACAGTGATGTTTTGTTATTGATGAGCAGGGCCAAGGCCTTTTCTGCTTTTTGTGCTGCCATATTGGTGAGGGGACTGGGGGTGCCCGGGAGGCTGGGACGAGACACAGCCAGGACAGGTGACCCAAACTGACCAAAGGGATATTCCAGACCATATGGCATCGTGCTCAGTATATAAAGTGGGGGGAAGAAGGAGGAAGGAAGAACATTTGGAGCCATGGTGTTTGTCTTCCCGTGTCACTGTTAAATGTTATGGAGCCTTGCTGTCCTGGAGATGGCTGAACACCTGCCTGCCCATGGGAAGCAGTGAATTCATTGCTTGTTTTTCTTTGCTTGTATGCACAGTTTTGGCTTTCTCTATTAAACTGTCTGTATCTCAACCCCTGAGTTTTCCAGCCTTTACACTTCCAATTCTTTCTCTGATCCTGCTAATTGTGGGAGTGAGTGGCTGTGTGGGGCTTGTTTGCTGGCTGCGGTGAAACCATGACACTTATCTAAATAGGGTTTTTTTTTTCAGAAGACAAAAATTTGGGGCTGATGATGTGAAATAAGCTCTGCTTTCATTTTCACAAATTTTTAGTAAGCATTTGGCTTGTCCATTTGCTCTCTCCAGTCCTCATCTGCATTTGATCCCCCTAGAGACTGGAAAGGAAAGGTGGGATGAAAATAACTTTTTTTGTTTCTGATTATGCAAAGTGCCAAGCATGCTGCAGCAGTACTGAGGTGGTCACTAGAAGTGTCCCTGTAGGCAGTGTTCAGAAATCAAACTATTGTTTGTTTCTCAGCACCACTACAATGTACTGATATGTGTTTAAACAGTGCATTTCTTGCCTTCACATTTATTTGCTACTGCGGCACAGGTCTTGTGCTTAACTTCCATGGTAAGCAATTTGGAGAAAATAGGAAGAGGAGTACACATCCTATATGGTTATTGCCTTTTCTTCATTTAATAATGTAGCCAGGAAATGCTGCAGAGAGACCCTTTCTCTCTGATACTCAGTTTTTAAATCATGGTCACAAAGCAAGTCGCAGTGAGGTCCGAGAGTGCAAGGTCTTCCTGTAGGTCAGTTCCTGTGTGGTTAATACCTGTCTGTGAGTGGTTTGCTGCCTCTTTCACTGAGGGTGAGTTACCTCACGTGAGCCACATGGTAAAAGATATACATCCTCAATAAATCCTCCGAGAAATAAAGGCTGAATTGACATAGTACTACTAACTTGTTCATAGAATGGTGGCACTCACCAGGAAGGCAATTTTATCAACAGAGTGACCACTGCAAATTAAAGGCTTGATGAAGTCAGGAAGAAAGTCTACATGCCATAGAAACACCTAAATTATGTTTGTTGTCTTTCCTTGTATTTGTGGCCATAATAAGATCTTAGAACTGGAGGTGATTTTTCTGTATTTCTCTTTCTATTGGCACAACATGAATTTCTAAAGGCAAACATGAATTTATTGAACCTAGTCCAGTGTAGCTGACCTTGTCCATTATTTAACAGGACGGATACAAAATACAAGATTGTAGGTTCCTCATATTTAGTTCTTGAACAAGAGCCAGGCTATGTCACTTAATTTCTCTAAGTGGTTGGATCCTTTACAGCCTTTTAAGAATAATGGCTGCATGACCCACTGTGTTGCATGAGCTGTCTTCATGCAGCTGAAGTATCATAACCTACTTCTTCACGAGCATCCTCATTGTCGTATACTGAAGTTTGGAATTTGGATACCTCAAGGAAAAACATATGCAGAATTATTGTGAGTTTTTCCTAATAACTTGTTCATTACTAAAATCAGGATTTCCATGGCTGCATGTGAAGAAGATGATGAGGCATGTGGTTAAAAGGAAAGACTTTTCTTTTAAATAGTTTTTTTAACAACTTTTAACAAGTTAACAAGTACAAGTTTCTCCATGGCTTAATGGAGGCTCTTCCCAAACTATTAACTGGTCTAGCTTGTTTTTTTACTCCACTCTTTTTATTGACAGCAGGCCACTGTGCAGACATGGGGGCCAAAACTATGAAACCAATAGCTGAAGGTGGTCTCCACATGAGAAGAGACAGGCGTTAGTCTGAGTTATCAGCCTGGGCCCCTGGGCTCTGCTCACGTATCCAGGGCTGGTTTCTCAAGGCATGATCCCCTTGGAGAGCCCCTTCTCCCTAGTGCAAGGGCTGTGAGCAGGGCATCCCTACCTCACACAGGTGAGTACCTCAGGGCTGCAGGAGAACTCCCAGGATTTACCTCTTCCCTGCCCTGCCATATTTTCTGTTTCCCACTCAGGTATTCCTCTGCTCTGCATGCTGCCTTGAGTCAATCCCAATCCTGAAGCCATGGCCATAATTTCTTGGCCACTTATCTGTTAATTGTGGTGGATCTTACATCCCTGAGTGAGTCTGAATGTTGTAAATGGGCCTATGAATACAGGCTCCGTGATACACACCAGAGTTTTTTATTGCTGTGTGGTAACAGCTTGTTAAATAAAAATATTGGCTTCCCAACACATATGTAAGTCTGAAAAAGGAAAAATAATGCCCCTGTGATGATTTATTTTTCACCCCTGTTGCTACAAACTCCTCATTTGAAAAAGAATTATCAAGTAAGAAATATTAAAAAAATCAAAACGGTGCATAAAACTATCCTTTCTCTCCTTCATCCTTACAATCTAAAACAAAAAAAGGTATTTTAAGGGAAGCTGTCAAGGTAAAAAGGCACTGTCATTTCCATTCTTCTGGGAAGAGAGGAATATCTATAGTAAAACTGCAGGAATTAGAACCTTGCTCTCTTTCAGGATTTTTTGTTGTATGAATCTCTCTTCATTATTTATATAATGTGATTTAATGTTTTATGTCCATATAGACAGTTTGGCCCTGGTCCTGCAAAGTTGTATCTTTTATATCTTTCATGATTTTCTTGAAACAATAGGATCTCAGCATTACTGATACAAGGACGTTTATTTAGCAGCAGAACATTGCATAGCTCCTGAAAATCATGGTATTGATTCAAAGTGGAAAAGGAATGTGTCTGCACTAAGCAGATTTAGTGGTCTGGGACTGCATTTGTGACCTGTTTTCCTACATAGAATTTAGATAGAATATTCTGCTTTAGAATTTAAAATAGCTGACTTTTTGCATTTGGTTAAGAAAACTCAATACTAGAGAGTGGGAATTGAAATGTCAGGAAGACTGAAGCAAAGAATTGTATATCAGTCTTTCTTCCCCTATGGACTGTAATAAAAAATAATATTTTATTCACATTTGTATTTTTTGCTAATTTTTTGTTATACTGTTATCAGGACATGAGTGATAGTACAGCTTTTGAAATTTAATACAAAATCTAACATCCTAGTAAAACAACTGCTGAATCTAGTAATTTTCCATTTGGCTTTGTACAAACCTTGCTTGCTGCTGTTGTTTTGTTGTTGGTGGTTTTTTTTCTGTTCATTTTCCTCAGGCTTTCTAATGTTTTGAATGGCTGCTACTGAAGCTCTTTTGTGCTTGATCAATTCAAGGCTACTACTTCTCTTTCAGGGATCTGGTTATTGACAGTCCTTTCTTGCTGGGCTATCAGGTAACTTGACACCAGCTGTTTGGTGGGACTGTCCCAAGGCATCATTTCAGGATACAAATCTCTAGTGGCACTTCAGTGATTCAAAGGCGAGAGGGGATTAATCTGGCTGCAGTCTGCCCTGAGATTTTGCAATTACTGCACACCTGCCTTAGGTAAAACATACAGGCTGTGCCACTGCAGTGCTAACACCTTTCAGTCCTTTCTACAGAAAACGTATTTCTTTCATATTTCTAGATTTTACTCCCCATATTTAACTATTGTTCTTTTGCATCTTTTGCGATGATTGTTAATGTTCTCAGTGCACCACAAATTAATAGGACTCCTGTTTTAATACTGCTTTATTGCCATTAAGGAACTGCAGTAAACAGCCAGACTCTGTCTCATACTGGCATGCTTTATTAGGAGACAACTCTTTGTGGTAAATCCTAGACCTGTTAAGCACTGATTAACTTGAATGGAATCTGTCCTTGTCGATTTAGTGCTTTTTATATTAATTAGTACCTGGAGGCCTTGTCTGAGATGGCACCTAGGTTTGCACTGACCAGTGTGCAGACTGGTGGCGAGTGCCCAGGCTGGAGGGGCCACACCAGTGGTGGGAAGGGCAGCAGAGGGAGACTGGGCACCCCCACAGCTCCTCTCTGACAGCCACAGGGGCAGACCCCGTGTCCTATGCCTTACCCCACACTGTGCTCCCTTCCCTGCTGCCTCAGTGCTGTAGTTTTCCAAACTGCAGCAGGGATGTAAGTGAGGAGCCAGGTGTCTCAAGCACTCTGTAGAGCTCCTGTGTGCTTGCAACACGTTCATTTCCACCAAACCAGGAGTAAAAATTAATTATGCAGACGATTTGTAAAGATCTCGTGTTGCAGTCAACATTATTAATATTAATTCAACTCTCCTTTATGCCTCCTAGATACTTCCCACAGTCCTGGAACCCTCTTTTTTGTTCTTAGATTTTTCGCTTAAAAAATTCACTTTTTGGAGATATTCTTTACCAGATCTTAGATCTGGGAGGGGTTAAATACTATTAAAAATTGGAGCAAAGTCAAAGTTATCAATATCTACATCCAAGCATGAGAACTGTAGCATGCTACTCTTGTTAGTCCTGGTCGTTATTTTGTCTGTTAATGAATACAGACTTTCAAGGGCAAAGAGGTAAAATTAGGTCATGAAACACAGAAAGAGATTGTACCACACGAAAGGAGGACCAAAAAATCACCAAAAAAAAAATCATCAGAAGGCACAGGGTGAAAACTACCCTCAGTATATGTGGAAACAGTATCAAAATCTGTGATAATATAGAGCTGACAGAAATGTGATTTTCTTTTTTCCAGGTGGCCATGTGAATTTTTCTATACAGCTTTGTCATGTATTTTATCTGGTACCACCAGACTTAACACTCTCAGTTCGCTTGTGAGACTAAACAGTTCCTTCACTAGACAATGCTGCACTTTTTGTAAGAATCACATCATTCTCATTAATTTTAATGAGCATTTAATGCATCTCAAGTGTGTTATTTTTACATCCTGAAATTTGTGACTGTTGAAGGGTTAGAAGCATGAATTTTTATTATTATTTGGCCTGCACTGCACGGTAGAACTGACTGTTCCTGGCTAAGTGATGGAGCAGCCCTGAGTATGGAATATCTTTATTTCTTCTGAGTGAAGAATGAAAGGTCTGGCACATCTGTGCCTTAACATAGATTAATGAAACATACAATTTTAAGGCAGACACGAGGCTTTTAAAGTGGTGTCTTCTTTGGTTTAACTAAGCCTTAGAAATTCACAAGGAAACAAAGAAACTCAAGTTGTCAGAGGAGTATCATAGTCCTGTCAAAGCATCCAGTCCCATTTACATTGCCTTTCTATTATGCAATATTTGCCTGAGTTTAGTTATTTTTATTTATTTACGTTTCAGAAAAACAGGCATCTTTCTCTTATCTTATTCAAATAATGCTACTGATAATGTCAGTCTTTTTCCAGGTAGTTGACTACTTAATCAAAGAAAGCCACTTCCTTAAATTATGCAGCTGGACTTCATACCTGTATATTAGGTTGTATTGACTGGTTTTGTATGTTTTCATTGGCAGAACTTTCTGCAAATAGAATAAAGAATTTAAAATTTGCCTCTTGCTGGATCAGAACATGCTGTTCTCCCCTTGCATTCCCCATACTTCCTCTTCTTGATCAAATTCTAGTTGCTCAGATTAGGAGTAGTGAGAAGCCAGCCACAACATAAATACAATCGGCAGCACAGATTTTAAAGGTAGGGACTCATATTCAGCGGTGGTGGTGGAATCTTCCCTTATTGCCATTTACAGCTTAGATCTGAGGCTGATTAATTACTACTACAGGGTAATTTAATAATGTTTAATAACAGTGACTTACATCTCAGAGAGGAGTTCAGAGATCCAGAAGGACATCCATTTTCTGTGGAATACTGTCCCACTTAAGCAAATTAAATAGTAATCTGCAGTTTAATTGCAACAATATAAAGGAATAAAGATGAAGTAGCATCTGAGTATGAAATAATTATTTGGTTTGTGGTGTAGTTTTTGGTCTTGTGACTGTTCCATTTAAATTGTCCAGCACTCTTGTTGCACATGTCCTTGCTTTTCTGGCATTCTTCACTAGCCTGAGTACTTTGCAGGTTCAAGGTTTGTTAGGTGAAAAAGAAAGTTTCTTTAATGGTTGGTTGCCACTGGGATCCTATTCCATCAGTACTGACTATGAAAGACCTCTGTAATAAAAGCCCAACACTGCAGCTTATGACTGTGCTATGCAGCGAGGTCAGAGCTCACTAATGCATGTGTTGAGTCTTGTATTGAGACAGTACTTTTTGAATAGTTCCAAAGCAGTGAAAATAAGGATGTTTTTCATATGGGAATTTTTATTTTTCACTAATGGTGCCTCATTGCTGGCATTATGGCTGTCTCAAGGTGGTAAGGTTTCCCAGCTATTATGCCCTGCATAGCTCTGCAGTTGCCAAGGGTCAAGGTTGGGTTTAAAGGGCTGTTTTTATAAAATCAGTAGGCACAGGTGATTTTGAGAATATGCTTTTCAGTTACTGGGAAGTATGGATTTGTTCCTCTAACGTTTTCTTGTGACTGTTCTGATAAAAAATATACCCATTTTGCAAGGCTGATACTCAGATGCAAATGAGTACAGCAAGAGAATTCTCCCTGTACTGAATGCAGCAGTCACAGCCAAAGATTATAAACAATCAATTGGCTGAATTACAGTTGCAGAAAACATTTGTTGAATAGTTTCAATTAAGGAGCAGTCTTGTGAGAATCAAAGTTGCTTGGCATTTGAGCAGTGGCCATATTAGTTCAGCTAGGTCCGAGTGACTACTCTCAAGTCCATAGTGTTTTTCCATACATCTGAAATTTGATGTCTCTCCTGACCCTAACTGTCATGTGGTTTTTAGGGCTGAAGGAAGTTTTCAGGGCTCGTGTGAGCTCTGTTGCTGTAGGGTAAGAAGACCATCATCTCCACGGCACAGTGAGAAGCTGTAGTGTCCATGCTGCTGTTGCTGCAGTGAACATTGCTTTGCACCTTGTAAAGAAGTGACCTGTGCTTACTGTGGCAGCACTGCTGCTGGGAGACAGGTCCAGATGTGACCCCACCATCAGGTCCTCCCCTGTGGGTGGTGGTGGGAGTGTGAGGACAGTGGGTGGAAAGGTCTGTGAGGGGAGAGGGATACTTCCAGTACCTTCTCTTCCCAGCATGGAGAAGCATAATTATCTGCAAATTCTAGTACGAAACCTGTGCTGTGAATTTAAACTGTGATTATATCACAAGACCAAGGTTGGGCTATGGGTCTTTCTAGCCTTAGTGAGGGCAGATGCTTAGGGAAGTGTATAGGAATATAAATAGTGATCCTTCTCCTGCTAAACCCTCTCAACAGACAGTGATTTAGAGATTATCCAGTTCAGCACTCAGCAAAAGAATAAAATATCTAGGAAGATCCTATATTTTGGACATCTGTACAGTCTTTGTGGAAACAGAGAGATTAATTTTGTTCCATCAGAGGTCAGTTCAGGCAAAGCATTAGAGTTTGTCATGTTTAGGAGAGAGAGGACTTGACTGGGCAATAAAAAACTCATTGCTGTTTGATATTTGCAATACAGCAAGGTGTAAGTACTTCAGGGAGAGAGGTCTGCTATTTTGGGATTTAAGTACACAGCTAATAGAGAAATCTGTCCCTCTTTCTGGCCTGACAGGTTTTAACCTTCACTGTGCTTATCAACAGCAGATCGATCCCCAGTCAATCACAGCAGAAGATGCAGAAAATCAGGGTATGATCATTCAAATAAGGACCCATCATAAAACTGCCTTCTCTAGTGAAATAGCAGGAGAAAGATGAAGGGTAGAGATACTTCTATCATTTGTGACAGTCATAGCTGTTTGCAAGTGCTTTAATGCTGTGTGCTATAGCTTCAAACACAGAGTGAAAGCTTGGTGCAAAGCACGCTTGCAGCCATCATTCTGTAAGATGCAATTGATATAAGATGTTGTAGGAGACACGTGGATATGTAGCTTCTGCTCTTTTGTTCTGTTTGCCTGCACATGTGTGGGAAGCTAAGTATTTTTCAGGCTTAGGGAGAAATGGCTACATTGCAGTCAATGAGAGTTAAATCCCAGCTTTATTGAAATCAGTGGTGAAATCCAGCATGTAGGAAGTTGGTTAAAAAAAAAATAGAGCAGAAATCCAATTTGAGATTTCTTATTACTAACCTTGTGCAAATATAATTCTTCTATATGAATTGTCTTCATATCGTGTCAAAAGCAAGAGAGTATTGGAATAGCTTTCCCCCAGAGCTCTGTCAGTTTTTTTCCTTCAGCTGAATTTTATCATTGTCACTGATATATTTTTCACCCAGGATTTTTCTTCGCCAGAGTCTGATAATTATGCTGACTGGTTTGGCGGCTATTTCCATGGGGAACTTGTCGAAGAGCACCATTATTCTCACTTGCAACTGCAGCATATTTTGAACCTGTAAAGGAAAAGTTGGCGCATTAAACCAATACTGCTGTGTAGGGGCAAAGTGGGGAGAATCTGAAACCAGAATTAGCTTTTTGTAGGGTATTTGGAGTTCAGATTCATGAGTAAGTTGGAACAGTGCTTTGGGGCTTGGGATTCATGTTGGAAATGACCTTATAACATCCTGCCTTGCTTAGCTACGTAATATTAAAGCAATATGGACTTGAAGGAGGAGAGGCAGTTTCTTCACTGCCTGGGATCGGAGTCACCGAGTGCTTGTAGCTTTGACTCTTGGAGGTGAGATCCTGACTGACCTTCTGCTGACGTTGTACAGTTTGGGAAGCAGAATGCTGAACACTATTGGGAAGTGACACTGCTGTGCTTGAGGAAATTAAGAGATGATTTCCGTGTGAAGTTTTCCTTGAAGTTTCTCCACCTTCTGAGGCTACAGCCCTTATCATCCCTACTTAGTGGTTTTGTGTATTTTGAGCTCCTTTATGACTCTGCATTTTACCCAGGCATCTCATTATTCGATTGAAGATTGCTAATAGCCAAGTATTAGGGGCCACTAATTACTAGAGGCAGGTAGCATGATAAAACAATAGGAAAATTAATTGTAAGAGAACATGAAGTAATTCAGTTAAGAATAAAAGCTTTGGAGTGGGCGAGCACTAAAATGTTAGTGGATGTGTAGTGATTTTAACAGCTACCTACTTTTAACAGCTGCCATTTAAATTGAATTTAAATACTGTAAACAAGAGTCTTTTTGTGGTGTGCTTGGAACTCTGATACAGCTGCAAAGTTCCAGAGGAAAATGCTGCATTGCAGCTCTCCTGTTTTGCAGCAAATCTCTGCTGGCATGTAACATGCAGAGGAGGAGCTTCAACACAAGCAGGCTGTTTTCAGCTTCATTATGCAGATAAGTCGTCTCTACCATCCACATTATAAAAACATCTTTAACTTCCTTTGGGGATGGAGGAGAAAGAGGGTAAGGAAGGAATGGGGGGAAAATAGGAGGTCAGACAGCTTACACACTGATTTCCCCCAGTATTGCTGTTTCAGGATTTCTCAAAATGCACTGGTTCTGCCTTTGTACAGATCCAGCTGATTTTGACATCTGCGTTGTTTAATTTCAACTATGGCTTATCACTGAGATTTAATATTAGACACTGTGGCAGGGCTTTGTATGAGTCTGAAAGGAGTATTCTGGGTTGCTTTAGCCAACAGGCAGCCCTTCCTTCTGAACGCTGTGATTCACGTCTGGTTGCTGACACCAGGGAAAGTGAAGACCTTCCAAATAACCTTGAAAGGGAGCTGGCTGGCAGCCTCCACAGGTTTTTAAATATGGGGGAAGGGTGTGTGTGTGTGTATAAAAGAAGGAGGAGGGATTTAGGAGTCCCATACTTACAGCATTCATGTTTAGTAACTTGCCTCCCAAAGAAAACTCCCTGGTTGTCTGTAGTTTCTCACAACTGTTTAAGGCAAGAAGGAAAAGTAAGTTGTCAGACATCACATTGTGCCAGACTGAGAGGAGAGCAGTCCTTGAATGGTCTCAGAGAACAGGTTTACATAAATGGGATGATTTAATGCTGTGTCATAGCAGGTGAAAAATGGGATTTGGGGAAGGGTTTTGCAATCCTCTCAGCAGGACCTTCAAAATTTCAGAGGGGAAACATCAGCATCCTGCAGGACAAGAAGGAATGTGGGAACTCCCAAGAGACTAAGCAGATTATCCCTTCCAGCAAGAGCAGGTTGAAAATGAAAACAGGAGAGTTACCATAAGGCTTTTCACCATTGACACACTATAGAGAGTATTCTGTTGCCTTCCAGAAAGCTCAAGATATCTTAAAAAGATACACAGAAATCCACCACCCTGGATTTCAGCAAAGAAGGGAGTGAAAAATTTAACCCTCTCTTTTTGGAGAGGGGAGTAAAGGAAATGGGAATGGAAAGTTAAAAAAAAAAAAATCAGCAACAACAACAATACAACAAACCTACAAAAAACCACCACCACCAAACCAAAGTGCAAAGCCAGTAACATGTGACCACTATTTCACAGCTATATTTTCAACCTTGTGCTGTGTTTTATCCCAGGATAATTTCTCAAATTTGAGTAGAATTAGGAACGAAAGGTATCCTGAAACAGATGTTTTTCTTGCAGAAAGGAAAAATCATCAGAAAAGAGTTTCTAAAGGTAGGGGAAGCAGTTTGCCCACAGAGCTTTTGTTCTTGCCTGTTTTGCAATCCATGCCTTTTGCTGGCCCATGAAGTTCAGCCCTTGCATTTGAAGCCTAATGCTGAATCCATTATGGGGCTCTGGTGAGCCTGCAATGAATTCTAGTCATTCCTAAGAGGATGCTCATGGTTCAGTTAACAAGGTTGAAGTTGCCTGGCCCCGGGCTACATCTCCTATTTTGGGGTGGAAATACTTTGGTTGAAAGGTTGAAAACACTTTTTTTTTCCTTCTCCTGTCTCTTAACTTTTCATCAGGGATGCATCATTTTTGCTACAGTATTAAAATATTTACAGAATTGTTGGAAAACAGAAGCACTGTTCAGACAAAATATTCATAAACTTCCCCCATAGATTCTACATCCAAAACTGCTTCTAACAGTGCATTAATTAATTAAAGTACCTGTCCTATTGTTTTTTAAAGTATTTGTCATTGCTGGAGTGCATCTGCTGTTGAAACAGCAGCTTTGAAAAAAACCAAGAGTACAATTATACAGTATAGTATTGTTTTTAAATTAAAAATACGGAAAGAAACTGTACTTCAGACTCTTGAGAATCAGTCTGAGTGCTATAATTTGGATGCAGATCTTGGGTCCTTCAAGCTTTTTGCATTTAGCCTGTAGAAATAGCATTTCTCATCCTTGATCATGGAACCTACTCCTTATTCAGATAAAAAACAAAACTATTTGCTGGAACAGGACAAGAATTGCAAAAATATCTGTATGTTGAATACTTTCATGTGGAAAATCTGGTCTGGCAAACACTTCATGTTTGGTAATTGAATGCAGGAAGCAGCAAATACAGTTAATGGCTTACTAGTGTTCAGGAAAGCTGCATGGAAAAAAAGGTGTGTGTTGTTCCCAGAGGTGATGAATGTCTTTTGCTTGAGTGATTTCTTTGCTGTAAATGTAAGTGCAGGTCAGATGAAACTATTTGTAAGTTTGTGATAAGCTTGTTGAATTTTCTTTTCAAAAAACCCCAGAGAGAAATAAAAAACATTTTGAAAAGTTTTTCACCTTTTCCAATAGTTTTCCACTTCCCAAGAAAAACTTGGCTATTTTGGCATCATCTGAAACAACTTCTTTTCACATTTTAAATTTAGCCAGGAAGCCAATTGTCAGCTTTTCCATGTTCCTTTAATTGATCCCCATCTGGTAGTACATGATCTTTGCCAGGAAAGAAGACTGAGAACATTGTAAAGCCTCCAGTCTTCATTTTGCAGCAGAGGTCACTTGTTAATTGAGACTTGGTTGTTTTCACACTCAAAAGCATTAGATTCCTTAATTATCAATAGCAAGAACAAAGTGATTCTCATTAACTTTAATGTGAATTTTAAATATAATGAGGTTTAAAAAATAGATTTCTATAAGACATCCTTAACTGTTCAGCTTTTTTGTTGAGCAAAGTTACTTCTAGCCAAGCAAATTGCTCTTCAGAATTTTCCTTGTGACCAGACAAATCCAGTTTCTGGTGATTAGTTTCCTAATGTTTTGCAAAATCTCTCTGTTGTCTGTTACTGAAGGTGCAGAAGGCAGGACAGAGGGGTGGTACAACTGGGAGTAACATCAGAGCTTGAAAGAAAACTGATCTTCAAGAAGCATTTTGTTCCTTGAAGCATTATTTTCTGAGGAAATGCAGGTCTTTAGGTGTCACAGCTTAAAGCTGTGGAAATGACAGAAGCGAAACTTAGAAAAGAAGAAATAGATATGATGACTAGGCTGAATGCTTTTGTAAACTGTTATAGAAAAAAAGACAAGATGATCTCACTTGGTGAATGGATGTGATAGACAAATAATGTTGGTTTGACCTGCTTTTTAGAAGACTTAGAATTAGGAAATCTCAACTTACTAAATTCTGTTCTGATAAAAATCTCTCAGCTGGCTATACCCACTTGATATGGAAAGGTTAAGAAAACCAAGTATTGTATCTTCTATGGAACTGACAACTTCCCTTAAAATGTTTGTTGTGTTTTTTTTTTTCACATTCATGTTTGTATTTAAACATACCATGCATTTCCTTACTACCTATAGTCTGTTCCTTATCACAGTTTTTCTTGTCTGTTATCTAATTAATACCAATTCTGGGGTCTTTGATCAAGTGAACAGTTGTTAAAACCCTGAACCTGCAGCTTGGCTTCTTCTAGCCACAGATACCATTGGAAAAACACTAAACTGAAGGAGGAGTTTCAAACGTTCTCAATTTTCCCCAGAAGCTACTCGTCTGGAAGTCAATGGTAGACTTCTCAGGAAAAGCTGTTGTCTGTGAGACCAACCCAAATTAAGTCCTCTCTAAAAATTTGCATCCCTAAAGTCCAATCCCCCTAATAATAAGACTTGGAAACAAGAGCACAGGGGAGATCTGATCCCTTCTGTAGCAAACTAATGTCAGAAACACACAGCTGAAAGTTCAGGAGGCTTAGAAGTCTGCCTGTCATCCATCTCTGAGAAATAGTAGACTTAGTAGAAAGACTTAACTTAGTAGAAACCTATTCATGGAGTGAGAAAAAGGAAAAGGAAAGAATTACCAACCTCTCATTTTCTGTTTCAGAAACGTGATCACAGCAGTGTGTCTCAGTACAACTGAACCGCACAACAGAAGCACAAAATGCTTTGGGTTGGAAGGGACCTTAAAGTTCATCCATTTCCAACCCCTCTGCCTTGGGCTGGGACAGCTTCCACTAGTCCAGGTTTCTCAGAGCCCCATCCCATCTGGCACTGAACGCTGCCAAGTTTGGGGAATCCACAACTTCTCTGGACAACCTGTTCCAGTGCCTCACCATCCCCACAGTAAATAATTTCTTCCTAACATCTAATGTAAACTTTCTTTCAATTTAAAGCCATTCCCCCTGGTCCTGTCACTTCAGTTCTGGGTGAAGATTGCCTCTTAGGCTTCCCTGTAGGCCCCCTTCAGATACTGGAAGGTTGCTATGAGGGCTCCAAACAACACTCCCTTCTGCGGGTAGAGCAGCCCCAACTTTCTTAGCCCGACAATGAAACCGTCCACTCTGCAAACTGATAGTGCACAGGTGCAAAATACTTAAATATACACTAAAAGTAACATGTGAATAAAGTAGTCAAGTTACATTTGAAAAACATATGGCTTTTTGCATCATGCAACGTACTGTCATCTTTGAAAGTAGCTTCTCATTTGGATAAATTTATTAGGGATAGAGCTTTTCTTCAATATTAGGTGAATAAAAATAAATGTTCTAACTATTGGCCAAGGAACTGAGAATAATATCTTAGTATTTTCATTAGTTAAGCTAGCTCTATGTTGGTCACTGTGGAATATTAAATATTGGAAATCAATAGAGTGGCTGTATATATATAGTATACTTTAAGAGTAATTACTAATACCTGACTTCTCTGCTTGTCTACATTCACTTCAGCAAATAATACTGGGTTTAAAGGTGATAAACATGTAGTATGAACTGGCTGGCTTAATTAAAACTGTTGGGATGGAAAAGCTGAATGCTGTGTGAGGTTTTAGCCAGGCTTATAGTCGGTTCCATGAAAGTTTGTGCCTGGTCATTACAGAGCCCCAAAACATATGCCACCACTCAGAGCAAAGCAAGGGGTGTAAGCCAACCTTTCAAGGAGCCACACAACCATCTGTGAGGACAAAACCTCCTGCAGCCATAGAGGAAAGCAGGGACTGCAGGGGGCTGGGATCAGCCCAGGACAGCAGCTGCTGAGCCCCAAGTATCTGGGGAGGTGGCAAACTCTCGCTCCTGCTGCTGCCTTCCAGGAAGGCTAGTCTTTTCCTGGGCCAGCATATGCCCTAGGTAATTTAGGAAGGGTGCTACATGGAGAAGTTGTTGCTACTACCTGTGAGTATGATGTAAGTTGAAGAATGGAAAAAATTCATTTTGTCCTGCCCTGCTGAGGAGCTTTGGGCCAGTCCTGATTTGCCCTTGTCCTCCTGTCTGTTCCCCGTTGTCACGGCATAAGGGTGCTTCACAAGAGCTAATAAATTTTCCCTTCCAGAAAGATATTTTTAGGGAGCTGAGGCACATCAGGACATTCTGAAATGGAGCACAATGGAATTTCACTGGTTTTAAACTCAGACACATTCAAGCAGATTTAGAGCTACTGTTACAAGTCCTAGCCTTGACCTAACGCACTTGCAAAAACTGTGCCAGAGCCAGGAACCAAACCTGGAGCTCTTCAAACAGAGGTATGGGCACAACCATGCTGCTGAAGCATCTATTGTCAAACGAATGTGTAGCCAGTATTCATGCTGTGGTGGCAGCTTTAGCTAGGGAAAAATAATGTTTTCTAGCTGATTTTATAGTTGCATTTCCAAAATGAAATATTGCAATGTTTCCCTAAAAATTCTCTCTAATTTTTCATGCGAAAAGGAATTTAGTTTCGTTTTTACAGACCTGTGTAGCAGAAACTCACTGAGCCTTTTCCCTAATACCTTAAATGAATTATATTGAACTTAATAATGGTCATTAGTTTGGGCACCTTACATAATGGGAAAAAAACCCACGGAGAGCACCATGAATTGTTTCCTTTCTGTTGATTAAGTAAAGTTTCTCCATATTATTTTTTTAAAATATTATTTTCTCAGGGTGTTTCACACTAATGTAAGCCTTTATTAAATTACACAGCTCAATCATTTTCTTTTGCATTAGATCAGATACAATTCCTCTAAGTTTTGGTATGAAGTACTTTTGTAGTTGATCTCTGTAGTCTTTCAGTCTGTCAGATTATAATGTACAAAAAAAATGAACCTCTACCAGATTCTCCCAGGCCATGTTTTTAGAAGTTAAAAGTCTAATGACTCTCAATATCACTGTAAATACAAAATTAAAATAAATGGAAAAAGAGAATCCAGAAATGAGCAGCTGTAGTTATGCTGAGAAAAAATGTTTGCTTATATTAGATCAAAAATGTATTTTAAAGAATTCTCTGAAACAATAGTGGAAGAAAGGGGAAGTATGTGGTGTTTGGGAAGAGGGGAATGCTGGCAAAATGAGGTATCACAGACCTGGATGGTGTCCAAAGGTTTTTGTGATGAAATCCTACAGTGGATACCTGTACTGATCTTTTCTGAGTGGCTCCAAACCAAGCAATGATCTGATTTGATGGCTTTAACTCTCTTTCTGGCATTATCCTTTTGACAGGGACTCAAGGTATGGTGCCATTTCTGCAAACGCGTCCTCAACATTCAATATCCCAAAGCCAATGTGGTAATTTCCTTCCACAGGAAGACAGCACTGCAGATACATGGTATTGACCAAAATTTCTGCCATCATTTGCAACACTCTCTTCAAAGCACTTTGGAATTAAGCATGAATTTTAGAGTTTAGCGTATACCACGGTCACCTCTCTCCTTGTCCTGCTCTCCTTTTACAGTGGGATGTAAAATGTCAGCTCATTGTTTCAATCCCATCCAAACATAACCAGAAGATCAATTATTTAGTTTCTACTTAGGAAAACAAGGAGTTTTGCTTTAAGGATAGCTTTTGTTCAAAGTTGCTTGAATTTGAATAGCTGCTCACCTGCATTTGTGAAAAATTCTTCACTGCTAACTATCTCCTAAGAAAGTATTCTCTGGACACATTCATATTGTTTCAGCTCTACCTGAAGGCTGTGCAGCTTTAAAATACATTGCAGAAAAGAAAATGAAAGTTTTACTTTTATATAAGATAGATACTGCTGTACTAAAACTAAACAGTCACAGAAAATACTCGGTGGATTCATCCATATGGAACGTTTTTGGCAACTCTTTGTCCTGGATCTCTGCAGAGGTATCCAACTCAAACCACATGTACTATTGCTTAACAATTTAAGAAAAAACCTTAAAACTCTCCTTTGACAGAGATTTTCAAGGAAGACTATAAGCATCAGGATAAAACAAGGTCTCTCACATCTCCTTCCTTCCTCGACAATCACCGCAGTCTTTAAACAAAAGATTACAGTAAAATGCAGTATTTCATGGCGCTGTTCCCCACAGCCACAAGAGGGGGTTTGAAGAACGCGATCTGCATCCCACTTCCAGACCGAACCTTCCCTTCAGCACATGGTATGTTAGAAGTATCATGAAACCAGTGATTTCCCGAAATGACTGAAATTTTCAGTCATTTTGCGAAATGACTCCTTCAGTCACTCATTTGGTAAAATGACTAAAAGTTTCATGCGTTCTACGGCGTGACAGACGTGCTGCATATTCCGCCAGACTATTTGACTGTTTGTTTCACCCAGTAACAGGCATATTGTGAAAAGCAGTGTTACTGGATAAGGATCCTTTGCTTTT